>BSBK01011832.1:0-198419 GCA_027943335.1 Chamaecyparis obtusa
TATTTATAATAGATATATATATATCTATATATATATATATTGTATCTATATATATCTATTATATATATCTATATATATATATATATATATATATATATATATATATACTATATATATATATATATATCTATCTATCTATCTATCTATCTATCTATCTATATATCTCTCTCTTTCTCTCTCTCTCTCTATATATATATATATATTCCTGAAATCATGTTTAAATTTACGCCAAGAGGCATAAACCTATAATGGTGCATTAATCCCCCTATAGAAGGTCATCCAATAAAATGGTGTAAGAAAAAATAAACCTTCCATATTCCATTTCTAGTTTGACAATTTTGGTATGCACTGCCAAATAGAAAATTCCCCAAATACACATCCAAAATGGTTCACATTCCTATAAAATGTCCCAATAACACGTTCTCAACCCTGTCTCCATTCCATGTAAAGGAAAATTTGAAAAACATGTTATAAATGGAATATTGAAGCATAAATATTGAAGAGTCTTCTATTTAGCAGGCATTCGTAACAATCATTTAGTGTGAGAATATCAAAAGATAAGCAAAGCATTGGGAGCTATGTTTTATTTTTATGCATTCTCACAAGAATTAACAAACAGATTCCTGAGATTTTTTTTCTTTTACCTGCGCTCTTGACCAATTTCAAGACAACCATTTGCAACTGCAAAAGTGAAACTTGAGGTAAGTTTGAATTAAATCAAGTTAACTAATCTATTTGAGAGTTATCCTTTATTGTTGTTTATTTTACTTTTCTTAGGAATTCATAATAAATGATTCTGAAAATTTTAGGATTTAGCCATCACTATTTTTTAGGGATTAGGAATGGTATATATTTCTTCATTAAACAGGCAGAATGATATCACTTACGAGCTTTTCAATGTTTGTTGAAATTGAAGATGATGATTCAGTGTATGATATTGATTGTGTGTTAAAGCAAAGTATTTACTAATCTTTACACTTTTTAGAGGCATATGGTTTTACTTTTTAAAGAATACCCAACAAATTATTATTGTAATCCATTTTGTGTATGTAGTCATTGTGGAATGAACCAAACACCATGGTGCATGAAAAGACAATAGATTATGCAATCTCACAAAAGAATTCTCTAATACTCCATGCAATTTCTATTCTAGCAGCTTTATCGTGGTCAGTTGAAGCCTGAAGATAAGAACATGAAAATTTGCTCTTTTTTTCTAAAATTCTTTCAATTTTCCTGGCTTTCATAATATGTTATTTTGAATAGAAAACCCAAGTCTTAGCATAGTAAGTTTTTTCTAAAATTAATAGTCTCTTATATTGAATTTATTCATCACAAAAAATGTTTTTTTTTTTATATATTCTTTTGATTTTGCTTATTGTCAATGGTGAATATCTTCGTCCATCATGGCCTAGAAAAATATCCTTGCATAAATCTTGAAATCTTGAAACTCTAGTCGTCTCCTCCATATAGTTCTCTGAGAGCATGTTCAGAGTAGTCTTTGTGAGCTAAAATGGGTTGAAGGTAAGGTCTTAGGGATCATAGATTCCCTAAATTGTGCAGGTTGAACGGAAACAATGAGCGAAGATTTAAATTTAAATGAGGTGGTTATAAATTTGTTTTTTCATTTTAATCTAATGTTCTTGAATCTAATTCAATGTTTAACCTGCCAAGCTATGGGCATGTTCTAAGATCAAGCCAATAAACTTATCATGCTTTTACATCAAGATCAAGCAATCTTTGTTTCTAATATCTAACTATTTTTTTTTCTTTCCTTTTCATAATGCAAATATTTCGTTGCATAAAACATCCTACAAAATCAAACGAATATGCCATTAATTATGGTAGACATTTGAAGAAATCAAGAGAAATATTGATATTTTGATGGAAAATTTTTCTCATACATAATATATCTATATAATTGATTGAAAATTTGTGGTTTATAAAATAGATTTTTTGTTCATGTATTAGAAAACTATAGAAATATTTAATTTCTATTTAAATCTTAGTTCTAATTTTTTTCTAAAATTAATTGATAACTAGAAAATATTTTAAACTATGAAATTATTCCTATGCGAAATGAAAAATAGAATAAAAATCTATAAAAATATATAGAAAGGTTCTATATACATTTAGATTTTAGTTATAGATTTATTCTAAAATTAAGTGTTGATATATTGAAAAATTAGACATTATTTTAATTTTAAAATATGAAATAATTCCTAGGCTAAATGAAAAATAGAATGGAATAGAAATGTTTCATATATATCTAAAAAAAAATAGAAAGGTTCTCTATATATATTTAGATTTTAGTTTTAGATTTATTATGAAATTAAGTGTTTGATGCATTTAAAATTTCAAAAAATAGAGTTTAATTCAATTTTATAATTTAAACAATTTAAAAAAAAAAGATTAGAGATGTTGCTTATTTATAGATTTATTACTATTTATTTTATTTGCTATTAATGTCTAAATAATATAAGTTCAACTTTTAATTAAAAATATATTAATAATATGTTTAATTTTAGTAAGTCTAATAAAAAATAGAAATGTCAAATCACTATTTGATAATGCTCATTTATTATTATTTATCTAATATATTTACTATTAAATATAATAGATATTAGAATTAATGTTTGATTAACTTTCACTATATGAATTGTAAGAAAAAATAAAATACTAAATTTACATTATAAGTTGAAATAGTGTAGTGTTATGTAAATTGGACAAATTGCAAATTAATAATTGTTATATAAATTTAGTTGATATAATTATTTATATAACTTTAGTTGAAATAATTGTTTACATAAATTTAGTTAAAATTTTAATTTTTTATTTAATTTGTTATAGATAAATTAAAAATAAATTGTAATTTTATTTTTTTTATTGTAACTTTTTAAAATAGTAGAAAACTTATTGTAGTCTAATGAGGTTAATCATAATTGTAAGTTATGTTCTTTTTTTAATTAGCTTTATGTAAGTATTGTTCAATAGTGTTGATTTATTTAAAATTTAAAACTTGAATTGTATAAA
This sequence comes from Chamaecyparis obtusa, assembly GCA_027943335.1. Classification (NCBI taxonomy): domain Eukaryota; kingdom Viridiplantae; phylum Streptophyta; class Pinopsida; order Cupressales; family Cupressaceae; genus Chamaecyparis; species Chamaecyparis obtusa. Next base: position 3,031 of record BSBK01011832.1, read on the forward strand.
TTGATGTTTAAGAATTATTTTTAAGTTTGAATTGTTTAGGTTAATTATGTAAAATGGAATGATTAGAATTTTTTTTTAAAGATTAGGAATACATTTAAATTTTAATAAGTGACATTCTAACCTACAATATATATTTTTAGTTATAAATATTGATCTATCTAAAATATCTATAGATTGTTTCACTTTAATATTTTATTTAAAATTATTAATAAAATAATTTATAGTTAATTTTAATTATATTTAAATTTTTTAATAAAAAATATTAAATATTTATTTAATACATTTTCATTGTAATTATAATATTTTGTAAAAAATAAAATAATAATTATAAACAAAAATAAGTTTATGTGATATTTTAATTTTTGTTAATATATAATTAACATACGATAAAATTTAGAATAAAAAACTTAAAAATATAAATGGGAAATATTAAATTATATATTTAATATATAATTTAATACTTTTTTTTAAAATTATAATATTAAAGAAAAAGTGATATTTATAAACTACTTATACACTAAAATTACTCATAATATAAATCTTAATTTAAATATTTTTAATACTAAAAACTTGAATCAAAACGTCATTGATTGCACATTCTAAATAGAATTATTGGATCTTGTTGGGTGAATGTGGATTCAATTTGAATAAATAAGATTTAATTTCTATCATTTATGTAAAGTTGTTTTTAATGGGAATATGGTTTTAGCTCCACTTTCTCATGCATGCATGAATTTTGCCAATAACAATGGCAACATGGAAGAAGTAACTCAATCCGACAAATCTATGTATAAGACTTCAAATAATTCAGTCACTCAAATTATTAAAAAGTATTCTTTACATGTTATAAATTTAAAAATATTGCATTTATACTATACACAAAACATAAAATATATAACAAAATAATAAATGCAATGACTTGTAATTTATCCACATAGATTGTTTTAATCACTAGTTAAAGAAACAAATCCAAAACTCATTGCAATAGTACTTGCTTAGCCTACTGGAAAGTACTAATAATAAAATAGGTATAGAGTCTTTGATCAAATTGGAGTCAATATTAGAGATATAAATATGATCATAGAACACTAAGTTATAATGTATGATTATGAAAAAAAAAGATATTCTTTTAAATAGTAATCTTGAACCAAACACTAACTGTACTAACTGTAACCAATGCCTAATCCAAAGCCTACGAATATATCTCTAACCTTAAATAGTAATTATAACCCTAATCTTAACCAAAACCAAAAGGAATAATTATAATCATAATTATAGTTCAAAACCAAACCCCAACTCTAATATTAATCATATCTCAAATTGTATATTTCTAACCCTAATAATAATCTTGAAACCTAATCCTAACAATAATTGAGCTTTCAACACATTCCAAATTCTACTCCCATCTAGGATAAAAAAATAGGATAACTTGGTAAATGATATATATGTACCTTAGCCTAAATGATATTATCAAATTTAAGATATATAATCTAACCCAACTTGAAATCTATCCCTAAACTTAAGCCTAACCCTAATTAAACCCTACGTCAAAGTCAAAACCTAATCTAATTATAATTGAACATAATCCTACACTTAATGCTTACCCTAATTAAACCATAATCCTATTTGAATCCTAGGTAAAAAATGTAACCCTAAATTAAATATTAATCTTAATGAAATGCTAATCCTCATATAATTAATTCATAAACCTAATTCTATCCCTAATCATAAACCTAATTCTATCCCTAATTGAACTATAATCCTAACCCTAAGTGTAACTAAACCCTCACAATCATCAAAATATATCTATAAATAAACCCTAACTATAATTAAGTTCAACCCAAATCATTACTTAAATATTTCCCTCTTATTAAAACCCAACACTAACCTAACCTTAAGTCTAACCCTAATTGATCTTCAGCCATAAAACTAATTGAACTATAACTCTATCCTTATTTGAACCATAACCATAATTTAAACCTAAATATAACCATATTCTTAACCCTAATGAAACCCTAATCCAAACCCAAATCCTAACCCTAACTAAACCCTTATCTAAGCCCTAAATAAAACCTAATCTAAATACTGACCCTAACCATAATTATAACTCTAACCCTAATCTTAACCCTAATCCTAAACTTTATATAAACCCCAACACTAGCCATAATTCTTACCATAACCCTAATTATAAGATCCACTCTAACCAAAACCATAATCTAAAACTTAACCCTAACCGTAACCCTAATCTCAACAATTTCTCTAAATTGAGAGTGATGCTAAACCTAACTATATCACTAACCTAAAACCTAATCCAAACCCTAACCAAGATGCAAATGCTAACCCCAACTCTAAATACTAACCCTAATCCTAACATTCACCCTAGCCATACCCCAAGCCATAAAACTAAATGTATCATTAACTTGAAACCTAGCCCTAACCCCAACCAAGATGTAAATCTTAACCTCAATCCTCAACCCTGACTGTAAACTTTATCCTAAACCTCACCCTAACCTTGTCCATAAACAAACCCTAATTCAAACCCTAACTAAAACCTAATCTAAACACCAACCTTAATCATTATTATAACCCTAAACCTAACCTTAGAAACTTCTAACCTAAACCCTAATCTAATAATAATTCTAACCTAGGTAACCCTAATTGTACCCAAAACCTTAACCCTAACCCTAACCTTGATGTAAATCCTAACCCTAACCATAATTCCAAAACTAACCCAAAACATTAACTCTAACCATAATCCAAACCCTAACCCTAAACTAAACCCTTATCCAAACCATTTAACCCTAACCCCAAATATTATGTAAACTGTAATAATGGCCATAATGCTAACCATTACCCTAAACCCTAACCTAAACCATAATTCTATCTCTAAACCTTAACTAGAACTAAAACCCTAACCCTAACCCTAAAACTAAGTCTAAACCTAATCCTAATTATTTTTTAACCTAAGAGTGAAGCTAAACCTAACTATATAACTAACCCAAACCCTAAACATTATTTAAACTATAAACTCAAACCCCAAACATAGTGCTAACCATTATGTGAATCCTAAGTGTCTAGCCATAACCTCAATTCTACCCCTAAACCCTAACCATATTCCTAACCAAAATTATAATTTTAATCCCAATCTTAATTGAAATCCTAATGCAAATGCTAACCCTAATCCTAAATATCACGCAACTTCTAACACTCACCACAATTCTAATTATGACACTAAATTGTAATCCTAACCCTAACCTTAATTTTAACTATTTCCTAAACCCTAACCCTAGCTATAACTATATATCTAACCTGAGAATGACCCTAAATCTAATTATATCATCAACCCAAAACCTAATCTTAACCCTAATCATGAAATAAAACCTGACATTAAGTGTAAACTCTAACTATAATATTTATCCTAACCCTCACTCTAACCTTAACCCTAACTAAACCCTAATCAGAACCCTAACTATTTAACATAATCTAAATACTAATCCTAACCCGAACTCTAAACATAATATAAACCCTAACACTAACCCTAACTCTAACTATAATCCTATTTCTAACCATAACCATAGCCTAAACTCTAACCCTAGAACACAAATTTTAATCCTAACCTCAACTATTTCTCTAACCTAAGAATGATGCTAAACATAACTATGTAAATAATCCAAACCCTAACCATGGTGTACACCCTAACTCTAAGCCTATCCATAACCCAAACACAAAACCTAAGTATATCATTAACACACATCCTATCCCTAACCCTAACCATGATGTAAACCCTAATCTCAACCTTAAAAAACTATATTTGTAAACTAAAACCTAATGTAAACACTCACCTTAATCATAATTATAACCCCAACCTTAATTCTACTTCCAATCTAAACCCTAACTTGACCATAGTTTTAACCATCTCCTTAGCCATACCCAAAACCCTAATCCTAACCCTAACTATGATGCAAACCCCAACCCTAAAACATAATCCCAAAACTAATCCTAAACCCTAACTCTAACCATAATGCAAACCCAAACCCTAACCCAACATGAACCCACCTCTAGCCCTACTTATGATGTAAACCTTGATCAGAACCATAATCCTAACCTTAAATCTAAACTCGAACCCTAACAACAATCCTAACTCTAACTCTATTTATAACCTAAACCTTAACCTTAATCATGATGTAAAGTATAAGCTAACTATAACCCAAATATATCTTAGGGTTACTAATAAGTGCGTAATATAATTAGGGTTAGAAAAAATAATTATATTAAATTTTATTTAATAAAAAAATGTTATATAATTATTTATTAATTTATTTAATGTGTTATGTGTGCTGCCACTTACTACTAGCTAATATATACTCTATAATTAAACATCTGAATACATGTCCACGTATTTTAAATATAGAATATATATTAGCTAATAATACCATAAGTTAATTCAGTTAGGTATAATCTAATGACATAAATCAGGTAAGTCTTGAATATTTTGTAAGATAATATCGACGACTATACAGCTAGCTGGCCATGAAATCTCAAAAAATTACAGTCTTTTATTTGCTTGCTAATGCGGCTGGATGAACGTTTAAGAAATCAGTAACGTAAGAGTCCATAGATTTCTACAGAATTTTCTGATATTCAACATCTTGGAAGCACGTGAGACGACCAGGGCTAAAACGTTTCTCAATTTCCCGCTGCGTGGAAACATATCTCTCTTCAATGCACGTTTTCTGGACCAGAAACTGTTTTGGTAAGCCAGTTGAACATTATAGAAGAGTTTAAAGAGTCAATATTCAGTAAAAGAATCTGAATATAATGTTTCACTGCATACGCTACACTTTACAAGTTTATCCTTTTGATTCATAACCCTTAAAAATAATTATAAATAAAATTTTAATTATTCTTTGCTTGATTACTCTCTCATGGATATGACCTATAGATCATTTTCAAGATTAAAAATATATTTTTATCAGTGCAATATTGATATTTACTACATTAAATAAGTTATTTGTAAAAAAATTAATTTTAATAAGTCTAATTAGTTAACTATAATGATAGTATAAATTGATTTTTACACTCACACATAAAAACACATAAATCTACTTGAAACTTAAAGGTAACTTAATAGTTTAAAATTTAACCTATCACTTATTTGATGATTTTAATGATTTGGTTTCAAGTAGCAATTTTTTATTATTGAATAATTTGTTCATTTTTTTCAATCTTATTAATTATATTGTACAATTCAATGTGCTATTTTATTTAAATTCATTTAAAATAAAGTAAAATATTATTTCAGGGGTAGTATAGTAGAAGATGTATACAAAAAATAGATTGTTCTAACATAAATAATCTAGATAGATAGATACAATAGTTAACATTCATTTGTAAATGTTATATATCATTGAGAGAGTCACATATAAAAAGGATAATATAAATGGAACCAAAACATTATTAGTATATATTGATTCATAAATGAAACTATTGTCAAGAAAGATATACAATTGTCTATCTTCCATTGATTATGTTTATTTTATATTGTTTCTCATTATTATTACCTATCCAAATATTAAAAAAAGAGGATAATTTAATAATGTTAAATTTAATTTTTCATTATGAAATATGAAACATTTAATCTTATATGTATCACTCTGTACCTTCCCATAATTATATAAAAAATATTACAATATAACTATCACATTTGACATTTTTGGAACTATCCATGAGTATAATAAGTTAACATCTCAACAACATATAATTTGACATAATGATATGTTGTGAGGCGACCTTAATGGTTTGATTTCTATGACAGGTTCTCTACTAAAATCAATAATAAGGTAATTTGACATAATAATATATTGTAAGACATTAGTAATGATTTATTTTTTATGACTTATCCTCTACTTAAATCAAATGTCTGTGGATAAATGGTTATAATAGATTAAAGATGTTAATCTTGCTAATCTTTCAAGATCATTATTCAATATTAAAAATTATAAACTATAAATTAAAATTGCTACAAGACAACAACAATTTTTTAAAAATGGTACAAATTAAAATTGCTACAACATTTTTTTAAAAGACTGAAAATTACAAACTATATGTTAAAATTGTTACAAGACAACAGAAATAAGATTAAACATTTCATTCAAATTCTATTTGCATAATTTTACATTAATTTTTTTATCAGTGGAATAGTATGACAAAAAGAATTCTAATCATTTTGAAAATATTAAAAGTGTGCGTTCAAATATTTTCAATAAAATTTGACAAATTTTTTTGGTCACATGTTACTTTCCAAATATACGTAGCCCGTAATTCGTACCAAGTACAATGAAATAAAACCAAGTGTTGAATACTTAAATAAACTGCTTTCATCTGCTCATTGACGCGGCCATGAAGTCTCAAGAAATCAAATACTTTCATGTGCTCATTAATATCAACGTTTGAGAAATAGGTAACGTAGAATCCATGACTTTCTACAGGATTTTATGATATTCAACAGCTTGGAAGCACGTGAGATGACCAGGGCTAAAACGTTTGATCTGAATTTTTCCAATTCCTTCTTCCGCTGCTTGGAAACAAATATTTCTTCAATGCACGTTTTTCTGGGTCAGCTAGTTGGAGTTGAAGAGTCTAAACAGTCAGTATTGAGTCATTTCACTCCTTTTTAAAACTTTATTAATGTCAGGAGAACGACCTATTAATCAACGGTTGATATCGTTTGTGGACGGTTGTAAGACTATTGAATTTGCATTTGTTGACATTTCTTTTAAAAGTTAAATTAAATTTTCATAAGAATGAATGGAACACTTAACATTCATTGCATCTAGGTGATGTTCATAGAAGTAAAGCACTATGACTTCTCAGGAGGTCACCCATCTCATAAACCCACTCTGTTTGCAACTTCATTTGTAAAACCTTCAACAATATCATAATATAAATTATATTTTAAAATTCGTTTTAAATTAATATTATAGTTAATTATGAAAATTACTTAATATAATATATAATTAATAAATAATATATAATTATACTGATTATTTATATAATGTTTGGTATATATAAATTATATGACTATATATTATTATTAATATTGTGTACATCACCAATTTTATTAAAAAAAATATATTTATTATTATATGTTTTATAATTTATAATATAATATAAAGTAGAAATACTATATAATATATATAATAATAAATATAATTTTAATATTTTTCTAATAAATTAATTATATTTCTAAATAATATATAAATATTATTAAACATATAATAGATTTATTAATATTAATTCTTTATCAATTCTATAAAGGACACGAATAATTCTATATATAAGAGACACAAATAAATATTAAATATATAATATATCTAATATAGATAAAATATAATGCTCAATTTAAAATAAATAATTTAGACAACCTCCTAATTATCATGTTTGACTACAATGTATTAAAATTTTAATTTGTCCAAGTTTTATTTAAAATTCTAAAAAGATGCAAAATGCAAAATCATCCTATCAAATAATTAAGAAGTAAATTTGGGGCGACGTTTCTTTTTGTTATGTTTTGATAGATGTTTATCATGTTGTCATCTATTTTGATAGATGAAAATGAATAGAGTCGTCAAGGTGAAAAATCATTTTGTTGTGTTAAAAAAGACTCTCTCTCTCTCTCTCTCTCTCTCTCTCTCTCTATATATATATATATATATATATATATATATATATCATTACATCTACCTCTCTTATTGACACCATCTCTCCTATTCTATATCTCTATCTTCTTATACCCCCTCTCTCTCTCTCTCTCTCTCTCTCTCTCTCTCTCTCTCTCTCTCTCTCTCTATTCCGCTTCTTTCTCTCCCACTTTAAATATCCCTACCTCTCTCTATCTCCTTATTGCAAACATAATATGAGCTTATTACTAATGAAACATGAATGTGTTCTTGATTCAAAGGTTTTTTTTGCTAATGTTTGGAAGGATAGATATTAATTAGATGATGCAACTTCCCCATTGAGACCTTTTCCACACAAAATATATCATTTCCTAAGTTATTGCCAATTGACATCATGTACTACACAAATGTATACAAATAATAAACAACAATTTATATTCCTAATGAAAATTATACACCTCTTCAAGATACCCATTGCACACCAAGGTGTGATTGCTAGTTTTTAAAAGAATTAAATTTTATGTAATTGAGTCATGATAATTTATTGTGTTACATGCACGCACACACACACACACATGTGTATGCATATTTATATCTATATGTATATATGTGTATGTATGTATATATATTTATATATACTTATATGTATGTGTATGTGTGTGTACATATACACATACATATAAGTATATATAAATATATATACATACATACACATATATACACTTGGAGCCGTCGAACCAAAGTTTCCAGACAAGGTGATTCTTATGGGAAGATGATTTGGTTTGGGCTTCTAAAGTCACCATGGGAAGATGCGCGTCGATCCGAGGTTCAACAGGGGTTTCCGGAGGTGACAAGCTCTCTATACTTGGGATCTCCAAGTTCTCTTCATCCGAGTGTTCTCTTTTGGAAAGGGGAACCCATTTCATCCTTTTTTTGCTTTCACATTGTGCCAGACTTCGTGGAATGGGGACACGCAACCATCATTAGAAGAGCTCCATTCCTCTTGTATAGGGCTTTTTGTTGTGGGAACCTGAGGTTGCTTGCAGAGAGGAGGTCTGTCTTCACCTGAAGGTGTCATTGTATTCTTTGTAAATTTAGGTGCGTAACACATTTGGCCCATTACTCAGACCACCGCGTCTTGGCAATCCTGGCATGTAAAATCTGAGTTATTTTTTTGGTGGAGGCAAAAATACCCTGGTAGCATCAATATGTTTGGGTTGGCGTCTTGGCCAAGATGCCTCATATTCTTCATCATAACGCCTATGAATTCTGCAAGAATGTCCTTGGGAATTTGAGTATTGACCAATCCTTGGATGGGGCTATCATTTGAGTTGTCTTCCTCTTTGAGATGGAATGTGAAAGCCTTATCGAACTGATACACCCCCACGTCATCTTGTGGGAACAAGGCTTCATTTGGGGCATTGTACTCAGTTATCATCTATTTGAGTTTGGGTTCCGCATCGATCTTGATTTGGTTATTGAGTCCCTTCCATGGTAGCCAAAGATGAGTAAAGTCTGTGGAGAACCAACCTCTTAATGACCAGGTCCACTCTCTACTGAGTAACATACCATATGTTTCTGGGATGTCCACCACATGTATGTCAATGCAATCCTGCATTCTGGGGTGAGCGGTCAATTGTATGCGTGTATCCTTCAAGATCCCTACGACTTTGACCTCTGTTATGTCAAGTTGAATCACAACTGCTAGGAATGGAAACAGTGAGAGGGGGGGGGGGGGGTGAATCAGTGTTCACTATATTTTAACTTTTCACTTGAGTCTTTTATACTCAACTTAAATGCTTAAGTACTGAATTAAACATTCACATAAACATGAAACATGAAATCAACACATGACACCAATATGGTTATGGGGAAACCTAAATAGGTAAAAACCCCAGTGGGAATTGACACCCACTAATACTCTACACTAGTGTTTTTTGATCCTTGTTAGAAGATCCTTAACCCTGTTAGGAGTTGCTTTACAATGCTTTTAGTACAGTAGACCTTGTCAAGGGTCGGACCCTGTTAGGAGTCTTTTACAATTGTCCCTATTAGGGGAGAGGACACACTATCCAAGAGCTCACTACTCAAGTGGTGAAGGATACAACCTTATGATCTTAGATACACACTATATCTGCAGGATGAACTGTCACTGTGACACTGCTTGTCAAATCAGTTCCTTTGATGTGCTAATGCTTTGACCTCTAGCAAAGGTCTAATACATCTTCTCGTGTCTCCGCACACTTCTTCTCTACTTATTAAAAATATCTATCAACTTCCATACCGAATACAATGAGTGCATCTTATATATATATGCTTATGCAAAATAAACAATTAGGTCGGCCCTTAGACCTATTACATACAACACTTCCAATTGAATTGGCTTAAGCATGCTTACAAAAAGCCAAGTATATATGTCAGAAACCTAAATACAATAGGTGCATAGCCTTTACAACATTACATTATATCTGCAAACCAAAATACTAACTGTCGGCTTCATGCTCTGTTCTTCTCTGGCACACATTGGCTATGCAACTTCAACTGATTGTAACTTTCTCATCTTTGCACATCTCATCATGCGCTCATAGACTAAGCATGAATATAGTCTAACCAAATTAACTTTTAGGGCGCATACCATAATTCATCCATATGCACGTGCGCTGATGTTCTGAGCTACAGGAACTTTGTACACTATCCAATCTTCAACACTTAACTGATTTTTGATCTTCTCTTCAAGTGCGTTGACTCCAAACTACTATATGAATTTGTTGCCATAATGAAAACACTATATCAAGTCATATACATTAGTATAGACAACTTTCCAACAAAAACCCTATTGGTTGGTTGAGGACTCATCCCTAGCCTATGGCATATGGATAATGACATGACATTATAGGAAGCTCCTGAGTCAATCAAATAGTTTCGCAAGTTCCTTCCAAAGATCTTGAAGCTAAGAAAGAATAGGGGTACTTCTACCCTATCTTTGAACATAGTCAGCATCATCTCGACCGCATTTATGTTGGATGCATTTCTAGTGTTATTATTAGACGAGGCCGATTTGGAATGATCCAGTGATCTCAGGAGGGCTTCTCTTTGGGAAGGACAACTTTGTAACATGTCGTACATTGACATATTAGTTCTAACTTTCTTCAGTTACTCCACTAGGCTGTACTTTTCATTGGCCCAGACTGGATACTTTAACAAAGTTGGTTGATGTTGTACTACTAGAGCGACATTGGCACTGGGGCCTGGAGGAGGTATGGGATTGTTGCTAGCCCATGGATTAGGTGGAGTGGGCTGCATTCCTAGGGGAATACCGTCAATCATAGGTTCTCTTCTGCTCTTTAGATTATAAGTGTTTTTGTTGTTATTTAGAAAAGCATGGATATCAGAGTACTCCAGCTGACTTTCTTGATTAAAAGGGAATACACAATCTTCTTTTATTGTGTGATCGATAGGACCTCCACCTATGCTTGGGTCGTATGAATCAAAGACCATGGTGCTTAAGTGGGTTTGAGTGTTATCAGGATCTTGGATTTGTTGGTTTTCAAACTCTCCCCTGTACTCATTATATGGTTGGATTGTGTTGGGAGTTTGAGTAAAATTAACCTTAGATGAGTTGAAGACATTGGCATTGTCAGAGGGTATGCTACCGTTATTTGGACATGTATTCCATGTTCTGTTTGTTTGTTGTTGATTGAACTACTTATCTTGAGAAGCGTTCCCATAACCTCCACCATTATTGTTATTGTTGTTGTTGTAATTTCCATAATTATGAATTTGATTTTGGGAGTAGGTGTTTGGTGCAGTAGTCAGGCATTGGTAGTTCCCCTGGTTCTGAGGTGGATTAAGCTTCATCCTGGTGATCTCTCCTATCAAATGGGACAATGTCTTTTTCATGGCATCCAACTCATTCACTAAAGCATGGTTTGGCTCATTTAGGACAACAACCTTTTCTTCACACAAGGCTACCTTATGTGCATCATACCCTGGGTATGTGATGTTGAGTGGTGGGGCAGAAGTGTATGGAGTTGGTACCATATTGAGCCTTGGAGTGTGCTACATCGAGAGTTGATTATTTGCTGTGAACGAACTAGTCATAGCAGCATTCCCTAATTTTGGTGAGACACCATAATTTTTGCCTGTTTGTGGATCCATTTGTTAGGTAAATGTGATAGCTTCGTCACATACTTTCTCTAGAGTGTCTATGTTGCCTGGGGGTAGCCTCTTCAAGAATATGGAAGTTAATTGGTCTAAGGCATGTAAGTACACCTATATAGCATCCCTAACTGTTATAGTATAAGGAGCTTCTAGCTTCTGGTACATCTTATGAAAATGATGATTGAACATGGCAATTGGTTCATTTAGGTCTTTCCTCACCGAAATGAACAGGTCCTCTTGAGCCTGGGGAGGAAAATTTTTTGAGGGAGGAGTAGGAGCAACAAGGGAAGTGGGTGAAGGCATTGGCGTAGGTGGTGAAGTTTGTGGAGGCAATGGAGTGGTTTGAATAAGAGGTGGAAGTGGAGTGGTAGGTGGTGTTTGATGGGGAGGCGGGAGTGGAGTTTGATACAAAGGTGGAGGTGGTGGTGGAACTAGGTGTGAAGCTAAAGGAATTTGTGTAGCTACATCCTCCTCGGAGGTGACACCTATGGAAGAGTCCTTGCCTGACTCCGTAGTTTCCTTCTATGTTTCAGCTACCTCTCCCTCAACTTGGTCTTGGGACTTCTATTGAACTTCCTCTCCCACATTATCAAGAGGACCTGTGAACTGTGTAGGGAAAGGATCCAAAGGAAAATACTGTCCTGCTATTGGAACCTATTTCTCAGACTCTTTGAAACCATGGAGCCCCTTGAAATCTATGATATCTAATTCATCATCACCTAGAGGGTCCATATTTATTGGCTCTCCTTGGGTTGCTCCTCCAGCATCTTCTTGATTATCTTCCAATATTCTCCTTCTTTTCAAGGATCAGTTCTCCTACTAAGGGGTACCTGATCTAGATCATCCTTGTCTTCCTCTAAGAGGGTATCCATTTGAGTAGGGGTTGAATCTTTCTTCCTTTTGTATACATTCCATTTAATCACCCGAGCTGGCCTAGGTCTAATTATCTTGAATTTAGGTGCCTTCTTCTGTACACTTGGAGGATCGGGGCCACTAAAAGAAGGAACATCCAGAGGTGCTATACTCCCTGTCATTCTAGTTTTAGTCTTCTTCGGATGGGTAGCTGATCCATATACTATAGGACGCTTATGTCAGTACATTATTTCTATCTTCTGTGGTGCAGCCTCTTTGAATTGTGGCTTCAACACCTTCTCTCCTTTCTTCTTCTTCTCCATAGAGGGTTGAGCCAGTTGTTGTTTCATTGGTACAGGGCTCATAGTAAATGGACGGGCGACCCAATCCTTAGTCACTTTGATGACGTGTTTGGATTTGAAGTTGATATCATCATTTTCATCTTTATCAACCTCTGCATTCAAAATAGCCCTGGTATATACCTTATCCTGATTGTAATTGGGATCCAGGATGTCCTCACAGTCAGCTGCCTTCACCTTTAGGGAAATCTTCAGTAGTAAGGCAGTTTGTGCCAGCTCCAAACTCATCTAGCAATAGTCACGGATCCTGACTTCATAGTCATCTATACAATTCTTCCAATGGTCTTCAATATGTGGCTCATGTATATAATGCCTTCCCATTATATGACTATACATACCAATTGAATCAAAATGGGTTCTTATGAGGTTGTAGTTTGGGAGAGGGAATTCATCCCATTCGAAGGACAAAGACTTGCAAATCTTCATATCAGGTACATAGTGTGGCCCTATGGAAATTAGGAAATCCCAACAATGTTTCTTCTTGTGCTGGATGTTCTTGTAGGCATCAGAAAATTAACTTTCTATTTCAAACAGGACCACTCTATCAGAAGGATACCTAGCTAGCTTCTTAGGAGCCAGGGCGCATCCTGCCACTCGGATGTATGTGAAAGTTTTAAATTGAATATAAAATGCCCCGAGGGCCTTCACCTTTGTAGCAACTTTAGTTGACATCCTCTTAGCATAATATCCCTCTATGGATCGTATGATGGAAAATACAAAAGCATCGTTAACGATGTAGAAGTCTGAGCTATTATGTGGGTAGAACTCCTTCCTGACTAGCTGCGGGTACATTAAGAATGGCCATGTATTAGGATCACCAGCCATAACGCCAACTTTTGCCAAGCTTGGGTATACTACTCTTGTAGCTAGTAGATATACAACATAGGATGTCATATAGAAATGAGGGTCATTCTTTACCCTGGTAAGATGTTCATCTAGATTTTCACTGAGGATAGTGGCCCAATCAAATATTGCTTGCCTCTATTTAATTTTCTCAATGAGTAGGATCATCAATGGCTCCAAATGAATAGATTTGGGCAGTCCATACACCTAAGTGATCATGGTGATGGCTGCTTGGATATCCTCTTTCATGTAGCCCCTCCGCATATTGATTCGGTCCAGCTTATTCTTGGGCAGAGACTCCATGAGGTACTCTCTAATTATGATCTCATGAGATAATGAGATATTTTTACTGTGAACTCCATCCCTTTGTTGATATAGAGGTTATAGAACTTGACTACCCCTTTAGGCAAATGGAAGACATCTTCAATATTATCGGGCCTCAAATCTAGGACCACTTCACCCATGCTATTTTTAACCATTATCTCATCTGGTACATAACAATTTTCCAGAGTATTTATCAGATATGAAGACAAGATTGAAATTGGGTGCACTACAACGTTCACTAGAGGACAATACACTAATGAAGTGCAGTCCTCAGATCTCCGTGCTGGCTGTGTGCACTTAACCAAGTAGTCATTCCAGTTGACATTGCCAATGTTAGTGTTTGTGATTTCCGTGTGTAGGTTGCTTACTTTGGAGGGCGCATGGTAGCCTTTGAATTGATACTTCATAGCTGGTGAAATAACTAAGCCTCAAAAGGTTCTGAGAAGTTAATTTCAGCCTTTCAAACTTTTGGGGGTACGAGACCTCCGAAAGGCCGAAAGGGCCGAAACGCCGAAAGAAGGCTAGTTGAGGTGCCCCGGTTTTCTCGGAGATGCTCTTTTGGACTTTGGTGAATCAGAGGTGAAGGAGTTTCGGGGTGCGAAACCTCTGAAATGACAAAGAGTAGCCTTGGTGCCTTGACCACTTTGGTGGCAATATTTGGACTTTGCAGTTTTGCCAACTCGGATGATGCATTGTTTCAAGGTGTGAAAAAGCCAGAATGTTGAAAGCTTGGCACTTAGTCAAATTTTCTTGGAGAATGCCAACAGTTTCAGACTGTGAAAGTCCAAAACTTTGATTCCCAAAAATGCCAAAACAAGGGTTTTGTCTCGGGACTTGAAAATGAGTTCGACAAGGAGTTCGACCATGAAGTTGGGGCAAGGAGGTCGAAGGGGACAAGCTCATGATCCCCGAGGTGAGACCAGACCATTTAAAACACCTAAACCTAGTGACAGACTAAAAACCCTGGCTAGACCTACACAAAACAAAATCTCTACCCAGATGACCCAAAATAATAAATAAACAAAGAAACAATGGAAAGTAAAGAAAGGGAAGAGAGGGCACCAACCTCGAACAAGCTAGACGATGACAACATGAGGTGAAGATGAAGACCAAAGGAAAATGCATGAAAAAGCTTTGAAAAATGATGAATTACACAGAGAACAAGTGAGGGTAAAAGACCCATCACCGCCTTATATAGACAACCGACGGGGGTGACGTCAGCCCCCCCATCGATTGGTCTTTCAGGGGTCTGGGACCTCCAAAAGTCTGAAATGCCGACTCCTTTCAGGGAGTGGGGCCTTTCAGTTCTCAGACGTCTAAAAGTCTAAAACCCAAGGGTTTAAGAAATGCCAAGGCTTGATCGGTTTGTTTGCTTTTTTGGACTTTTCACACTTTCAGACCTCCGAAAGTGCGAAACTGTGATGCAACAAAAAACTAAAAAAAAAACTAGACCTAAAGAACAAAACTGATAGGAAAACAAACAACTAAGGACAAGCTAAAAAGAAGGGGGGCCCCTAAAGCCAAGAGGCTAAAAAAAAAGGGGAGTGTGGTTGTGGACCCACAACACCTCTATTTCGAGGTTCCTTGGTAAACCAGCTATAGCTCTCATGACCTTGGTGACCATCTCATTCTTCAGCATCGCCACCTTAGATTTGACATCCTATCTAAACTTTTCTGTTATCTTTGTCTTCACCGCATCACATAGATCTACGATTTCCCTAGGGTCCAATCTTATTAAAGGCATCTGCCAAGATTTTTGAAAACCCTCTACAAAAAATCCCAAACCTGACCACCTTGTGACAACCTCCAAATTAATTGCAAGTCACATCGTAACATGCTACCTCAGATAAACAACCAGACAAGGCTTCACAAGTCCAGGAACATGGATCTGCAACTCGGATCATATGGAATCTCTAGAGGAATTGTAACTTCACTATGATAATTCCACAACCAGATCAACCTTCACTCTGATAAGTCCCCAACTAGATCAACCATCACTTTGATAAGTCCCCAACTAGATCAAATTTCTCTAATACCACCCGATGAAACCAAGACTAAAGAGATCTCAAAAGAGATATGCATTGTTGAAACTTAGATACAACATAACGGAAAAGGACACAAAGAAATAACAAGATGTAACGAAATAAATTTTTATTATTATGAGGAAACCATCAGATTATATTCAAATTTTATGCAACATGATGAGCTATAAGGCCTTCTAAGTTACAAACAATACACCAAAAAATACAACAAGATCTCATAGGATCCAACTACTCCCTAGCTAGCCCAGATCTATATCCCAATAATAATCTGGTAGAAACTCCAAGACAGATCTATACTTGAGCTTGCAAGCCACCAAGAAAGCTTCTTGTTTCCTAAGACCTCACTTAGCCACTAGTTTCTAAACACACACTTTTCCTGCTACCTTCCTACCTTCCATGTTATCCATGGCCACAAGTCGACCTTACAAATTAGAAATCATAAAACAATCAGTTGGCTCCATGAAAATCATGGAAAAATGTGTTATATTTCATGTCAACTTGCAACAGTCATTGAATTCATAGTGGAGAAAGAACCAACCATGATTTAGGTCCTCATGCATCCCAATGGTCAATCCATAGATCATGAGGAATGTGACCCAAATTAAATACACATGTTGGCCAGCCAAAATAATAAAAACAAACCCATCAGTGAAATAGACCACTGAGCTTGTTAGAACATCAATAGAGAAACACAGAATAGCTACCGATGCCATTCAGTGATAGGAGACTGAAATAGAGACTGAGCTCATCAGTGAATCAAAACATGAACATTTCACCAAGAACCCCAATGCAGTTACCGAGCACAAACTCATTCACCGAGTCTGTTGATGAAGTAACACACATTCCAACTAAGAACTACCACCAAATGACCAAGAATCTCAGGTCTCCAATCATGATTTCCACTTCAAACTTTGAAAGCCAAATCCCAAATCTAACATATTTTTGGTTGATATAGGATTTCCATCTACCCAAGGATGCTCTTGCATCAAAAGTACCGAGAATGAGGCTTGAATTCCTACTGAGTGGCACTTGTGACAAAGTTTGAGCAAGGTTTGAATTTCAAATGAGGTATTTTGAGATAATAACTAGAGCACTTTCCAAAATCTTAAAACAAGAGCGAAGAGAGATCAAATCACTAGCAAGCACTCACTCAATTGAGAATACCCATTTTTAAATGACAGTATGTCGAAAAAGAAATTAACCGCTATTTTCAAGAATTTTGACCATTTTGGATGAGTTTGGTTTCGAATCCATGATGAGTTTGAGTGTCTCTAGATTAGGTCTGAATATTTCCAAGCAAGCAATAACATGATCAAACAAGAGTCTTCAAAAAAATCCACCAAAGGACAAAATAATATTTGGGATATAAGAACATGTGAGGTATAAAGGGGGTGTTGCAATATGCCAAGAGTGCCAAGTGCATATTCTACAATGATTTTCATGGGTCTCAACACATTCGAATAAATGTCAAGCAAAGACTACCTAAGGTCCAGGATAGTATCAAAATATTTTCCCACAACTTGGTATTCCTTCGCATCACACAAAGTGATGTTGGATTTTATGAGGATAGCATCCAAGGGAATACATATGGGGAGTATTCTTGGGGTGATCCAAGTAAAGTCCACTTGGATCAATCCTTCCACAAAGATTATGATTTTTCAGAGGTGAATCAGGTAGCTTCTAACCAGTGGTGTCTAATAAGGGAATCCGTTCACAACTATTCCTTGTAGTTTCACTTAGTAGAATTGAGGCCTCTAGACCTACAAGTGCTTCAAATAAAAGTAGTCTTGCAAGCAAGATTGAGACCTCTTGACCCTACACATTACTCTTGTGTGTGCTCTCCGAGTCAAACAAGTGGCCCAACATAGTTAATAGCTACGTCTTTGTGGTTTTTGGCCAACAAGGCATAAATTTTATAGTGGGTTGGATGAGATAGCTTTTCTTTGTCCCACTTGGGTTTGTTCTTGTGATATTTTTACCTCAACGACAAACCCTCTAAAGGTAAAATGAAAAGAAAAGTAGATAGGCTAGTGGAGGTCTAGATTTATAATTTTCCACAAGGGAAAAGAGCATACTGTCCTACTCCACAGCTTCTCCCAAGCACATCAAGCACATTTTCATATACCAAAGATTCTTTTTAAGTGAAAAATCAAGTAGGTCAATATTTATGATTCATCCTCTAGGAGGTGAAGGGAATACTCTCCTACTAGTGAACTAGTCACAAGAAAAGAAGCCTCCTAATTAAGCTAGATGCCTAGAAAATAAAATTTATGAAAACACAATGTTGATTTGTATCTCCAAGGAAACCTACAACACAAATAGCTTTAGTAATATCCAAGATATGTCTTTGGAAAGAATCCTATAACCACACAGAATTAGTAGTCTCAAAATAAAGCCATGTAGGCAAATTTTACAAATGAATTTTCCCTCAAATACCTTGCAAAAACTTGTTATTTTCTGCAAAACAGAATGATAAAGCCAAGATGAATCCAAATCAAGCACTAAAATCCAAAAATCTCAACAAATAGACCCCTAAAAATGATCTCTATTTTTGATATGATGAAACATAGTTAGCACCATATTATCGTACAATAAAACTCAAAAAGCTATGTGATGAAAGCCAGAGTTCCTTTCTCGTATGATGAAATCGAGAACTGGATTGTGATAAAACACCTTAAACCATATTATCATCTGATAGAACTCAAAACTGCATCCAAAGAAATGTCATGTCGTACGATAATCCAGGCCACTGGTTGCGATATTCATCATAGTTTTAGAAAATGAAGAAAAATATCTTGTAAGAAATGAGACCAAAAACTAATTCGGGCCCCATCGTGGGCACCAAAAATCTGTGGTTAAATATTGGTATTCAATTGGAATGCAACCAACACTCAATAAGCCATTAACTCAAGAGTTTAGCTATAGGGGTCCATATCAAATAAACTAACTAAACCGTCTAAAGTGGCTTATTTCTTCCTAGTTGAAGTGAGTTTAATCCTTTTTATAATGCTCATTAGTTTGGCATGAAGGATTAGTGACTTCACTAGACTCCAAGATGGAAGATTCAAATGCAATGCAAATCTAGGATTTAACTAGAATTTAAGATTAACAATGATAAATGAGAGAACCAAGCTAGGATAGATGTAAAGAAAACTAGTATTTTGTAATGAAGATGCAAGAAACTATGTTATGATAAACAATGCAAGAAAGTAAAATAGATTAACAATGCAAGAGAGCTATGAGAAACTAAGAACTAAGAATTCAAAATAACAAGAATACCTCTAGAATGCAAGAAAATAAGTATTCCAATAACTAAGATGATCTAGATGCAAGATGCAAGATTGTCAAGATGGAACCCTTGAGCCAAGGAAGAGCTTCTTGTTAGGTAGAGATGAGTGGTGAAAGAGATATCAATCCATGTGAAAGGATTCAATATTTTTGATTGGTCAAGCTTGATTGGAGAATAAGAGAAAATAGAATATCCCCTTTTAATTTTCAATTAATCAAGATTAAGTTTTCAAAAATTGCTCTTTTTAATTTAAAAGTGCTAAAAATTTATATTAAAGGTAAGTTTTGACAATTAAATGATTTCCTTAAGTTTAAAGATGATTTATGCTTGATTTTAGAAATAGTTTAATTATGCAAGGGGGATTATTTAGGTTTCTTACATAATTATGTCTAGTAAAATATGCCTTTGAGATTTAGGGTGTGTTGTAAGGTAATTTAATTGAAATTGGGGGCTTCGGTTCTACTAGACAAATTTTAGGTGATTATAGAAGTATGAAGCCCTTTGAAAATAAAACCTACTATTCCAATTTTTTTTTCTTGTGCAACCTCACCTTCCTCCATGGACCCAAAATAGCTCTATGAGAGTGGCACAAACTATGTAATTGAGAAGAGAGGACAAAAATTATTTGAGATGTTTGTACAAACTTTGATTTAATAAGAACCTTTGTATTGATGAAATTGACACTATATTTTCTCTTTGAAGAAGTCATTGAATCAACATGTTGTGACTACATAGCAACAAAATTTTTTAGTTTAATTGGCACACTGTTAGATGAGGTATAAATCACCTTGTGAGTCAACATTGTCCATTTATCCTTTGGTTTAGAAGCCACAAAAGCATGTGGAGGTTCAAGAACCCTTAACGGGTTATTAACCCTTGGAACAACTAATGATAGATCCTCAATTGTATGCTTAAAATATTGACAGTAGAAGCATGTATTTGGTAAATTTAGATATATCACATACTAGGGGTGATGAAGACCTTGTATCTAAATACCAATTGTGTCTTTGAGGCGATGAGACAAATTCATTTCAACATAGATCCATTTTTGGGGCGTGACATGATAATAATGGCTGGTCTCATCACAAATAACCTTCCCTAATAAGAAAGAAATAGTTGGAAGAAAATGCCAACACTAGAATGGAAGACCTAAAAAATCTACCTAGATAGGTACACAGAGCTTCTTGTCATTAGAGAAGGAATAACCTTGAGACCAAGGACAAAAATCCAATAGAGATGACTTTGCATACCATGGGCCATAGTGGAAAATAACTTAAACATTGTTAACTTCAGTGGAATAGGAAAAGAAAAGACCCTTTAATGAGGTATTGGCCTTTGTCAAGAAAAACCCTGTGAGGGGCACATGAGTTGGAAACCCAACCTCCTAGCATGTTTTCAATAGGGGCCCTCCAGAAAAATTCCCTATAAATTTGTGTTTCTCTAGCAATTGACATGCAAAATCAAATTCTAGAATGAGTAAAACCACATTTGTCAGGGTATGAAAGGACATATTTTGTGAGACAATTTCAACATAAATTATTGGGTGCTTATTTGGAGGATCTATCATCATAAGATGCCAAACCATTAATAATAGTAGCAATTGTTAGGTTGAAGCCATTTTGAAACTAGAGCTCCTCTAGACAAAATGTACAAATGTTTCTTACATTGATTATATTTATTTCATTATTTTAAATGATTATTACTTAACTAAATATAAAAAAATGTTTAAAAATATAAAATATAAATAATCATTATGAACCAATAAAGCATTTTTATATCAATCTTCATCTTCCCAATTGAATTGGAATATGAAGTTCAAGAAAAATATTGCTTGTCATAAAAATAATTAACATATTAACATATTGTGAGACAAATTTAATACTATGATCTGAATTCAATGAATGCTCCTTGTCTTCTAGAAATGTGTGGGTAGATAGTTATGACTGACTAAAGGTGTTTACTTTTGATTATTCAATACAAAAATTATAAAATATAAATTAAAATTACTACAATGCAACAAAAATAGGCTTCAAGATATCATATAAATAATTTTATATTGAAACGTTATCACTAAAATAGTATCAAACTATAATATTACCATATCACAAAGGAGAGAGAATAATTCTAGTCAAAATGAGTATTTTGAGAATATTAAAAGTGTGCATTCAATCCAAGCATGTTACAATTATATATTTTTTCTTCCTGAAATCATGTTTATATTTACGCCAAAAAGCGTAAACCTATAATGGTGCATTAATCCTCCTATAAAAGATCATCCAATAAAATAATGTAAGAAAAAAGAAACCTTCCATATTCCATTGCTAGTGTGACAATTTAGTATCCACTGCCAAATAGGAAATTCCCCAAATACACATCCAAAATGGTTCACATTCCTATAAAATGTCTCGATAACACGTTCTCAACCCTGTCTCCATTCCATGTAAAGGAAAATTTGAAAAACATGTTATAAATGGAATATTGAAGCATAAATATTGAAGAGTCTTCTATTTAGCAGGCATTCGTAACAGTCATTTTGTGTGAGAATATCAAAATATAAGCAAAGCATTGGGAGCTATGTTTTATTTTTATGCATTCATCACAAGAATTAACAAACAGATTCCTGAGATTTTTTTTCTTTTACCTGCGCTCTTGACCAATTTCAAGACAACCATTTGCAACTGCGAAAGTGAAACTTGAGGTAAGTTTGAATTAAATCAAGTTAACTAATCTAGTTGAGAGTTATCCTTTATTGTTGTTTACTAATTTTACTTTTCTTAGGAATTCATAATAAATGATTCTGAAAATTTTAGGATTAGCCATCACTATTTTTTAGGGATAGGAATGGTATATATTTCTTCATCAAAGTGGCAGAATGATATCACTTAGGAGCTTTTCAATGTTTGTTGAATTTGAATATGATGATTCGGTGTATGATATTGATTGTGTGTCAAAGCAAAGTATTTACTAATTTTTACACTTTTTAGAAGCATATGGTTTTATTTTTTAAAGAATACCCAACAAATTACTACTGTAATCCATTTTGTGTATGTAGTCATTGTGGAGTGAACCAAACACCATGGTGTGTGAAAAGACAATAGATTATGCAATCTCACAAAGGAATTCTCCATTACTCCATGCAATTTCTATTCTAGCAGCTTTATCGTGGTCAGTTGAAGCCTGAAGATAGGAACATGAAAATTTGCTCTTTTTTTCTAAAATTCTTTCAATTTTCGTAGCTTTCATAATATGTTATTTTGAATAGAAACCCAAGTCTTAGCATAGTAAATTTTTTTTAAAATTAATAGTCTCTTATATTGAATTTATTCATCCACAAAAAAAATGTCTTTTTTTTTAATATATTCTTTTGATTTTGCTTATTGTCAATGGTGAATATCTTCGTCCATCATGGCCCAAAAAATATCCGTGCAGAAATCTTGAAAGCTTGAAACATTAGTCATCTCCAGAAAATATCATCTTTCAGAATTGACTATATCCAGCATTTGGTATTCCAGCACCCAAACGCTGCTCATTGATGCGGCCATGAAGTCTCAATGAATCAAATACTTTCATCTGCTCATTAATATTAACGTTTGAGAATAGGTAACGTAGAATCCATGACTTTCTAGAGGATTTTCTGATATTCAACAGTTTGGAAGCACGTGAGATGACCAGGGCTAAAAAGTTTCTGAATTTTTCCAATTCCTTCTTCCGCTGCTTGGAAACAAATATTTCTTCAATGCACGTTTTTCTGGGTCAGCTAGTTGGAGTTGAAGAGCCTAAACAGTCAGTATTGAGTCGTAACAAAGGATCTCGTTTTCATTACGCTGTAGGCGTTTATATGTGAGGAGAACGACCTATTAATCAACGCTTGATATCGTTTGTGGACGGTTGTAAAACGATTGAAGTTAACTTCTTGATATTTCTAATGAAACACTTAGCATTCATTGCATTTAAATGATGTTCTTAGAGATGAAGCATTATAACTTTTGGGAAGGTCATCCATAGGAGACTCTCTTTGCAACCCCATTTATAAAACTTTCAACAATATCATAATATGTATTATGTTTTAAAATTCATTTAAAATTAATATTATAGTTAATTTATATACTATATTTAATTATAAAAATTACTTAATATAAATATAATATAATATAGAATTAATAAATAATATATAAATATACTAATTATTTATATAATGTTTGGTATATATAAATTATATGATTATATATTATTATTAATATAATGTACATTACCCATTTTATTATCAAAATTTATATTTATTATTATATGTTTATAATTTATAATATAATTTTTTATATTATATAAAGTAAAAATACTATATAATATATAATAATAAATATAATTTAAATATTTTTCTAATAAATTAAATATATTTCTAAATTATATATAAATATTATTAAACATATAATAAATTTATTAATATTAATTTTTTATCAATTCTATAAAGGACACAAATAATTCTATATATAAGACACACAAATAAATATTAAATATATAATATATCTAATATAGATAAAATATAATGTTCAATTTAAAATAAATTATTTAGACAACCTACTAATTATCATGTTTGACTACAATGTATTAAAATTTTAGTTTGTCCAAGTTTTATTTAAAATTCTAAAAAGATGCAAAATGCAAAATCATCCTATCAAATAATTAAGAAGTAAATTTGGGACGACGTTTCTTTTTGCTATGTTTTGATAGATGTTTATCATGTTGTCATCTATTTTGATAGATGAAAATGAATAGAGTTGTCAAGGTGAAAAATCATTTTGTTATGTGTTAAAAAAGACCAACTATAAAGAAAGACTCTCTCTCTCTCTCTCTCTCTCTCTCTCTCTCTCTCTCTCTCTATATATATATATATATATATATATATATATATATATATATATATATATATATACCTCTCTTATTGACACCATCTCTCCTATTCTATGTCTCTATCTTCTTATACCCCCCCCCCCTCTCTCTCTCTCTCACTATTCCGCTTCTTTCTCTCCCACTTTAAATATCCCTACCTCTCTCTATCTCCCTATTGCAAACATAATATGAGCTTATTACTAATGAAACATGAATGTGTTCTTGATTCAAAGGTTTTTTTTGCTCATGTTTGGAAGGATAGATATTAATTAGATGATGCAACTTCCCCATTGAGACCTTTTCCACACAAAAAACATCATTTCCTAAGTTCTTGCCAATTGACATCATGTACTACATAGATGTATACAAATAATAGACAACAATTTATATCGCTAATGAAAATTCTACACCTTTTCAATATACCCATTACACACCAAGGTGTGATTGCTAGTTTTTAAAAGAATTAAATTTTATGTAATTGAGTCATGATAATTTATTGTGTAACATGCGCGCACACACACACATGCTCATGTATGCATATTTATGTATATATATATATATATATCTATATGTATATATGTGTATGTATGTATATATATTTATATATACTTATATGTATGTGTATATGTACACATACATATAAGTATATATAAATATATATACATACATACACATATATACCCTTGGAGCCGTCGAACCAAAGTTTCCAGACAAGGTGATTCTTATGGGAAGATGATTTGGTTTGGGATTCTAAAGTCACCTCAGAAATATGCGCGTCGATCCGAGGTTCAATAGGGGTTTTAGGTGGTGACAAGCTCTCTATACTTGGGATCTCCAAGTTCTCTTCATCCGAGTGTTCTCTTTTGGAAAGGGGAACCCATTTCATCCTTTTTTTTGCTTTCGCATTGTGCCAGACTTCATGGAATGGGGACAAGAAACCATCATTAGAAGAGCTCCATTCCTCTTGTATAGGGATTTTTGTTGTGGGAACCTGAGATTGCTCACAAAGAGGAGGTCTATCTTCACCTGAATGTGTCATTGTATTCTTCATAAATTTAGGTGCGTAACACATTTGGCCCATTACTCGGACCACCGTGTCTTGGCAATCCTGGCATGTAAAATCTGAGTTATTTTTCTGGTGGAGGGGAAAATACCCTAGTAGCATCAGTATGTTTGGGTTGGTGTCTTGGCCAAGATGCCTGATACTCTTCATCATACCGCCTATGAATTCTACAAGAATCTCCTCAGGAATTTGAGTATTGACCAATCCTTGCACGGGGCTATCGTTTGAGTTGTCTTCCTCTTTGAGATGGAATGTGAAAGCCTTATCGAACCGATACACCTCCACATCATCTTGTAAGAACAAGACTTCATTTGGGGCATTGTACTCAGTTATCATCTATTTGAGTTTGGGTTCCACATCGATCTTGATTTGGTTATTGAGTCCCTTCCATGGTAGACAAAGTTGAGTAAAGTCTGTGGAGAACTAACCTCTCAATGATTGGGTCCACTCTCTACTGAGTAACATGCTATATGTTTCTGGGATGTCCACCACATGTATGTCAATGCAATCCTGTATTCTGGGGTGAGCGGTCAATTGTATGCGTGTATCCTTCAAGACCCCTATGGCTTTGACCTCTGTTATGTCAATTTGAATCACAACTATTAGGAATGGGAACACTAAGAGGGGGGGGTGAATCGGTGTTCACTATATTTTAACTTTTCACTTTAGTCTTTTATACTGAATTTAAATGCTTAAGTACTGAATTAAACATTCACATAAACATGAAATATGAAATCAACACATGACACCAATATGGTTATGGGGAAATCCAAATAGGTAAAAACCCTAGTGGGAATTAACACCCACTAATATTTTGCACTAGTGTTTTTTGATCCTTGTTAGAAGATCCTTAACCCTGTTAGGAGTTTCTTTACAATGCTTTTAGTATAGTAGACCTTGTCAAGGGTCGGACCCTGTTAGGAGTCTTTTACAATTGTCCTTATTAGGGGAGAGGACACACTATCCAAGAGCTCACTACTCAAGTGGTGAAGGCTACAACCTTCTGATCTCAGATACACACTATATTTGCAGGATGAACTATCACTGTGACACTGCTTGTCAGATCAGTTCCTTTGATGTGCTAATGCTTTGACCTCTAGAAAAGCTCTAATACATCTTCTGTTGTCTTCACACACTTTTGCTCTACTTATTACAACTATCTATCAACTTCCATATCGAATACAATGGGCGCATCTTATATTTATACGCTTATACAAAATAAACAATTAGGTCAGCCGTTAGACCTCTTACATACAACACTTCTAATTGAATTGGCTTAAGCGTGCTTACAAAAAAACAAGTATATATGTCAGAAACCTAAATACAATAGGCACATAGCCTTTACAACATTACATTATATTGGCAAACCAAAATACTAACTGTCGGCATCATGCTCTGTTCTTCTTTGGCACACACTGGCTATGCAACTTCAACTGATTGTAACTTTCTCATCTTTGCACATCTCATCATGCACTCATAGACTAAGCATGAATATAGTCTAACCAACTTAAATTATAAGGTGCATACACAAATTCATCTGTACACACGTGCGCCAATGCTCTGAGCTACAGGAACTTTGTACACTATCCAATCTTCAACACTTAACTGATTTCTGATCTTCTTTTCAAGTGCCCTGACTCCGAACTGCTATATGACTTTGTTGCCATAATGACAACACTATATCAAGTCATATACATCAGTATAGACAACTTGCCAACAACAACCCTATTGGTCGGTTGAGGACTCATCCCTAGCCTATGGCATATGGATAAAAACATGACGTTACAGGAAGCTCCTGAGTCAATCAAATAGTTATGCAAGTTCTTTCCAAAGATCTTCAAGCTAAGAAAGAATAGGGGTACTTCTACCCTATCTTTGAACATAGTCGGCATCGCCTCGACTGCATTTATGTTGCATGCATTTCTAGTGTTATTGTTGGACGAGGCCGATTTGGAATGATCCAGTGATCTCAGGAGGGCTTCTCTTTGGGAAGGACAACTTTGCAACATGTCGTACATTGACATATTAGTTCTGACTTTCTTCAGTTACTCCACTACGCTGTACTTTTCATTGGCCCAGACTGGATTCTTTAACAAAGTGGGTTGATGTTGTACTGCTAGAGCAACATTGGCACTGGGGCCTGGAGGATGTATAGGATTTTTGCTAGCCCATGGATTAGGTGGAGTGGGCTGCATTCCTAGGGGAATACCGTCAATCATAGGTTCTCTTCTACTCCTCAGATTATAAGTGTTTTTGTTGTTATTCTGAAAAGCATGGATCTCGGAGTACTCCAGTTGACTTTCTTGATTGAAAGGGAAGACACAATCTTCTTCTATTGTGTTATCGATAGGACCTCCACCTGTGCTTAGGTTGTAGGAATCAAAGACCATGGCGTGGAAGTGGGTCTGAGAGTTATCAGGATCTTGGATTTGTTGGTTTTCAAACTCCCCCCTGTACTCATTATTTGGTTAACTAGTATGTGTTGGGAGTTTGAGTAAAATTAACCTCGGATGAGTTGAAGACATTGGCATTGTCAGAGGGTATGCTACCATTATTTGGACATGTGTTCCATGTTCTATTTGTTTGTTGTTGACTGAACTTCTTATCTTGAGAAGCGTTCCCATAACCTCCACCATTATTGTTATTTTTGTTGTTGTAATTGCCATAATTATGAATCTAATTTTGGGAGTAGGTGTTTGGGGCAGCAGTCGGGCATTGGTAGTTCCCCTGGTTCTGAGGTGGATTACGCTTCATCCTGGTGATCTCTCCTATCAACTGGGACAATGTCTTTTTCATGGCATCCAACTCATTCACTAGAGCATTGTCTGGCTCATTTAGGACAACAACCTTTTGTTCACACAAGGCTGCCTTATGTGCATCATACCCTGGGTATGTGATGGCGAGTGGTGGGGTAGAAGTGTATGGAGCTAGTACCATATTGAGCCTTGGAGTGTGTTGCACCAGGAGTTGATTATTTGCTATAAATGGACCATTCATAGAAGCATTCCCTAATGCTGGTGAGACACCATAATTTCCACTTTCTTGTGGATCCATTTGTTGGGTAAACGTGATAGCTTCGTCACATACTTTCTGTAGAGTGTCTATGTTGCCTGGGGGTAGCCTCTTCAAGAATATGGAAGTTAATGGGTCCAAGGCACATAAGTACACCTATATAGCATCCCTTACTGGTACAGTATAAGGAGGTTCTAGCTTCTGGTACATCTTATGAAAATGATGATTGAACATGGCAATTGGTTCATTCAAGTCTTTCCTCACCGAGATGAATAGGTCCTCTTGAGCTTGGGGAGGAAAATTTTGTGAGGGAGGAGTAGGAGCAACAAGGAGAGTGAGTGAAGGCATTGGTGTAGGTGGTGAAGGTTGTGAATGCAATGGAGTGGTTTGAATAGGAGGCAGAAGTGGAGTGGTAGGTGGTGTTTGATGGGGAGGCAGGAGTGGAGTTTGATACATGGGTGGAGGTGGTGGTCAAACTAGGTGTGAAGCTGAAGGAATTTGTGCATCTACATCCTCCTCGGAGGTGACACCTATGGAAGAGTCCCTGCCTAACTCCACAGTTTCCTTTTGTGTTTCAGTTGCCTCTCCCTCAACTTGGTCTTGGGACTTCTGTTGAACTTCCTCTCCCACATTATCAAGAGGACCTGTGAATTGCGTAGGGAAAGGATCCAAAGGAAAAGACTGTCCTACGGCTGGAACCTATTTCTCAGACTCTTTGAAACCATGGGGCCCCTTGAAATCTGTGATATCTAATTCATCATCACCTAGAGGGTCCATATTTATTGGCTCTCCTTGGGTTACTCCTCCAACCTCTTCTTGATTATCTTCCAATATTCTCCTTCTTTTCAAGGATCAGTTCTCTTGCTAAGGGGTACTTGATCTAGATCATCCTTGTCTTCCTCTAAGAGGGTATCCATTTGAGTAGGGGTTGAATCTTTCTTCCTTTTGTATACATTCCCTTTAATCACCCCAGCTAGCCTAGGTCCAGTTATCTTGAATTTAGGTGCCTTCTTCTGTACACTTGGAGGATCAGGGCCACTTAAAGAAGGAACATCCAGAGGTGCTATACTCCCTGTCATTCTAGTTTTAGTCTTCTTCAGATGGGTAGCTGATCCATATACTGTAGGATGCTTGTGTCGGTACACTATTTCTAGCTTCTGCGGTGCATTCTCTTTGAATTGTGGCTTCAAAACCTTCTCTCCTTTCTTCTTCTTCTCCTTAGAGGGCTGAGCTAGTTGTTGTTTCATTGGTACAAGGCTCATAGTAAATGGATGGGCGATCCAATTCTTAGTCACTTTGATGATGTGTCTGGATTTGAAGTTGATATCATCATTTTCATCTTTATCAACCTCTACATTCAAAATAGCCTTGGTATATATCTTATCCTGATTGTAATTGGGATCCAGGATGTCCTCAGAGTCAGCTGCCTTCACCTTTAGGGAAATATTTAGTAGTAAGGTAGTTTGCACCAGCTCCAAACTCATCTAGCAATAGTCATAGATCCTTACTTCATAGTCATGTATACAATTCTTCCAATGGTCTTCAATATGTGGCTCATGTATATAATGCCTTCCCAGTATATGACTATACATACTGATTGGATCAAAATAGGTTCTTATGAGGTTGTAGTTTGGTAGAGGGAATTCATCCCATTCGAAGGACAAAGACTTGCAATCTTCATATCAGGTACATAGTGGGGCCCTATGGGGCTCCAACTGAATAGATTTGGGTAGTCCATACACCTGAGTGATCATGGTGATGGCTTCTTGGATATCCTGTTTCATGTAGCCCCTCAGCATATCGATTCGGTCTAGCTTATTCTTGGGCAGAGACTCCATGAGGTACTCTCTATTCATGATCTCATGAGATAATGAGATATCTTTACTATAGAACTCCATCCCTTTGTTGATATAGAGGTTATAGAACTTGACTACCCCTTTAGGCAAATGGAAGACATCTTCAATATTATTGGGCCTCAAATGTAAGACCACTTCACCCATGCTATTTTTAACCATTATCTCATCTGGTACATAATAATTTTCTAGAGTATTTATCAGATATGAAGACAAGATTGAAACTAGGTGTGTTGTGGCATTCGCTAGAGGACAATACACTAATGAAGTGTAGTCCTCAGATCTCCGTGCTGGTTGTGCGCACTTAACCAAGTAGTCATTCCAGCTGACATTGCCAATGTTAGTGTCTGTGATTTTTGTATGTAGGTAGCTCACTTTAGAGGGTGCATGGTAGCCTTTGAACTGATACTTTATAGCTGGTGAAATAACTAAGCCTCAAAAGGATCTGAGAAGTTAATTTCAGCCTTTCAGACTTTCAGGGGTAGGAGACCTCCAAAAGGTCGAAAGGGTAGAAACGCTGAAAGAAGGCTAGTTGAGGTGCCCTTGTTTTTGCAGAGATGCTCTTTTGGAGTTCAGTGAATCAGAGGTGAAGGAGTTTCAGGGTGCGAAACCTCTGAAATGATGAAGAGTAGCCTTGGTGCCTTGACCACTTTGGTGGCAATCTTCGGACTTTGCAGTTTCGATAACTCAGATGATGCATTGTTTCAAGGTGCGAAAAAGTTGAAACGCTGAAAGCTTGGCACTTAGTCAAATTTTCTTGGAGAAAGCCAATAGTTTTAGACTGTGAAAGTCTGAAACTCTGATTCCCAAAAATTCCAAAACAAGGGTTTTGTGTCGGGACTTGAAAATGAGTTCGACAAGGAGTTCAACTAGAAAGTCAGGGCAAGGAGATCAAAGGGGACAACCTCACGATCCTCGAGGTGAGACTAGATCATTTAAAACACCTAAACCTAGTGACAGATTGAAAACCCTGGCTAGATCTATGCAAAATAAAAACTCTACCTAGATGACCCAAAACGATAAACAAACAAAGAAATAGAAGAAAGAAAAGAAAAGGAAGAGAGGGCACCAACCTCGAACAAGGTGGATGATGACAACATGAGGCAAAGATGAAGACCAAAGGTAGATGTGCAAAAAAGATCTAAAAAATGATGAATTACGCAGAGAACAAGTGAGGGTAAAAGACCCATCACCGCCTTATATAGGAAACCGATGAGGGTGGCATTAGCCCCCCCGTTGATTGACCTTTCAGCCTTTTGGGGGTTTGGGACCTCAAAAAGTCTGAAGCACTGACTCCTTTCAAGGAGTTGGGCCTTTCAGTTCTCAGACGTCTGAAAGTCTAAAACCCAAGGGTTTCAGAAATGCCAAGGCTTGATCGGTTTGTTCGCATTTTTGGACCTTTCACACTTTTGGACCTCTGAAAGTGCGAAACTACGACGCAATGAAAAACTAAAAAAAACAACTAGACCTAAAGAAAAAAATTGATAGGAAAACAAACAACTAAGGACAAGCTAAAAAGAAGAGGGGCCCCTGAAGCCAAGAGGCTAAAAAAAAAGGGGAGTGTGGTTGTGGACCCACAACACCTCTATTTTGAGGTTCCTTGGTAAACTAGCTATAGCTCTCATGACCTTGCTGACCATCTCATTCTTCATCATCCCCATCTAAGATCTGACATCCTATCTAAAATTTTTTGTAATCTTTGTCTCCCCCGCATCACATAGATCTACGATCGCCCTAGGGTCCAATCTTATCGAAGGCATCTTCCAAGATTTTTGAAAACCCTCTGCAAAAAATACCAAACCCAACCACCTTGTGACAACCTCCAAATTGTATGCAAGTCACATCGTAACCTGCTACCTCAGACAAACAACCAGACAAGGCTTCACAAGTCCAGGAACATGGATCTGCAATTCGGATCACATGGAATCTCAAGAGGAATTGTAACTTCACTATGATAATTCCACAACCAGATCAACCTTCACTCTGATAAGTCCCCAACTAGATCAACCATCACTCTGATAAGTCCCCAACCAGATCAAAATATTCTCTAATACCACCTGATGAAACCAAGACTAAAGAGATCTCAAAAGAGATATGCATTCTTACAACTTAGATACAACATAGCGGAAAAGTACACAAAGAAATAGCAAGATGTAACGAAATAAAAACTTTTTATTATCAGGAAACCATCAGATTATATTCAAATTTTATGCAACATGATGAGTTGTAAGGCCTTCTCAATTACAAACAGTACACCAAAAAATACAACAAGATCTCATAGGATCCAACTACTCCCTAGCTAGCCTAGATCTATATCCCAATAATAATCTGGTAGAAACTCCAAGATAGATCTATACTTGAGTTTGCAAGCCACCAAGAAAGCTTCTTGTTTCCTAAGACATCACTTAGCCAATAGTTTCTAAACACACACTTTTCTTGCTACATTCCTACCTTCCATGTTATCCATGGCCACAAGTTGACCTTACAAATTAGAAATCATAAAAAAATTAGTTGGCTCCAAGAAAATCATGGAAAAATGTGTTATATTTCATGTCAGCTTGCAACAGTCATTAAATTCATAGAGGAGAAAGAACCAACCATGATTTAGGTCCTCATGCATCCCAATGGTCAATCCATAGATCATGAGGAATGTGACCCAAATTAAATACACATGTTGGCCAGTCAAAACAATAAAAATAAACCCGTTAGTGAACTAGACCACTGAGCTTGTTATAACATCAATAGAGCAACATAGAATAGCTACCGATGCCACTCGGTGATAGGACACTGAAACAAAGACTGAGCTCATCAGTGAATCAAAACATGAACATTTCAGCAAGAACTCCAAAGCAGTTACTGAGCACAAACTCATTCATCAAGCTCATTCAACGAGTCTGCTGATGAAGTAACACACATTCCAACTAAGAACTACCACCAAATGACCAAGAATATCAGGTCTCCAATCGAGATTGCCACTTCAAACATTGAAAGCCAAATCCCAAATCTAACATATTTTTGGTTGATACAAGATTTCCATTTGCCCAAGGATGCTCCTACATCAAAAGTACAGAGAATGAGGGTTGAATTCCTACTGAGTGGCAATTGTGACAAATTTTGAGCAAGGTTTGAATTTCAAATGAGGTATTTTGAGATAATAACCAGAGCACTTTCCAAGATCTTAAAACAAGAGCGAAGAGAGATCAAAACACTAGCAAGGACTCAATTGAGAATACCCATTTTTAAATGACAGTCTGTCGAAAAAGAAATTAACCACTATTTTCAAGAATTTTGACTAATTTGGATGAGTTTGGTTTTGAATCCGTGATGAGTTTGAGTGTCTCTAGATCAGGTCTGAATATATCCAAGCAAGCAATAACATGATCAAACAAGAGTCTTCAAAAAAATCCACCAAAGGACAAAATAATATTTGGGATATAAGAACATGTGAGGTATAAAGGAGGTGTTGCAATATGCCAAGAGCACCAAGTGTATATTCTACAATGATTTTCATGGGTCTCAACACATTCGAATAAATGTCAAGCAAAGACTACCTAAGGTAAAGGGTAGTATCAAAATATTTTCCCACAACTTGGTATTCCTTCGCATCACACAAAGTGATGTTGGATTTTATGAGGATAGCATCCAAGGGAATACATATGGGGAGTATTCTTGGGGTGATCCAGGTAAACTCCACTTGGATCAATCCTTGGACAAAGATTATGATACTTTTAGAGGTGAATCGGGTAGCTTCTAACCAATGGTGTCTAATAAGGGAATCCATTCACAACTATCCCTTGTAGTTTCACTTAGTGGAATTGAGGTTTGTAGACCTACAAGTTCTTCAAATAAAAGTATTCTTGCATGCAAGATTGAGACCACTCGACCCTGCACATTACTCTCATGTGTGCTCTCCTAGTCAAACAAGTGGCCCAACATAGTTAATAGCTACGTCTTTGTGGTTTTTGGCCAACAAGGCATAAATTTTATAGTGGGTTGGATGAGATAGCTTTTCTTTGTCCCACTTGGGTTGTTCTTGTGATATTTTTACCTCAACGACAAACCCTCTAAAGGTAAAATGAAAAGAAAAGTAGATAGGCTAGTGAAGGTCTAGATTTATAATTTTCCACAAGGGAAAAGAGCATACTCTCCTACTCCATAGCTTCTCCCAAGCACATCAAGCACATTTTCATATACCAAAGATTCTTTTTAAGTGAAAAATCAAGTAGGTCAAGATTTATGATTCATCCTCTAGGAGGTGAAGGGTATACTCTCCTACTACTCAACTAGTCACAAGAAAAGAAGCCTCCTAATTAAGCTAGATGCCTAGAAAATAAAATTTATGAAAACACAATGTTGATTTGTATCTCCAAGGAAACCTACAACACAAATAGCTTTAGTAATCTCCAAGATATGTATTTGGAAAGCATCCTACAACCACATAGAATTAGTAGTCTCAAAATAAAGCCATGTAGGCAAATTTTACAAATGAATTTTCCTTCAAATACCCTGAAAAAACTTGTTATTTTGTAGAAAACAAAATGATAAAGCCAAGATGAATCCAAATCAAGCACTAAAATCCAAAAATGTCAACATATAGACCCCTAAAAATTATCTCTATTTTTGATATGATGAAACATAGTTAGCACCATATTATCGTACAATAAAACTCATAAAGCCACACGATGAAAGCCAGAGTTATTTATCATACGATGAAACCTAGAACTGGATTGTGATAAAACACCTTAAACCATATTATCATCTGATAGAACTCACAACTGCATGCAATGAAATGTCATGTCGTATGATAATCCAGGCCACTGGGTGCGATATTCGTCATAGTTTTAGAAAATGAAGAAAAATATCTTGTAAGAAATGAGACCAGAAACTGATTCGGTCCCTATGGTGGGCACCAAAAATGTGTGGTTAAATATTGGTATTCAATTGGAATGCAGCCAACACTCAATAAGCCATTAACTCAAGAGTTTAGCTATAGGGGTCCATATCAAATAAACTAAACCCTCAAAAGTGTCTTATTTCTTCCTAGTTGAAGTGAGTTTAATCCTTTTCTATAATGCTCATCAGTTTGGCATGAAGGATTAGTGACTTTACTACTCCAAGATGTAAGATTCAAATGCAATACAAATCTAGGATTTAACTAGAATTTAAGATTAACAATGATAAATGAGAAAACCAAGCTAGGATAGATGTAAAGAAAACTACTATTCTAGAATGAAGATGCAAGAAACTTTGTTATGATAAACAATGCAAGAAAGTAAAATAGATTAACAATGCAAGAGAGCTATGAGCAACTAAGAACTAAGAATTCAAAATAACAAGAATTACTCTAGAATGCAAGAAAATAAGTATTCCAATAACTAAGATGATCTAGATGCAAGATGCAAGATTGTCAAGATGGAACCCTTGAGCCAAGGAAGAGCTTCTTGTTAGGTAGAGATGAGTGGTGAGAGAAATATTAGTCCATGTGAAAGGATTCAATATTTTTGATTGGTCAAGCTTGATTGGAGAATAAGAGAAAATAGAATATCCCCTTTTAATTTTCAATTAATCAAGATTAAGTTTTCAAAAATTGCTCTTTTTTATTTAAAAGCGCTAAAAAATTATATTAAAGGTAAGTTTTGACAATTAAATGATTTCCTTAAGTTTAAAGATGATTTATGCTTGATTTTAGAAATAGTTTAATTATGCAAGGGGGATTATTTAGGTTTCTTACATAATTATGTCTAGTAAAATATGCATTTGAGATTTAGGGTGTGTTGTAAGGTAATTTAATTTAAATTGGGGGCTTCGGTTCTTCTAGACAAATTTTAGGTGATTACAGAAGTATGAAGCCCTTTGAAAATCAAACCTACCATTTCAGTGTTTTTTTCTTGTGCAACCTCACCTTCCTCCATGGACCCAAAATAGCTCTATGAGAGTGGCGCAAACTATGTAATTTAGAAGAGAGGACAAAAATTAGTTGAGATGTTTGTACAAACTTTGATTGAATAAGAACCTTAGTATTGATGAAATTGACACTATATTTTCCCTTTGAAGAAGTCATTGAATCAACATGTTGTGACTACATAGCAACAAACTTTTTTAGTTTAATTGGCACACTGTTAGATGAGGTATAAATCACCTTGTGAGTCAACATTGTCCATTTATCCTTTGGTTTAGAAGCCACAAAAGCATGTGGAGGTTCAAGAACCCTTAAAGGGTTATTAACCCTTGGAACAACTAATGATAGATCCTCAATTGTATGCTTAAAATATTGACAGTAGAAGCATGTATTTGGTAAATTTAGATATATCACATACTAGGGGTGATGAAGACCTTGTATCTAAATAACAATTATGTCTTTGAGGCCATGAGACAAATTCATTTCGACATAGATCCATTTTTGGGGCCTGACATGATAATAATGGCCGGTCTCATCGCAAATAACCTTCCCTAGTAAGAAAGAAATAGTTGGAAGAAAATGTCAACATCTTTGTCCATCATGGTCCAAAAAATATCCTTGCAAAAATCTTGAAAGCTTGAAACATTAGTCGTCTCCTCCATATAGTATAAGTTAAAATTGCTACAAGACAACAACAATTTATTGAAATTGCTACAAATTGAAATTACTACAACAATTTTTTTAAAAGACTGAAAATTACAAACTATACGTTAAAATTGCTACAAACAACAGATATAAAGATTAAATATTTCATTGAAATTATATTTCTATAATTTTACGTTAATTTTTTAGCACTAAAAAGTATCAAACTATGATCCTTAGCATTAGAAAGAGAACGACAAAAGAATTCTAATTATTTTGAAAATATTAAAAGTGTGCGTCAAATACTTTCATGTGCTCATTAATATCAACGTTTGAGAATAGGTAACGTAGAATCCATGACTTTCTACAGGATTTTATGATATTCAACAGCTTGGAAGCACGTGAGATGACCAGGGCTAAAACGTTTGATCTGAATTTTTCCAATTCCTTCTTCCGCTGCTTCGAAACAAATATTTCTTCAATGCACGTTTTTCTGGGTCAGCTAGTTAGAGTTGAAGAGTCTAAACAGTCAGTATTGAGTCATTTCACTCCTTTTTAAAACTTTATTAATGTCAGGAGAACGACCTATTAATCAACGGTTGATATAGTTTGTGGACGGTTGTAAGACGATTGAAGTTAACTTCTTGATATTTTTTTTAAAAGCCAATTCAAATTTGAAGGAAACATTTAGTACTCATTGCATCTAAATGTTGTTCTTAGAGGTGAAGCATTATAACTTCTGGGGAGGTCACCCATCAGAGACTCTGAGACTCTGTTTGCAACCCCATTTGTAAAACCTTCAACAATATCATAATATAAATTATATTTTAAAATTCATTTAAATTAATATTATAGTTAATTTATATATTATATTTAATTATAAAAATTACTTAATATAAATATAATATAAAATTAATAAATAATATATAATTATACTGATTATTTATATAATGTTTGGTATATATAAATTATATGATTATATATTATTATTAATACAGTGTACATTACCAATTTTATTATCAAAATTTATATTTATTATTATATGTTTATAATTTATAATATAATTTTTTATATTATATAAAGTAAAAATACTATATAATATATAATAATAAATATAATTTAAATATTTTTCTAATAAATTAATTATATTTGTAAATTATATATAAATATTATTAAACATATAATAAATTTATTAATATTAAATCTTTATCAATTCTATAAAGGACACAAATAATTCTATATATAAGAGACACAAATAAATATTAAATATATAATATATCTAATATAGATAAAATATAATGTTCAATTTAAAATAAATCATTTAGACAACCTACTAATTATCATGTTTGACTACAATGTATTAAATTTTTAATTTGTCCAAGTTTTATTTAAAATTCTAAAAAGATGCAAAATGCAAAATCATCCTATCAAATAATTAAGAAGTAAATTTGGGGCGACATTTTATTTTGTTATGTTCGATGTTTATCATGTTGTCATCTATTTTGATAGATGAAAATGAATAGAGTTGTCAAGGTGAAAAATCATTTTGTTATGTGTTATAAAAGACCAACCATAAAGAAACTCTCTCTCTCTCTCTCTCTCTAAATATCCCTACCTCTCTCTATCTCCTTATTGCAAACATAATATGAGCTTATTACTAATGAAACTTGAATGTGTTCTTGATTCAAAGGTTTTTTTTGCTCATGTTTGGAAGGATGGATATTAATTAGATGATGCAACTTCCCCATCGAGAACTTTTCCACACAAAACATATCATTTCCTAATTTCTTGGCAATTGACATCATGTACTACACAAATATACACAAATATACACAAATAATTGACCAATTTATATTCCTAATGAAAATTTCACACCTCTTCAATATACCCATTGCACACCAAGGTGTGATTGCTAGTTTTTAAAAGAATTAAATTTGATGTAATTGAGCCATGATAATTTATTGTGTTACATACACACATGCGCGCGCATGTGTATGCATGTTTATGTATATATATGTTTTTATATCTATACGTATATATATTTATATATACCTATATGTATGTGTATGTGTGTGTGCATGTAACACACTAAAGTCATGATAATTTATTGTGTCACACTCACACACACATCTATATGCATATATATATGTCTGTGTGTGTATACACATACACATGTGTGTACATATACATATACATATACACACACAAGTTGTTATGTTGAATAGTTCTTTTTATTTTAATTTAGATCAAACAAAATTACATCTTTATTAATAAACTTTGATTGCATATATATGTATCATGATATATTTTACAAGTATACTCTCGTGACTCTTCAGTTTCCTCCCACATGTAACTTATTATACATTAGATAGGTAATTTTTTTTATTGTTTTATCCATGATTTCTATTTTTTCCCAAAATAGTAATACTAGTTTGTTGCTATAAAATGTGTGAAATCTACCAAGATTCATTTTATAATGTTACTTCGTAGTAGGTTTTTGAATTCATGTAATTTTTAATTCCTTTCTCAAAGTATTTATCTAAAAACACCACCCAAGTACCTAGAATCATCATTTATCTTGTAGGCTTTGATTGTTTATAGAGCTACTTCACATATATTCTTCTAAATATAATTGCTTGTAGCCAACTCCCTTATAGGTCTTATCTCAAAACATCTACAATTTTCTTCAAAAAAAATTTAACCAAATGATTTGAATGATGCTTCTAGATTCGATTGTGTGAGTATTTTTTTCATCAATGTTTGAGATCACACTTTCTGATCCATCATCAAGATGAAGGGAGAAAGAAAAATGAGAAAATTCTTATCATGTGCATGTCCAAACCTCATCAGATTATTTCCTATGACCACCTTAGTCACACTCTCTACATTGTTAGATGTAATAGAAAAAAGTTGATATGGTTAGACATATTTTCTTTCTTTTATTAAAAAAAAACCAAAACTATAGATCATACCCTTATATGCTGAAGAATATTCCTTATGACTATATTTGTAAATCTATCAAGAACAATGATTATGAATAGGCTATACATCTATACAAATCCTTATGAATTGTATAAAGAATTTGACCCACAAATTCCTTCAAAATCCTAATAGTAATAGAAAGAAATTAATGAACACTGATATAATCATTATTTGGATGAATTTATAAATTTGAATTCTTTTAGAATTAACCTACGAAAAAGGTCTAATATCAATTGAAAGGAAATTACATCAATAATATAACCATCTACATAGCTCCGTGAGAGAAAAAACTATATCCTCAAAAGAGGTATTAACACACTCAATATTATTTCACAAATAAATATTATAATATACTTGTAGATTTTCCATTGGATACTTTTAAAACATCAAGCTCCTTAATTACATTCTATATGAACAAAATAATAATAATAATGTAATCACACATTCTAATTTATGCTTCCCTCTTCTCACATATGTAATCTATAAGAGATGCTCAATCCAACCTTAGTCAACAAACCAAATGCTATTATAGTCAATCTCAACAAGTACTTATATGCTTTAAAAATAATAAGTTTGCATAAAATCATCAATTGATATTACATAAACTATGAACTTACAATTCAGCCACATCTCTCTCATTTGATTTTGGGTACTAACTTTTGTTATATATATTTTTTCTTTTTTAGAGTGTGACACCCATATTAAATTTATCTTTGAATGTTACATACAACATGCAAAGTGTCTCTAAGAGTGTATAACCAATGTGATGTATGCACTCCTAAATTCTCTAGATGCACTACAAATAAATATTATTTTTATATTACAAAAACTATGTAAGATGAACAACACATCCTTTTTCAACAACCTTGCTTTCTCATTTTACTTGATCTTGATGAGAAAACCATAATTAAACTGTATTTGAATTGAAATAATAATAGATAAATGACCTCTCATAAAGGACTGATGCTTCTCCTTACACATATCAGCTAGATGCAACAAATACTAAATAGACTATTTTTTTTCATAATAAATGAATTCATACAAAAAATACTAAATAGACTATTTTTTTTCATAATAAATGAATTCATATAAATATGACAAATGACCTTAAATTTTCAACTTCACCGAACTAGCTCAAAGAAGTATTCCCCTTCGCACATTTCACGTGCGAAATGTCCTCGTTATACCGTAGACCGTTTTAGCAGATAACCGGTAATGTTGAATAAAAAACCATGACCGGCATGCTTAACAAACAGGGACTCCAGGTTTCATTTTCAGAAGGATTAGCTGGCACATTTGTAAGCAGGGATCAGATTGCATCTTTGATTGAGTGTATTTTAATTTTAAATTAATTAATAAATACTTTGGCGTTTTCTTATATGATTGTTATAAATAATCTTCTTTGCCTATGGAGAAGCACACCCAGCATTTGAGGCCTTGACTGCATTAGGGTTCCTCGAAAGCCCAAGTAAAGCCCATTAATAGTAGGGGTTTTACCTTGTGATTGTTGCTCATCGCAATGGATGTTGCTGGCCTGAGGAAATCTAAAATGGTTGTCAAGAATGGAGGAGAAAGTGATTGTTGCGGTGATTTTAAGATGATGAAGAAAAGGGATAATGATTCTGTAAAGAGAAAAAACAACAATGAGAATTCAAAGCTGTTGGCATCCGATGCCCTACTTCTTCCTCTGGGGCTCACCAACAAGTTCTTCTTTCTGGTTTTCTTCGCATCATCATATTTCCTGATGAAGAGATGGAGAGAGAAGATGGCTTCCTCAACGCCTCTCCATGTTGTCAACTCTGGTGAGCTTGTGGCCATTGTGGCCCAGTTGGCTTCCTTCATATATTTGCTGGGATTCTTTGGAATTGACTATGTCCAAAACATTATCAGCGGCAATGATGATTTTGTTGAGAAGGTGGATCTCAAAATCCCTCCAACATCCTGTGGGATGGCAGCCCAAGAAGAAATTGTTGTTAAGAAACCTGAGGTCCAGCTCAAGGGAATCGCCCTTGGTGACAATGAGGATGGAGACATTGCAGCTGCTGTATGTAATGGCAGTGTAGCCTCCTATTCTCTTGAATCCTCCCTTGGGGACTGCAAGAGAGCTGCCTCTGTGAGGAGGAGTTCCTTGGAGCTCATGACTGGGAGATCCCTTGATGGGCTGCCCTTGGAGGGATTTGATTATCAGTCCATTCTTGGGCAGTGCTGTGAGATGCCTGTGGGTTATGTACAGATCCCTGTGGGTGTGGCAGGGCCCTTACTAGTCAATGGGTGTGAGTACATGGTCCCCATGGCCACCACAGAAGGGTGTCTGGTGGCTAGCGCCAACAGAGGTTGCAAGGCCATTATTATGAGTGGTGGAGCTACAAGCATTCTTCTCAGAGATGGCATGACTAGGGCCCCTGTCGTGAGGTTTCAGAGTGCCAAGAGGGCTGCAGAGCTCAAGTTCTATATTGAGGATCCTGCAAACTCCGATAACCTCTCTGACATCTTTAATAGGTATATGTTTCTCTTCTAGATCCTCCTTTTCATGTTGTATGCACTACCGATAACAATATTTTATGGGTATTGGCTCAATGGGTAGTGAAATAAAGCTATATGTTTTCATGATAACTGATAGGATTTTGGGTGCACTTTTTATAAACAGGACAAGCAGATTTGCCAGGCTACAACGCATAAAATGTGCAATTGCGGGCAAGAATTTGTACATGAGATTCTCATGCTTCACAGGAGATGCCATGGGAATGAACATGGTCTCCAAGGGTGTTCAGAATGTGTTGGATTATCTTCAAACTACGTTCCCTGACATGGATGTTATCAGCGTTTCGGGTAATTCAATTCCTCCGATTTTTCATCACTTATTTTTTGGGGGTTTTACTTTTTACCCCATAGAATCGAATTAAATAGTCCTTCTTATGGGTGGGCTAATTTGTCGAATGGGTTTCTGTTTATAGGCAATTTCTGTGCAGACAAGAAGCCCGCGGCAGTGAACTGGATTGAAGGGCGTGGGAAATCGGTGGTGTGTGAGGCCGTCATAACAGAGGAGGTTGTGAAGAAGGTGTTGAAGACGACAGTTCCAGCATTGTTGGAGCTGAACATGCTGAAGAACTTGACTGGATCTGCAATGGCAGGTGCCATGGGAGGATTCAATGCGCATGCTGCCAACATTGTGTCAGCCGTGTTCATGGCAACAGGCCAAGATCCTGCCCAGAATGTGGAGAGCTCCCACTGTCTGACTATGATGGAGGGGGTGAACGGGGGAAAGGACCTGCACGTGTCGGTGACCATGCCATGCATAGAAGTGGGGACGGTGGGAGGAGGAACTCAATTAGCTTCACAGGGGGCGTGCTTGAACATGCTCGGAGTGAAAGGAGCAAATGGGGCGTCCCCTGGTGCAAATGCCCAAAACTTGGCAAGAATAGTGGCAGCTGCAGTAATGGCAGGAGAGCTGTCTCTCATGTCTGCTCTTGCCGCAGGCCAGCTCGTGAACAGCCACATGAAGTACAACCGGTCAAGCAAAGATGTCAAAGCAACACAATAGATTAAATTCAGCTTCCTAAGAAGAGTATACGCATCCACATCATTCCGTGGAATAATACAGCAACATTTGTGGTTCAAATTTGTATATAGCGTTTCTCATACTAGTCCAGAGCAGATGTCTCTGAAATACGCGCAGGCAAGATTTCCTGCATAAAAATATTCAAGACTTTACCATTGATGTTATTTTAATAATTACTCATGAAATATTATTTTCCATTTGTGTTGTGAATAACTTAAGCTATTCAGAATCATTCAGTTTTATTATATTAGCAATCCAACTATCCAGATTCCAGACACATTTATATGTCTGTAGGTTTTGAAGAAGATATAAAATTACAAAATAAAATATAAATAATTATTTTTTTAATGAATAATCAAATATAGTAATATTTATTATGATGATGTTTATTTATTAGTTTTTATTGTATGATGCTTAATTAATTATATAGTAATCTGAAGTTTTAAATTTCAAGGTGAACAACAAATGTGTACATAAAGGCATGAGCATGACGTGAGTGCAATAATAT
This sequence comes from Chamaecyparis obtusa, assembly GCA_027943335.1. Taxonomy (NCBI): domain Eukaryota; kingdom Viridiplantae; phylum Streptophyta; class Pinopsida; order Cupressales; family Cupressaceae; genus Chamaecyparis; species Chamaecyparis obtusa. Next base: position 46,985 of record BSBK01011832.1, read on the forward strand.
AGTATAAATATCTTAAATACATCTAATATTTAAGTATGTTATTGCGTACAATTTTCTTCATGTGGGAGGCTGTTGGCTACTCCATGTTTATGCATGTGAGGATATGTACTAAAGTATTAGATTTTCTAATTATGTTTTTTGTTCTAGTGTCTTCTTTTTCGATTTGGGTTTTCAAAAGTTTTCTATTTTTTTTGTTTAGTGTTGGTTTACCTATGGTCTCAGGATGTAGTGTCTTATCTATGGTAGGGTATAAAAAGGGTCCAATGGATCCTTTGCATCTTTCTTTCAAGGATGTTGTTCAACATGATGATGCCATGACATTTGATAATAAAAATAATCTTAATTTTCTTATGCAAGATATACAAGAAGCTAAGTATGATAAAAGGGTTGATAATAATCCCTGTCCTTATGGAGTTCTGTAAAAAAAAACAAGGCTTGCACAAGTTTGGTCACTATTCCAAAGGTTTATCTAATCATGTGCATTATTAGTGAGAGCATTATTTGATTTGTAAATTTATTTTATAGTTCAGCCTACAAAGTTCTATCTATTTGAAGAGCTCTCATCTAACATTGGAGCTTGGGTTGACTTTCTTCATATTTCTATTGAATTCTAAAAGTCAAATATTTTTTTATTTCTATTGTGACAAAACCCTTGGGCCCTTCATGATGTCACATGCTAGATAAAAATAGAATAAAGTAAAATCATATATGTGTGGAAATTGATCGCAATATTCATTTCCTTAATTTTATCGAGACTAAATTATGAAGTATGGAATTTATTCCACAACTAGATTTTAAGGCTCTTCTTTTTAGATGTTTTGTTTGTCATGCTTGTGAACATCTTCAAACAAAATTTCTTGAAAATGTATAAGATATTATTCAATCATAAAACTAATGCAATAGGGAAATTCCTAGCTCATGAAAAAGGGCTTTGACTCTAATGGGATTTTATTATTGCGATGCTTTGTGAGCAAGGAGTGAATGTGATGCATTAGGAATAGTAATTTAATAAATGGAAATTTTATGTTAAATTTAATCTTCAAATCGAGTGTGCATGTACTTCCTAGGGAATGGACTTTTATTTCTTTAAGTAATGCTAATTTAAATTAGATAAAAATCATGGAATGTGTTTAAATGTTGTCTTTATTTTGATGGTTCTATTTGAAGATTTGAAAATTTGCGTGGTAATAGAAACTCCTCAAGATATTTGTAGTAAGGATGGTTATAAGGATAATATAAAGGAAAAAATTGGTCTACTAGGAATTCAACAACAAATAACAATATTGGTATGGTAAAGCCAGCAAGGTGGGAGAAAAAGGGATAAAGGAAACTCAATATAGATGGAAATCAAAATAATAGTAGAATTTGAACATTATACTAGCACATTTTTTTCTCAAAAATAATATCCCTCGTATGGAATACTAGGGTTTTGTACATTTTCCCTATCATTATAGATAATAAAACATTTAAGTATAATATTTATATATGCAAATCAATAGAAGGATAATAATGAAATGAGGGCATAACGATAAAATATCCTTGGTTGGAAGGGTATAATAAAATCTTACATAAATTACTAAATCACTATGCTCAAGTCTTGTACTTGTATTGGAAGATCATTCTTTTAATGACGGTATAACCAATGTTTGTAGGTTTGGATGCTATCTATTAGAAAAATTCAAAAAATAGAAGAGTGACAGAATCAATTTCTAAAAATATCTATTGTATTGGTTGATGACATTAATTAGACAAGTGTACTGACTTTATTACACATTATATTACAAAAAAATATGGCATGTAAATCCAAGCCCCTTGAAAGAGCTTCTAACTCTTTTAAAACAATATCTAATTTGGAATTAGTGAAAGCACAAGACGAGTATAATTCTTTTTAAAGAAAGTAACACAAGAAGGGGATATTATTATCTTTGTATTATAATTTATTTCTTGTCACATCAATTATCAATTCATTATGAGGTAGAACAATTTTCCTTCTATTCATATTTAAGGCAATATGTAAACGTTATTTTCATTATGTTGTTATATGAATTAAAAAGGGGCTTTGTGTGGACAGTATATGGCTCCAAGAGATTCATTTAATGATTCATTATAGATCATACTCTATTACCATATTCTAAATAACTTTTTGATAACAAAAGTGCTAGGAAGATTATAGAAAGTTCTAGGAGGGAAATTAATGGTCTTATTTATTCTTTACATAAAACTTGATCAATGGTGAAGATTAATTAGAAACATAAATCGATGAGATAATATAAGAGAGGGTATGAACTATAAATAAAATATGAAGTTCATGATGTGGAATGGTAAAGAGGGGTGTAATGCATACACCTTGAAATAAATTAAAAGTGTTTAATTTGGCTTATTAAGTATTTTATAAATTTTTTTTGTAAGAATAAACTAAATAAATAATTATTATCCAATTAATGTTGGATGAAAATGGTGAATAAATTAAATAATAAATGATTTATAAAAATATCTTAATTAAGTAATTTAAAACATTTAATTAATATGGACAGAAGAATTTGTGAGATCATGATGAAGTTACAAGATGGAATTGTGTTATATATTTAATTTATCCAAAAATTTATATGCACTAGATATTAAAGTTAATGTTTTTCTTAATGAAATATTGGAAAGATTTTATTTGTAGTAAATGTTATGAATGTCAATAAAGTGTTACACTAAAATAATAGAAAATAATTTAAATATTATCAAAGGTAATAGCATTTTTAATTTGAGAGCATAAATTATATAAATTGAATCTAAAAATAAAAATGACATAAAGTTTACATCACATTTAAATCGTAAACAATTTTTTTTCTATAAATTGACAAAATATGTTGAATGTTAATCTAGCATCATAAATTATAACATTGTATAATTTGTACCATATTTTCAGCCCTTTCACATAGTTATTATAATGGTCACCCTAGACTCAATACCCTTGACCCTATAATTTGGTCCCAAATTATGTTTACGTCCTTTGATCCCTAATCCCAATGTCTAAATATGACTATTGGAAGTCAACTTAAGTTGCAAAAATATCTTGAGAACCCTTTTTAAGAGTATTCTTTCAATACATTTTCCTCATCTCATATAAATACAACATCCTATTATAACCACTCAAGTTCAAGCAATCAAGGAAACATTTCATCCCATTATATTCTTCATATCTAAGGATTGTGGAAAGTTACAATAGCCTTCATGCAAGCATGTCTTTATGATTGATCTCCTTAATGCCAAGACATGTTATTACATCCATTGTTGTGATCATATTGTGATCATATTATTTCAATACATTTTCCTCATCTCATATAAATACAACATCCTATTATAACCACTCAAGTTCAAGCAATCAAGGAAACATTTCATCCCATCATATTCTTCATATCTAAGGATTGTGGAAAGTTACAATAGCCTTCATGCAAGCATGTCTTTATGATTGATCTCCTTAATGCCAAGACATGTTATTACATCCATTGTTGTGATCATATTCAATGAACATTAGATTAATAAGGTAAAAGGTTAAGTTATTTCAATTATAGATCTAGTCTCTGCTACATGTAATAGTACGCTTAAGTTCAAGTACATTTGAATTCAAATTCATGGTTAATTCCAAAACTAGGGTTTGACCTAGGTAAACCCCCATCAATCCAAAATTTTTGTTTCTTTTTGTGTGTAAATGGTAGAATTAGGATACATGGATTTGGAATCAAACAAAGAATAGAAAGACTTGTAGATTGAAAATTTATAAATCCAAAAAGGTAGGGTCAATATTGCTCTGAGCGACCTAGACATTTATGAAATTTTTTTATAGGAAAGTTCTAAGCGAGAAGTTCATTCTAGAAACATTAGATTCATTTGATTCTTACATTCTTTGTTTGACATCTCCTTAAACAAACATGACCTAATTTCTTCCTAGATTTTAGAAAGAGGTTCCTTTCTTTCTCTCTTTCCAAATATATAAATATAGTTTGCATATATCAGTTCTATAATTCCTCATGTATGTTAAAAACCCTCAATTTTCCATCTTTACCCCTAGATATAATATCCTAATCATATCACTTTGTAGTATCATCTTCAACTCAAACAATGAGCATTAAATTTAGTTTTGTTGAATCCTTTGAGCCAAGCAGATCCAATCTTGTTAATGTAATCAAGGGAAACCTGCCTTGTTCCTAGTTTACATGCATAAACTAGTGAACATTATTTTCCAACCATTAAAGTTTAAAAATGTTAATTTTTTGTGCATAAAAAAATTGGTTTAATATGATAAAATAGTTGGGGAAAAATTGGCTCTCCTATAGTTTTGGGATTTTGACTATATATTTTAATTTTCTTATATTGCATTGTCTTGCAACTTATTAAATTTTAAGCAGGACTTTAAGTTTCAAATGGAGTCTACTAAATTATTCCCAGGTATTATCTATAGTTGTTGACTATTGGAAACCATCAATAATGGCCTATCAAGAAATTAACTCTAAAAAATTAAGATAAAAATCTATCACAAGCTCTGTGCTCTAAGACCACCACAAATATAGTTCTAACCATTCTAATTCTGGTCTGCATGTCAATAATTAGAGATGCACACTCCTATTGATTATTTATTAGGGGCATCTTAGCTAAAAGAATGATTCAAGATTAGGTTGCTAAGTCTTGCATACATTAAACAATCTAGATAACTTAGAGGGCGATGGTGAATTAGTTATCATAGAATATTTTTCATAAAATTAATTGAACTAGAGGAAGCTTAATTCAATTAGATAACTAAAACAAAGATGAATATTAAAGAACATAAGAAGACCATACATAATGAAGACTACATTTTTATGTGGAAAACACAAGATGGGAAAAACAATAGAGAATGCTAATTCTCAATTATGAAACACTGGTTAAGGTGATTTTTACAAAGAGTGGCTCACTTCCAAGGTGCTAACTACATGTGGGCATGCTACTAAACTATTACACCCAATAGAAAAAGTCTCACTTCTATAAGAAGAATAATGAAAGGAAATCCACTACTGAAATAACTATCTCTAATTGCAACACCAGAAGAACCCTATGATTTTATACCTCTAGTTACATACTTTCACACACGTAACAATATCTAGATTTTTGCTTTCAGATTTTCATCCTTCCAAACATAGAAAAATCAAACAAAATCATATTTTACTTATACCATTCCATGCCTATATAATCTACTAGGTTGTCGAAACATAATTCAAATTACCTAGGCAACCACAAAACTTAATGATGTGTTTCTTTGCATGATTTTCCCTACCTTATGTTAAACAAATATACAATTTTATCTCATACATGATGTTTCAATGTTTTTGTATTCTTTTAAATTCTTGTTGTGATCATAATGGTTTAAAATGATTTTCTAGTCGTAGACTCTCAAGATTTGACATAAAACTAAATGATGAAGTCAAAACTTAAATTGAAAAATATAGGCATGATAATACAAGGGTTTCACCTAATGCCAAAGATGTTCTGAAATTAAGATTTAGGTAAAAATTCATCATCCACATCCAAAACACATTTTAGACACGACTCAAACTCAATTGTATAAAATTTATTTGGATGATTTAGTGTTAAATAATATTAACATTTGTTAGGCCATTTTCCAGTCAATGCAAAATTCTTTGAAAATGGCCTATTCCCTGCAAATGTTTTGTAATACTGTCCTGCCAGGCCTACAATCACAGTTTTGATGTGCGATGAAGATCCATAATGATTCATGGTGTGCACCCTTAGCCCTATGTTTTTCATGATGTCACCTTGCTCCAATTCAGATCGCATAAGCTAATTCGTAAAACCCAGAGAGTTATTAATGTTTTAAGGTCTGCAGGAAATAGTCTCAGAATTTGCCCCAGTGTTGAAAACTCACAATGTTTTTGAAAACCCATGATGTTTTCAATCTTTTGCCGAAAACCCTATGTGTTTTCGACCTTGCACCTTTTCCTCTTTGTCAGCATTTCCTATCTGCGCAGCTGTGACCTGTTGGTGGGCCTGAGTTTTCAAAGGCTTTAAAATGATTGGTTGTCGTATGATCGCATGTCAGAAATTTTTGACATGTGACCATGCGACTGGTTACTTCTTGTGCTAGGGCCCATTGGTGGGAAGGCAATGGTCCCGTTGGTGGTTATGTGGTGCCTGTGGTTGGCTGTTGCATGATCGCATGTCAGAGATTTTTGACATGCGATCATGCGACCGATTGACACCTGTCCCTTTGGTGTTGGAGTGCTATGGTCCTGCTGTCTGACTTGGAGGCTGAGGTGGCAGTCTTTTGGCCTTGTCGCATGTTCGCAAGGGCCATGTTTCAGCCATGTGATCATGCGACAAGGGTGCCACGTTGTGCTGGGGCCCAGTGGTAGGTGGTGACGTGCTGAGTTCTAGTTGGTTGCCGGTGTACCCAATGGTAGGGGGTTTGTGGTGGGACCTATCTACTCGGTGGTGATGATGTGCTCGATTCTCATTGGTTAGTGCGGTGACTTGGCAGTTTGTTAGTGGGGTCTGTGTTTGCAGTGCCCGAGTGTGTTTGACATTCAGTGGTGAATGCTGGCGGTTAGTCGCATGTTCGCATAGCCTTTTTCAAGGCTATGCGATCATGCGACTAACGGTTTGTGTTGACTCACAGTGGTGGTGATTATGCGGTAGGGTAAAGGTCTGCGGGTTGTCGCATGTTCGCATAGCTCATTTCCTGCCTATGTGATCATGCGAAAACTGTTATGATGTTGCTGTTGTGGTGTTAAGATGGGTCCACGGTGCCAATGGTGTTGACGTGCTGGATTCTAATTGGTTGTTGACTGGCTAGCCGTTGGCACCCAAATTCAAATATGATTGCAGGGTTTCTTGCTGGTGTTTTCACAGTGAGCTGTTTGCGACAGTGTGGTAGCTCAGAATTTATTTTTGTAGGACAGTAGTAGTTGCAATGATGATGTTGAAAATCTATGCGGCCGTCTTGATCTAATCTTGCTTCCTGGGATGCCATAATGAGTTAAATGCAGTAGCTTGTTTCTTAGCAGGCGGCTAAGGTTTTGATTGATGCCAGAGATCTCCATGTTTTGTACATGCGAAGTCTTCAGGCTTGCTCTGGCATCGATGTTTGTTCTTCCTGCAACAAGAAATCACTTCACTTTGCTTCGCAGTTAGCCCGTGGTTATGAAACCAATGCACTGTACATCAGATTTTATCTAATTTTCTTGTGTTTCTAGGCTTTTCTGTAATCTTTCATTTCTTGTTGTACTGGGTGGTTACAGACTTAATTTTTGTGTTCTAAATGATCCTTTGCTTGTTGCAATCCTTGTTCCTATAAAAGGATTTTCAAGATCATTTAGAGGGGTTCCTTTTGGTCCCATTCTAGGGGTTCATTCCCCTAGTCCTATGAATGTATTCCTGCAGTATTTTCCTTCTTCTCTGCATACAGGGTGTTTCCCTCTTTCCTCTCTGGCTATGGGAATATAATGAAGTTGTAACAGATGTCTTATGTATAAGATTTCAGCATACTTGTTCTTGTATCAGATTGTCTCCATTTGGGTTTTAGACTTATTGATTATAGCATCAAGGGTGATATAGTCTTTCTACTTGCATTTCCAGTGAGTGTCTGCAGTAGAGTTGTTTTCACAGAAGCAACTAGGTCTAGGACTAGTTTTTAGATGTGTATGGGCTGGGGTATCAAAGACGTCTCATGCTTGTCTTCCAGTGGATGCTGGTTAATGTATTACTTGTTCCTAGGTCTTCCTTTGAATAGGTGATATCATATCTGGGTACACAGGTGGTTTGGTAATGTATGATCTGATTTGGGATGAATGTGTTGTCTTCTTGTTTCATAGCTCTGTTGCAGTGATGCATTTGACTCTGTTGCCCATTGGATAAGGCACTGGTCTATGAGAGATTTAGGGTACTTCAGGGGTCCATTCAACCCAACATCAATCATTGAAATGAAATCCTTTCTCTTTCATGTTGGAAGTAGTAGTAGGAGGTTCCTCTCTAGTTTTCAAACTCATTGCATGCAAGCAGGTTATTGCATTAGGTCATGGTTTCATTGGGGCATAGGATACCTATAGGGGTCTGGAAACTATTCCACAATAATACATCTACAAGCCTTTTGTTCATCAACTCAAGAAGAGTCATGAGTTTGCAGATAAGGCAATACCCGCCTGAGTGATGTGGAGATCAAAGTAGAAGGAGGATGCCCTTGATCCTCATCAATTGGCACTTTTTCCATGTCAGACTTTGGAGCGAAGACTAACCAGTTTGTCAGTCATAGTGTAAACTTGGCACCGTGTGGGAACAAGTTTAAAAGCCAACAACATTAATTCAAAATATTTTAAAAATTTAAACCATGGTATGTAAAATCTAACATGGAAAACCTCTCTTGATGTTGTAAAAAACATGTTTAATTTTTTTATTATTACGATGTATTTTGATATATACATTCTAGCACGCATTCTAACTTTTGTAGGAATGTGGTATTAATATTCCACCTCAAACAATTTAAAGGAGTTTATCATAGGTTTGTTTTGTAAACCACCTAGTGAGAAATAATTTCTTTTAAATACATGTATTTTTGATCTATCTAGCGTAAGTTCAAGAAGTTGAGTCCACTTATAGTAGACATTTTACACTTAGTCAATTTTGTAAAAATGCGTTGAATGAAATGAGTTCACATTAAAATGAAACAATGACTTCACATTTAGGTTTGGGGTCTCGAGCCTTAAAAATGGTTGCATTTAGTTTTGATGATGGGACCCCAAGCCTAAACAAAGTAGCATTTCAATACATTTAAATTTTTCTTTTTTAAAAGTTTTACGTGATGTCATTTTATAGAGCACAACCCTATTTTATAAATGTGAGGTCCCGATTCATAAGATTTGAATTAATGGCTCGAGAATAGATTTGGTTTTTGGCTTGGGAAAAGGCTTGGTTAATTGAACCATAGCTTTGAATATTGTTTGACCTACACCTTGAGGGCCCTTAATGTTTAGACAAAACAAACACTTTAGACAAATATTTGAATATGTTTTCTATAGATAATTTTGACAAAAAAATAAAACCAATTACATATGAGACTATGTAGATTTAAAATATGCAATTTGTTTTACAATTGTATTTATTTTTCTATTTTTCAATTAATTTCTGTTGAAAGAGGTGCATAAACTTTAATACTAGTCTTTCTTCTTATTTTAATATCTTCTTGGTTTCTACGGTTTTTGCAAAAAAATTATATGACATAAAATTATAGAAAATTTTATACACTTCAAAAAAAAAATGAAAAATGATAAGTTTAGGTCAAATTATGCTTGACTTACATGAGGGATTTTAAAAATAAAAATCACACCTAGTGAGCAATTAATAAAATAACCCTTGAGAAAAAAATTATAAAAAGATATTGTTGTCAATCTTGAATGTGTTACAAATCATTTCCCAAAAGGATTTAGAAAAATAATTTCATTGAGGTCAAATTATTCTTGTTGTACATGGGCATGGTACAATCCTGAAAAAGTGACTTTTAAAATATGGCTTTCAGTAACACTTATTGAAAATTGATTTGTATCATTAAGGTATTTAAGTAAATTACATATTTATAAATTATAATTTAATTAATATAATGAATATTAGAAGATTTTTATAGATTCAACCTTTAAGTGCTTCAATTTTTTAGGTCAAATAGGGAAAAATTTGAAAAACTAGTTCCCCTTTTGGCCAAAAAGTGGACTCAAGTTCTTGTTGGAACCCTACGATATATATTGCAACCTTGCATTGTTAGGTGAATGTTTGATTGTGAATATTGCACATGATTTTGGAGAGAAATCAGTTGACGTAAAAATATTGAGTATCCATTAAAATATGACAAGGTTTGAACTTTGTGTGATCTAATCATTGAAAAGTTAGCACGTACATGTAGTTATGAGTGAATTTAGGAGTAAGATCATACCCAAATATGTGAAACACTTGTAAAATGCTTGATGGATTGATGGGAAATTTCACATATATAAGGATATGTTTCCAATTGGTAGTATACTTTCAATTGCTAACTTTGTAGAGAGCTCCACTCTTACACCAAAAGAAGAGATCTAATCACAATATTATAATTCAGTGCAAGTAACCTCTTTTAAATTCATAGTGTATATAGGAAGGCATTTGCCTTACTGTACAAAAGAGAATCAATTTTTTTTTATGGGCTTTCATTTATATGCGAGTGATAATTGATTAACTTCATTAGAGTTTGTTCAATATTTCCTCAAGAAATTTCATGATAATTTAATTAAGGGAATGATAAATTCAAATGACATGGTATTTAATATGGTTAGATAATTGCACATGACAGTTCAATAATGCTAGAATATTTTATTGGGTGAGTAGGACTCAGAAGAAAATCAACAAAACATATATGTCAATCTTTTTTGAAGGTTGGAAATGGGAAAGGAGAACATGATGAAGTTGGTGCATGTGTTAAGAGAGCTACAAAAATTCAAAGATGTTAAATTTAAATATGCATGTGCGATCGTGGAGTGTTGTAATTCAAGATTATCTATAGATCAAGTGATAACTACAATATGAGATGCTTTTTTCTAGTTGAATAGCATAGCTTCCTTTCATGATATGATTGTTATACGATCAGTGGGTCAACAAAAAATTACACTTATTTAAAAGATTTGATTATAACACTTGAACTATATGGACTAGGAAGCTTATATGTTTTTGTCAATTTGTGTTACAAGTGATTGGAATTAATGAAAGAATACAATTCATGGGCTGAAGAATGGAAATAAAGGTTGTTGACACCTATAGAGATAGATGATCGACTTGACACAATAAATGAATAGATATATTGTATGTTTGCCTCACATGAATATGACCATGTTTCAAACCTAATACAACATGGAAATTTAATTCAATTTACTTTTTCTTTATTATGTTATTTATGTATGTGATATTGTATGATTTTATTTTAATTAAATCTATCAATTTATTAATTCAATTATGGTTTGTATAACATGTGTATGTTGTGTTGCACTTAAGGACAATGAAGAGGAAACATAGTACTAGGTTGCTCAAAGTCTAGAGCCTATGAAAAAGTTAATCCATTAGTAAGTAGATAATGATGGCTTTGAGTATCCAATTGGTTATGTTGTGTTATTTTTCATGTGGCTACAAAAATACCCAACAAGAAGGAATGGTTGGCTAGCTTCCAAAGATAATGAGAGAATCATTATTCAATAAAGAAAAGGAATTTAGATAAATTATTCATGGCATGTAGTATTTAACCACAAATATGATGGAGATCATATATTAAAATTATGTTTTAAGTAGACACATTAAGGATGGAATCACTGCCCCATCCTATTTTGTGGCATTTTTCTAGAAACACCCTAAATTGATCTCATATCAAAATTATTGGTTTTTTAGACAATTAAAACCCAACCCATAAATTTTTTGAAAGGTATTAAGGCACCTCTTGATTACCATCTGGTGGATGATCAAATACCATCCACCAACACTCCTAAAAATGTGCAAGTATCTATGAATGCTGACACCACCTAATGGAAACTCCTTTTTTCATTGGAGGAATTTATTTTTTAGTATTAGGGTCAATGAATTATGTGGATAACAGGTCTTTCTTAATGTGAAAATTATTGACCTAATTATAGCAGAGGCCATTTTTATAATCTTGACCCATTTCATCACTAAATATTTTAATCTATCTAAGACAACATCAATGGGTCTAAATAATCTACAATGGCTTGCATATAATTTGGAAACTATAGGAGATATGGAGGGCGGTGAGGTTCATGGTGAATTGTATTAATATTGTATTCACCTTTGCAGTTTATTTATCTCACTATCATCTCTCATCTAGTGCACCATAGGGTGAAGGTGGGGTGTTTTGAGTTGGAGGTAGAGGGGGTGGAGGTGGAGGATTTTGGCCTAAAATTTCATCTATTTTCAGTTCATCCATGCTAAATATCTATATAGAAAACCTACATATAGAAACATGTAAATTTACAATTAATTTGTTGAATCTATAATACATATTACCTTACATGTTCATGAATATCATGTAAGAAATATAAAAAGATATTTATATGTTGCGTGAAGTAAAAATTACGATGCACCTACATTAAAGAAAGTCACAATAGAAATTAAACACGTATGACAATTCCCTTTAAATTAAAGTCTACATTCAACATTACTTTATACTAGTGTAGGTTGCAAACCTAGACATTGGTTCCGATGTGATATAGACCATTCATGAAGTGTAGTGATTTACCCACTTTACTATATATATTATAAATTTTATAGCTAAGTGTCATTAATCTTCTTTGTATTTAGTTTTCTAAAATAATATTTAATCTTATTTATTATTACATCCATGGTTATGTTGGCATATTACATTTCTTAGTAGTTTTTAGGTTTAGTTTAATTAATAAACTACCACTTTGTGGTTATGTAACTGTCAAATAGTTATCAATGTTGATCCTTCTAAACTATCTGATATGTCTGATATGTTTTTGTTTTGCCTTTTTAAAGACTTGGTTTACAAGAATAAGATAATTGAAACATAAAAAAAGATCATTAAAACATTGCATCAAGTTTTTGTTCGTCACTTTGATATGGTATCACAGCTATTTCATACTCATGTGGCATTGCACGTCAACCTGTGAGAATAAAAATGCATTCTCAATGGAGGTAAATAGAATAAGTGAAAAATCGCAAGACACTAGGGAGTAAAACAATCCTTGAGGCATGTTGGAGATGATCCATTGATTGTGAAATAGTTGTAATCTCTTCCTACTATGCAATGAGTATGTAGTCTCCTGTGCTCTTGGAGTGTTGAAATCCAGAAATTGGAAGTGTAGATCTCATTTTTCTACCCATTCTCAAACTGTAATTAAATGTGGTATGGATCTACCAGTCTAAGACTAGTTCACACAATGTTTTTATTTTTCTTTCTATTCTTAGCCAATGATTGATATCAGTAGTTATCTATACTCTTATAATTGTTCATTACATACAAGAATACAAAGTGATCTAAAGGCTATGCATTTATAATATCTCGTGATCTAGATTCGGCTATGAGAGCTTGTTTTTGATAGATAAAAGAAACAGAAGGGTGCTAGCTCATAGAATAGAGGACTAGTAGCACATTAACAACATATTAATGTAACCAGTCAAGTAGTAGTAATAGGATAATAGTGTTCAGCAATTCTAATATGCTTCTATCAAAAACAAAAGTCACCTTACTAAACATACGAAATAACCCAGAGTATCTAGTATCAATAGTATCAAGTAAAGTATCAATAAAAAGCCACATAGGGCTATCCAAAGAGTAGTAAAAGCTAATAAAAACCCCATTCACAAAACTGGGGGACCTAGGGTTAAACCCTTTCAAAATTGACCAAACCATAGGAATCAAGCTAATTATTTCCACCCAACTGCTTAGACAGCAGAGTAGTTGCCCATTCTTCCTGCAAAAATAGGAGGAGGTCCTTGTTGTCCTTGTTTGCTTCCAGAGTGCCACCTGATAGCTTATCCTGCAAATGACAAAGAGTCATCACCGATGCATGCATAATTTTCAAACCAAATTTATTGGTTAGCCTGCATTGGTTCATCAGCTCCTGCATCTTATTCTTTATCTCAGCAATCTCCTTGTCCAACTTCTCAAACCTCCTCTTAAGAGTCCCTTTGAGCTTGTTTCTATCCTCCAGGGCTTCAGTGTTGTGGATAGGGGAAGGGGGCTTCTCCAGTGGATTGTGAGCTGGGCTTAGGGATGGGGAAGAGATGAAGGGGGCTTCCATGGTAGGTTGGAGTTCGGGAGCAGGGATATAAGGGGGGCTCATGTGGTCTTCCAAAGAATCATTCATGGACTCAGTGGATTGGGAGTCCTTATTAGACATGGAAAGCTCTTTAGTCACTGTTTCTAGCATTTTAGTTTTGCATTGCTCTTTGGCCAGTCTATTAGACCTCCTTCTACCTGACCCACTCAAGTCCACCTCCAGGTTGACCTAACTTTCCAATATTTTTCTTTTTTTGGCCTTACAGTCGGTCTCTGGGGTACTATCATCCTCCTTCCTATTTTTCATATCCTCAGACTTGGAAACATAAGACACATCTTGGGCATCCTTCCTGAGAAATGGATTTTTGACACATTTTTTCTGACTCTTACCCTCTTTGGTACCGGGAATAGTCTCCTGGGTAATATAGACAGACAGGGAGGTGGACTGGGTGGGGTTTTCATTTTTGGCCAGGGAATCCTCTTGTGTCATTTCCTAGATAACCGGGGGGGGCTGAGGTGCAGGACAAATGGCTTTGTGGAATTGATAAAGGTAGAGGAGGAGGCCCTAGTGAAGGATAGGCATTTGCTTATCAGGGTTCTCCTTGATGTTAAGGATGTTTCTTTCAATGGAGTGCAGTAGGAAGAAGGGGATGGATATTAAATCTTTGTTCCTCATGTGGTTTAGAAATGAAAAGTGGTAATAGTAGAAGACAGTGAACTTACCATCCAAAGTGAAGTATTTCATCACAATGAGGTAGATTTTCGGCCAGAAATCCAGCAGCTCCTCCCTGTTGAAACCCCCTTGCTTTTTCACTGGTATCTCACCATCCTTGAAGAACTGGTTAAGGCTAGTTGGGTCTGGGGTTTGACTGGTTTTCTTGTATTTTCTCCCCTTCATGGATAGCCTAGTTGCCTTGGCTATCACTTCCTCGTTCAGCTGGAAATGAATACCGCCGACAGAGACATTTTTGTTATTCCAAGATGACACAAACTATTTGGATATACATTCATCATGCCTGCACTTCATTCTCTCCATGAAGCCCCAAATGCTACTCTCCTTGCAGTAGTGAGTCACCAACGCATCCAAGGAGAAGATTTCATCAATTTTATCAGGTTCAATGCAGAGAGTGTTGCCTCCCATTTCAATATTCAGCCCCTCCTTCACCAGAATAAGCTGATAATCACAGAGCCGAGTATCTTTGAAAAACTTGATAAACCCTTTGCAATTACAAAAAATCCCCGAATATAACTTAAACTGCAAGTTTTGGGAAAAGGGCTCCATACCGCTAGATCCAATGGATCTCTAGGTGCCATTAATACTAATAATAGCAAGGATACACTTGGTGTCCTCTTTGGCCAAGTAAGCCCTTTGATTCAGATAGTGTCTACTCCACACGTTTAAAGGGTAATTATGATTCCTTATGGGAAAAAGGGTTCTCTTTTCCATAATCGCAAAAATCATCAGGACACGCCAGCACATGATCTAGTGAGGATTTCAATGAATAAAATATCATGGCACATTTAAACTTTGATATTCATTTCTCCCCCAATGATTTGCTAAGTCACCAGGGGTAAATCACAAACCGCCCTCCAATTGCTGAGTTTAGCTTGCCTTAGGCCCATTGTTGCCATTGAGTCAGCAAAAAAATTCCCTTCCCTATACATGTGAGTTATGGTTGTGCTCTAGAACACATCAGCTCACCGATCTCCCTAATGATAGGTCTGGCCTGCTACCCCACACTAGCACCACTTTTGACAGCCTCAACCACGACCAGGGAATCCCCCTCGATTGCCAACTACTTGACATTCAAATGTTTTACAAATTCAATCCCCCAGAGAAGAGCCATGCCTTCCACCTGGGTGACCATGCTATTATTGATAGGACCAACATAGGCCAGCAGGTAGTCACCCCTGTGATCTCTCAAGATGCCACCCCCACCTTGGCTTATATTATTTGCTGCCCCGTCGAAATTTAATTTAATCCATCCTCTAGGGGGGGCCACCCATTTGGTGGCTTTTCTAGCTATTTTTTTAGCATCATCAAACTTGGAGAACTTGGCAAGGATGTTCCACCTTTTAGAAAAACTTACTTCCCAAGCAGTAGGAGGGTAGAGAGGGAGCTTCCATTTGGCCATCCTAACATTTTTGCATAAGAGCTTAGTTCCAATGTGGAGGCAAGCATCGGGATTGATACTCTCCTCTCTGAAGATCCTATTGTTCCTCTCCTTCCAAATGGCCCAGTAGATGTGGGGGGGTAGAAAATTCTAGAAGAGCTAGAGGAGGGGGTGATTTGAGGGGGCTCTCTAGTTATTAAATTGATGCACTTCTATGTCCAGGGCCCATGCGATACCTAACTTGCCTATAACTCCATGCCATAAACTGGAGGCATAGTCAAAGTGGATGAACAAGTGGTTCATAGTTTCCTCTTCCTTCTTACATAGAATACATCTATTCATCATGGGGATGCCCCTCTTTATTAGGTTATCCTGGATTAGGACCTTACCATGCATTAAGGTCCACCAGAAGAAGTTAATTTTAGGGGTGAGCTGGGGAATCTAGACCTTCTTCCAGTCCTGCTAGTTACCCACCTCCTTTAGAAGCAGATTATAAGCTGATTTGACAGAGAAAGTACCAACCTGTGTGGGGTCCCAGATAATTGAGTCCTTGAGACTCAAGAGTCTAACCTTAGTAGTAATTTCCATGAGGTCCTTGGCTGAATGTTGCAGATCTGGTCTGTTCCTTAACCACCTAGGAATGTCCTCCCAATCCTTACCATTGATATAGTTAGAAGCTCTATTGTCCATGATAGGTTTGATGTGATCCATAAGGGGTTTGAAACTATAGCCTAAATTAGGTTGGTTTTCTATCTAGTTGTCATTCCAAAACTTGATGGATCTTCCATTCCTGATTTGCGAGAGAACACCTTTAGAGAGAAGGGTCCTACATTTGCATATGTTCATCCATAGTTTGAAGCCGCTAGGGAGGTTTCCAACTTGGAACATTCTCCTATAGGGGTGTCCTTGGAGGTATTTGGCTTCCATAAGTCTGCACCAATATGCCTTTCCTTCTATAAGCTTCCAGGCCACTTTTGTGGTAAGGGCTTTATTCATCAGCCCAATTTTCCTTAACCCCAGGTCACCCATTCTCTTTGGGAGGTAGACAGTATCCCAATTCACCAGAGACATCCTCTTTTTTTCTTTAGATCCTGCCCACAGAAAAGTCCTTTGTATCTTTTCAAATTTGTCCGCCATGTAGCCTTTGATTTTAAAGAGAGAAAGGAAGTAGATAGGGATTCCTTCGAGAGTGGAGGCCATGAGTTGCAGCTTACCAGCATTTCTTAGAAACTTCCCCTTCCAGCCAACAAGTTTCTTCTGGGTTCTTTCTAGGATGGAATTCCAAAAATCTTGGGACACCTCTTTAATAGTAAGGGGGAGGCCAAGATAAGTAGAAGGGAGAGAGGCCACCAGACAACCCAGGATTTGAAGCACCTTATTTTGTGTCTCTATGGGGGTGTTAAAGAAGAACAACCGGCTCTTCTGATAGTTGATGCATTGCCTTGAATCCCAAGCGTAACTTTCCAGAATTTGTTTCCACTGCCTGGCCTCAATAACTGAGGAATAACCAAAGAGGAAGGTGTCATCCACAAAATGTTCTAAAACCACCTGAGGACTAGTGGAGGCAGGTTTGATGCCCATTATTCTCCCCATGGTGGACAACATACAAAGGTTCCTGCTAATCACATCAGCCACCATAATAAAAAGGTAAGGGGAGAGGGGGTCCCCCTGTCTAAAACCCTTCTCAGGTTTAAAATAACTACCAGGGGATCCATTCACAAGAACAAAGAGGCTGACAATTTGAGTACATTCTTGAATGATCTGGATGACCTTCTCATTAAACCCCATTTTAGTAAGAATTTTAATTAGAAAGGACCAATTAACTTTGTCATAAGCTTTGGAGATATCTAGTTTAAAAGCCATACCTAGAATTTTGCTTCTGTCCATAGAGTGGATTATTTCATGGGTGGCTATGGGTGCATCCAAGATCTATCTTCCCAGCATGAAGCCTTTCTGAGTAGTGCTTATAATCTTGTCCAGTAGAGGCTTGATTCTGCCAACCAGGATCTTGGTGAGGATCTTATAAAAAGTATTGCATAGGCTGATGGGCCTAAAATCCATCATAGTGGTAGGATTGTCATGCTTAGGGACCAACACTATGTAGGTCTGATTATGTTGCCTCAAGATGCGACCTGTCTTGAAAAGGTCTCTAGCCCCTCGAATAACATCGGTTCCCACAATGTCCCAATACTCCTGAAAGAATGCCGGAGGAAAGCCATCCGAACCAGGGGCTTTATAAGCTCCCATAGCAAAAACTGCCTTCCTAACCTCATCATCTGAGACCTGCTCCATGAGCATGTTATTGTCACTGATCATTATAGCACTTTGGATGTTGTCCAGGAGTTGATTTTGGGTGCTATCCAGGCAGATAGGACTCACATTAGAATACAGCTCCTTGAAGTAGTTGACCACCACTAGGTTGATCCTATCCTTTTCCTTGACTTCGTTCCCTTCTTTGTCCTTAATAGCAACAATAGTATTTCTTATTTTATGGATGCATGCAGACCTATGGAAGAACATCGTGTTCCTGTCACCTTCAGTAAGCCATTGGACACAGGATCTCTGCTTCCAGTAGATTTCTTCTCTTTTCAAGGTTTCCTGCCACTTGTTCCTAGTCAGCTCCTCCTCAGCCTGGACCTAGGGAGGGAAGTTACCAGTAGTCAACTACGCCTAGAGGGAATCTAAGGTTCCAGAAAGTTCCATCTTTTCTTTGCGGAAGCCACCAAAGTTATGCTTTCTCCATCCTTTAACCTCCCTATAGATAATTTCAAGCTTCCAGGTGATTCTGAACATAGCAGTACCCTTGATATTAGTTTTCCACTAGAATTTCACTTGATCCCTAAAGGATGGATGAGAGCATCACATAATTTCAAATATGAAGGGAGTTGGGCTGACCTTGGGGGTGTTAAAACAATAGAGGAGGAGGGGGTTGTGATTCAATGTCATTCTAGGGAGGGAGGATAGGGAGGAGTTCAGGCAAAGGTCTCATGAAGAGGTGGCCAGGGCATGATCCAGCCTCACCTAGATGAGGTGGGGGCCTTTCCTATTGTTGGACTAGGTGAAAGGGTTTCCTTTTAGAATAATGTCATAAAGACCTATGGAGGAGATAAATTGAGTCAGCTCCCCCATACTATCTAAGTAATCCACCAGACCCCCACACTTTTCTAAAGGGTAAAGGTGGGTATTGAAATCAACAGCTAGCAAGAAATTCACAGAGCAGTCTTGATCCAGATGGTGGCCAAGATCAACCCATAGAGAAGCTCTACCCGAGCAGGTATTAGGAGCATAGATATTAAAGGTAGTCCACTCAGACCCATTTTTCCTGAAAATGGTAGCAAGGTAGTTGGGAGAAGAAGTAGCTAGGAGACCAGATATCCTATTGGGATTCCAAAGCGTGGCAATACCCCTAGATGCCCCCACAGCTTCAAAATAGAGAAAGGCCACCCCTAGCCAGAGCTTGGGTGCCAGGATAGCGAAGTTACTAGCTGACATCTTGACCTCTTGGAGTAGAAGAACATCAAGCTTGATGTAAAAAATGTAGTGTTTGACAACACTTTGTTTAAGGGAGCTGTTCAGTCCCCTCACGTTCCAAGAAAGACAATTCATTTCTTACTTTTAAAGCTAGATTCCAGGGTTTGCTGCTTACCTGCTGCAACGTCCCTTATGGTTCCTCATGATCTTCTTGCTCTATCTGAAGGTCTACCCCTTGGTGTTTCCATTCCCACATCCACCTTTTTAGGCTTGGTTTTCTTCCTCTACATTTTCCATTCCTGCTCATCATCCTCTAAATCCAGGGAAATGGAGGGGCTCTTCTTTACCAGCTTCAGGGGGGGTTTAGCATCCAACTTTGGGGATTGCAGCACCAGATCCACTACAACGGCAGCCTGTTCCACCATAGTAGGGCTAGTCACTAACTCTTCTAGGGGGGGAGGGGCGTCGAAGTGCCTATTAACAGTTCCTCCACCATCTAGATAACAGGCTCCTCCATGGACGCAAACGGTTCCAGGTCAGGGCATCCTTCCTTCAACTCCTAGGTGGGGATGATCTCTCCTTCCTCTAGGGCTAGGTCTTCAATAGTAGGAATTTTGGGTTCCTTAGTCACCAAGGGTGGCCTAGATTCCACCTTCTCTTCTTCACCTAAGGGGGGAGGACCCTCAGCCACACCCTTATCTTTGTTCTCTTTTTTTTTCCCCATTTTGGAGGATGTGAAAGTCTCACAAGTGTGACCCCTGCTATCATAGTTCTAGCAGAATAATGTAGCATTCTCATACACTAGAGCTTGTGTCCATCTGCCTAGCTTTGATTTCAAGATGATAAAGTTGGGCAGGGTTTTATTCAGGTTAACATTTACACAAAATCTGGCAAAAACTAGTCTAGATTTCGATCGAGTCACCTGGTCCATAGTGATGAAAGAGCTGAAGGAGTCTCCAATCCATCTAAAGACCTTCTCATCCTAGTACTTGAGAGGGAGCCTAGGGAGGTAGACCCAAACTGAGGCCATTCTCATTAGGTCCGTCGTCGGATTGAATCTAGGTTTCCATTTTGCGAGGGCCAGGAAATGCTTTCCATAGACCCATGATCCTGCCAACACATAGGAGAGATCCTCAAGAGTGGTAAACTTAAATAAAAAAAGTCCTCTCGGCATAGCTGAAACTAGGACCAAACCCTTGATCTTCCATTGAATAGTCACCCATTTCCTCACCATCTCAATGGTAGGGAAAAATTTGAAGAACTAACTGACCAAAGACAGCTGAAAGTCTGCCATCGTTCGATTCACAACTGAATCTAGGAGTGAAAGTTCAACACCCTCCTCAATCTAAACAAAATCCACCTGCAGAGCCTCCAAAGATTATTGAGCATCTCCAACAAGGGCCCCTTTCCAGTTGGGTTTTGAGGGAGAAAGCAGGGTACCAGTAGAAAATGATGCTTTTTGAGATACTCCCATTGACTCAGGCAATGGGCCTATGACAGAGGATATCATAGGAATAGCCTGGGGTCCAGGACCAATAGGCTGGTTGGCTAGGGGGATGATGTCAGCCCCAGGGGAGGCAAGCATGGGGGCCTTCAGTTTGAAAAATGGGATCGGTGGGAAGTTGTAGAGCGGGAAGTTGTAGAGCGCTTGTTGATGTGAGATGAGGTAACTATAATCTTTATTCATTTTGGAGCCACTTGATCACACTCCTCTACTCCCCAGCATGGTGGGAGGTTTAGAGTAGTGTGTTCTTTTCCAAGGGTTTTCTATATAGGTGCAGGGTGGTTTTCTTTTCCCCTACTTTCAGTTCGTATGGTGCTGCATAGTTTCTCTCCATTTGATTAAGATAAATAAGGAGAGTGACCTACTCACATTTCCAGGTCACACCTATCATAAACTATAACCCCTAGATGTGAGTGTGTTTTCTTCATTCAAAGCATACTTCAAATTAGAATGAATAGCATGGTTGAAAAAGTTTTCAAATGTTGAAATTAGGAAGGAAAAACTAGTAGCAATAGGCAACAAGTATTTGAGAAGGGAATTGATTGTATCTAACATTGTGGTAGGATTCTAAAGGACTAGGACATGGCCCCTCAATCCTAATGTTCTCATGGAGGACATAAATCCCAACAACACATTTCAAATTCATGGTGATGAAGATGCATGTGTAGTGTAGAACATGCTAAGCCTCTCTGGAGTTTATATGTAAATAGAAGATGTAGTAGAAAATATAAGTCAAATCCATCATTCTGGTTCCAATTCATAACTGGAGTGTGATTAGATTGTAGAAAATAAAATAGAAGGCATTGAAATGCTATCCAAGAGAATACCACCCTCATGGTTTTCACAAGAGGCTATGAATCTAGGTGTGGACTTGCAAGGGTAAGAAGAAGATGAATCTTTCACCTTCCCTTTAGCATCCATAGCTACCATTCTAGAAGTTGTGGGCTATCACATAGTCCTATAGATGTAGATATAACACAAGAAACATCTAAAGCTAGGAATGAGGAAGATGAAAACATACTATCACAAGTAATAGAGATAAAAACTTCTCAACAAAAAATGCTATTGAAAAAATTCTTTAAAATGTCCATTCACATTGTAAACTAGAGACATGCCAATGGGGTCAATAATGTGATTTTCTTGAGCAGAAAGTCCTAGTTATTAATATCTAATGATAACATGAAGGTGATAATGGAGTAGGAGCTAAGGAAGAAAGAATTAGAGGATATCAAAGAAAGAAAGAAATAGAAAACTAAATAAAATAAGGTTGCATGCATATAGTGACCAATTAAAACAAGAACAAGAAGATAAAAGAAAATGAAATTCTGCATAAGGAAAAGGAAAGGTTGAAAGATGAAGAGACGAAGGAAAAGAAGGAAAGATAAAAGTGAGAGAAGGAAGCCAAGGAATTTGAGGTAGAGTAAAGGAGGCTTGTGGAGCATAGAAGGGATTTGACTATAAAGAAGATGTTAAACAATATATCTAATCCATCCACTCCCTTGCATACAAGGCATGACATTATATGAGATATGATCAACATAAACATTCCCAAATTTTCTACATCTTATAATTACTCACCTACTTCAACAGTTTTTAATTTTCCTACTATGCGTGCAACTACCATGCAAGGATCCCATCATTTATTTCTAGCACATGATATGGCAACACAATTCAAAGTGGACTTTGCAGTAGTCAAAAAATAATAGGAGATGAAAATATGGTTCCCCTTCTAGCTTCAAGGGCACCACCCACCTCACCAAATACTTGTTTTCCTCCTTGGTTCAACTGACATTGGGATTGATATTCTTTCTAATTTAGAGTAGAAGATATATGGACCTATGTTGAATGTGTTACAAATATATGGAGCTGGAATACTTTTTGTTTCCAACTATGTCCGTTTTGTAAAATTTATATATCATAAAAACTATAACATGTAATATGATGATTGAGAAGATGTCAACAACTATATTGACTATATTTCAATGAAAGAATTATAGTTTTCATAATTTTGATGGAATTCATTTTCAAAGTACATATTTAGGGAAGAGGAGACATAATGTGCACATCCTATCTTTCTGCGGTGGACAAGGTAGATCTTTATTTTATAGGCCACCTAGATTGCTAATTTGGAAACCCCAAAACAAAAAATTTCTTCATGAATCAGTGATTTTCCATGTCATCCAATCCATTTCATCCAATGTGTCTAAAGATCCCATTACAGTGCATCAATGGGGATGTGCAAGGGCCCATAGCCAAAATATGCACAACCTAACGTCCAAAGTGGATATGGTGATATTCCAGCACATGAGCACCCAATCCAACAACATCACCACCATTACTTTCCGCCTATAACTTACACTTTAATAGGTAGTGGCATTTACTACACATCACCTCTCCTTACTTCGACTACTTTTTGAGTTGCTAATTCTGATGTCTATTGAATTCAATATGCCTAAATCCTTATAGCTTGAGCTAGTTTTCATTCCTATCTATCCCCCCCCATTCTAGTGTATTTGAAATTTTTTGGACCAAAATGTACACAATCAAGATCTCTACAATTATTGAGACCGTGTTTCAAATAGATCGATGACACTGTACCATTTGAAGAACTTTATAATTGTGAATCCTATTACACATTCCATTCAATCTAAATGTTATAGTGCAACATAATTCATGGCTACAAAGGTTCAAAATAACACCATGTCCTTGTTCTATGATATTGGTGCCTATATATAAGCATGTTTGGTATAAATATTGCTAGACTATCCAAACAAATAATACTGGAATAGTTCAAAGAAATCATGACAAGAATTTAGTTACTCCCTTGAAATATGATCTTGTCTCAATTTTTTTCAACCATTTGGGAATGTTTACTTGCACACTGTCAATGGAATATGAAATAAAAACATGTATGGCCATGTTGTGTAGTCTTGTAAAATTTGTTGACACCCTATCCCAATCATCACATTACATGGTAGAGATTTATTTCTAAAATAAGGGTCTCGTAAGATATTTTATTGCTAACCTTTGAAGTTAGGGTGTGCACATTCAAGCCCTCCACCCCTATAAGGTTATATATGCATACATAGATATATACATATAGACATGCACATACACACACACACACATACACATACACATATATACATGCATATATATACATACATAAATATATGTATATCCACACACACACACACACACACATATATATATATATCTATGTGTATGTTATGAACTTCCAATTCTTGTACTGCTACTTCTACTCTACACCTGGAATAACTATGTCTATTTGTCTCATTGTATCTTCTTGTTTGTTCCTCCCTTTCAATATCTATAATTTGTTCATGTTTCCTTAAATGATATTCTCTTTGATAATCACCTTGATATTCCATCATCTATTCCTTAGATTCAAAAATGATTCATTGGCATGACATCACTACAAAATAAATGAAATTTAGAGAAAATTCATATCTACATTTTACTTCAAATCATATAATCATTATATTAAAGTACAAAAATGATTGGATAACTTATATAACATGCACAATTTACAATGATTAATGTTGAAAGGAAAATAGGAAAAAATTAACCACGAAATGACTAAGATTATAAAATTTGTAAAGCTTAACCCTATATCTAAAATTTGACCTTATTTCATAAAGTTTAACTATTTTTCTTGACATTAATTGTATTTGTATGCTTTGACATTTTTATACACTTTGACTTGAATGAGAAAGGTTGACATAAAACTTAAATATTGTTTTGGAGTTTGAATCACACTTAGGTTTCACTAAATCTTTCAAATATTGACTTCACTAATAAATCTTTACCTTTCTTTGTAAACTTTATCTTGACTTCCAAAGTTTGACTTTCCTTCTAACCTTTGATTTAACTTGTAAAATTTGACCTAACTTGACTTCCAAAGTTTGACTTTCCTTCTAACCTTTGATTTAACTTGTAAAATTTGACCTAACTTATAATGTTTGACCTAAATTGTAAAGTTTATTTTAATTTCTAAAGTTTGACCTAAGTTTGAGACCTAACTTAATTTGTAAAATTTGGCCCAATTTTGGAAGTTGGACTTAAGTTTGGAATTTATACCTAAGTTTGAAGATTGGCTTCCTCGTTGAGCTTTTGGTTTATTGTTGAAGTTTGAGTTTCTTTTGAAAATTTAACTTTATGTTCAAATATTAACTCCCTTTAAAGTTTTTGATTAAGGATAAATAGGTTTCAAGGGGACCCAAAAACCCTTACAAGAAGTTTTTAAGGGGCCAGAAACCCTCAGATTTTACTAGGATCTAGAACCCATAATAAAACGCTAATAAAGAGAATAAATAAGGAAAAACAACATCCCCAAACATAACTAAACTAACAAATGCCATCCAAACACCACCGCAACCAAAAGTAAATAGTGCTAAACAAAAAACCAAAAGATAGCCATTATAGATCAGACATGCAACACAAGCAAGTGTAACACCCCTTCCATAGTTTGTTTTTTAGTTTAATTGGCCAAACTCTTTTAGGCCACTTCTCATGTGTGTATTAAATACTTAGATAGATTTGATGTTATGTATGTTTATTTTTATGGTTTTACTAACCTCATACTTGTATGTGTATGGTTGGCATGTACATTTTATATTTCTATTTGATGTACCTAATATGGTTGAGGGATGAAGTCATAGTTACTTTCTTGCGATATCCACATGATCGATAGATCCCTGCCATTGTTTATTATATATTTATATATATATGTATGTACATGCTTGTCTTTTATGTAGGATTTGAGGTATCGAGCATCAACTTCCCTGAATTGGTAGGATAAGTGTATCCTATCGCAATATCTCAATGGTAAGAGAGGGGAGATAACATACAGGTCCAGTCTCAACCTAAGCCATTAATGTCCTGAAATAGTGGAAAAGTATCTAATTTTCTACCTATCCAAAATTTTCAAGGTGATGTAAATTTGTCATCCCTTTCTTTAGGCTTGATTGTTATATTTTTGTTAGTTCATTTTGCTTCATGGTTACATGTCATGTGGTTTGATGTAGTTGTAGTGTTAAAATAGATTGAGGAATTAATTAAATGAGATTAAATAATTACACCTTATAATACATTAAAATATTAAATTTAAAAGTTAATTAATTAATGAGAATTAATTAATTACCTATGTTTAATAAATAATTTAATTGTAAAGTCAAAATTAATTAATTGAGAAATTTAATAATTATTAAATAAAAAATTAAATTTAAATAGTTAATTGAGTTAAATAGTTATTAATTGAGTTGCATATTTTAAATTAATTCAAATTAAATAATGCAACTTAAAAAACACTTTATTATAAAACTAGAACTTAACCTTTTAAAATTAGGTTGAGTTAAAGCGACTTAAATTTGAGGAAATTAAATAAATAATTCTCTTAATAAATTAAAGTTGATAAAAATAATGTTGGAGTTTAGTTTTTATTTTTTTGGGATTTTGAGTTAAGTAATTCTTTTATTATTTTTAAAGTTGAGTTCGTCTTGTTTTTGGAGTTGCATTATTTCAATTCTATTATTTTAGTTTTCTTTATAAGAGAGCTGAGAGACCATTTGGAGATATTATTCAATAAGGTTTTGAAGAATTCTCTCTTCGCAAATTTTTGGAGGATTAAAGTTTTGGTGTTTTCGAAAGCTTTGGGTTTTCAAGATTTTGAATTGATTTTCGATTCAACTTTGTGTATTAAGGTAAGGTTTTAAAATCCTTAAAAGTTGTCCATTAAAATCATTGTCTTCTTCGTGTTTGATTAGATCTTGTGTATAGATGATGGGTATTTGTTTAAAAGATGTATTTCTAAATGATAAAAAAGAATGTTAGAGAATCTTTTGGAAGGAAAATTCAATTAGGATTTTATTTAAAAGTTTTTCTTTGATTTATTTTCAATTATGGCCTTCCATGGTTTTAAGGGTTTTGAAAGAGTTTTTTTTAGAGAAAATGCATGCTTTTGAAATAGAAATATAATGTATATGTGCATGTAAATAATATAGATTTGCATGTTTGAAAAAAAGATATATTCAGTTGCACATTCTTTAGCTTGAAAGATATATTTAGTTGCATGTTATTTAAGGAAGATATATTCAGTTGCATGTTATTTATGAAAGACATATTCAGTTGCATATTATTAAAGAAAAATATATTCAGTTGCATATTATTTAGGAAAGATATATTCAGTTGCATGTTATTTAAGGGAGATATATTTAGTTCCATATTATTTAGTCTGAAAGATATATTCACTTACATGTTATTTAGGAAAGATATAGTTAAGAAAGACATATTCAGTTGTATATTATTTAGAAAAGATATATTCAGTTGCATTTTATTTAAGGAAGATATATTCAATTGCATGTTATTTAAGAAAAATATATTCGGTTGCATGTTATTTAAAGAAGATATATTCAGTTGCATGTTATTTATAAAAGATATGTTTAGTTGCATGTTATTTAAGGAATATATATTCAGTTGCATGTTATTTAGGAAAATTATATTCAGTTGCATAATATTTAAGGAAGATATATTCAGTTGCATTTTACTTTAAAGGAATGATATATTCAGTTGCATGTTATTTAAGGAAGATATATTCAGTTGCATGTTATTTGGAAAATATATATTCACTTGCATATTTTTTAAGGAATACATTTATTTGCATGTAGTGGTATTTTATTTTTATAATTCTATTTTTTAGAAAACAAATAAATAAATAAAAATAAAAAATTCTTGGAATTTGCATGTAGTGATATTCTATATTAAGAAATTATATTTTTAGAAAAATAATAAAAATAAAAAATAAATAGAATTCTTACATGAGAATTCTTTTAGAAAAATAAAAATAAGAATAATAATGATATATAATTAAATATTATTTGATGAGAATTTAACATTGATGTATTTATTATTGGAGTTTTGGTTGTTGTGTTTGATTGTCATTATGGGTAGCATTAAGTTGGCTTTTAGGAATTGTTTTTGATTGCAGGAAAAAATAGGTTTTAAAGGGGACCCGAAACCCTGTACAAGTAGAGAATAAAAGATTTAAACGTTAAGCATATTAAAGAGAAATAGGTTTGGGACCTAGTCCACCAAAACCAAAACCAACAGAAAAAACCTCAAAACCAAATACCAGCAAAAGAATGACAACCAGGGAGAACCAAAAAAGGACAGCACCAGGAACCAAGAACACTAAGCAAACTCTTTATGAGTTTCATCCGCTTCCTTCTTCGCGTTAGAGATCTTTTTTATGGTAGCATTGAAGTCGGAAAGCTCCTGGATTCTATCTTGGATCTTTCTCCTTTTAGCAGACCGAGTACGTTTACTTGAGCTTTTAGGAATTTTTATCAGAGGCTTGGGTATTTACCTTTTTACTATGGCCTAGATATTTACAATGTTTGTAATGTGATAATGGCTTCAGTCTTTTTATCCAACCTTTGTTCATTTTAATCTTATTAGTTTGTGAACTCTTTGAGAGAGTGTGTTTTTATGATGATATGGTTTGAGGACCAGTATGAATTTTGTGATGTTTGACCTTGGAGGACCAGTGTATGTTCTTGTTGGCATCTATGGAGCTAATATTTGATCATTGTAATTCTATGAGATTTATTTGTGACTTATGAGCTTAGGGTAGGTTATCTAGGTGTTCGAGGGGAAGTGGCTTTCTTTGGAGGCATCAAAGCCCATAAGTGGTTGCTTGGGTATCATTTGCAAGTTACTTAATAGAGTGATAACTTAAATATATTGAGAGTTTTAAAATGAAATAATAAGATTTTTGTGTTCCTCACCCATGCCTTGAGAATTAGTACAAGCTAGGATGAAGTGTCAAATGATGCTTGCCACCTACATGGACTTGGATATAGCATAGATGGTACCTTATCTATATGAGAGGATTATTGATACCACATACTCACTAGGGAACTGGGGTCTAGAGAGAAGTTACCAGGATAACTCCAGAGTTGACTTATGTGATAACACTTCCCTTTATGCATCTTAGGCTTCCTACATGTGTTGGCTGTCACTAGATTTGTATGTTTATATTTTCAGTTGGTGTTGTACCTTTTTTGAGATAGAGAGATTTCAGAATCCCTTACGTAGTTCTACCTTATGATTTGTTATGGCATTGTTATTCGAGTGGGGTCTAATGTTGTCTCCTTAGCATGGTGGGAGTGGACCTTTGGTTCCACATGGTCAGGTGGTTTTGTTTCTATTACCATTGAGATTTTGATGTTCGTGATGGTGTTGGATGATCCTTGTTGTTGTTACCTTCTTCTTTTTCTTTTTGGAGACTTTCTCTTATCTTTCATATATTATCCTTGTACTTTATATCCTGGTTTATTATTACATACCTTGTGACTTGTGCAATGGATGTTGGTTATTGTGTTTACCTCGTGGTAACAGTGTATCTATATTTTCATTTATGAGATGATGTACTTGTTATTCCTTTTCATTATATGGAGATCAAGTATATTGTTTGTTGTATTTAGTAGATTAATTAACTTACATAATTATACATCATGGAACCCGTGGGAATTGTAATATGTAAATGAGTTGGATTTATGAGAATGTATCGACATATGTTATATTGCTTCCCCTTTTTTATTCATTATTGTTTGTAAACTTTTAACAAAAAAATTATTCTATAAACTTAGTAACATGTTTTATGTTAATTTCTCCTAGGTTCCCTGGCGGGGCATTACAAAAAGGCTACAAACTTAAACTATAGCTCTAAAAATCATAGGATGAGGGATTAACAGGCACCCTCAACCCATCAACATGGATATTCCTATATCCCTTAAACTAAGACAAAAACTCCAAGAAAAAAAGGGCTAGCCCGACCCTTACCTAAAAAAAACCATAGTCTATACTGAGCCCTTGAAAACTATTAGCATCTAGCCAAACAAGAGTGTGCAAGAAAATCATAAAGAACTGACCAAAAACATGGCAGTTTTGAAATCTCCGTTAACCTTTGATTTGGGTTTTATCATGGCTCCCAAAACCAATAGGAAGTATCCAACAACCTCAAAGCATCTAATAAATACACCTCTAACCAAAAAAACACATTTCCACCTCAATAGGATAGGGATCCATCTCAATAGGGCCTGAAAGGATGGAAACCATCAACAGAGGAAACAAAGCTTCAAACCTCAAACCAAAGTCTAGCAACATAGAGATGGAACCATAATGCTTTAATGGATAGTCAGGTTTTAAGAAGGCTCTGAGAACCAAATGTTGAAGAAGAGGCCTGAACTAGTCCAACTCCAAGAAGAAGAGAAAAACTAAAATCTCCACCTTTATAGGAGAAAAGGGGTAGAAACTCATCTAGAAGGAGAGAGAAATAATCAACCATCCATCCTCAAAAATTTGAGCATCACTAGAAATCTGCCAACACCACCTAGGCTCCACTACAACACCAAAATCCACCTCAAAAGGAGAGAGGTTGTCTCCAAAACCATTCATGCCCACCTCTGGAGAAGGAAGAGCGAACTCAATAAGTCCATCTAGAGAAAACCCAAGTTGTAGAGAGAGGGGAAGCCAAAAGATACTACTAGAAACAACACTGGTGAGTCCATGGAAATAGCCCATCAAAAAATCTTCATAAAGACTCTAAGGAAAAGAAGAATCGAATAATAACCCCAAAAGGCCTATCATCTCTGAAACTATAGTAAATAGATTTCTAAACAAAAACCCCCAAAAGAAGCATTTTCTCTCAACGTTAATCTCTAATAGCTCTAGAGACAACACACAAGTAGGGAGAAGAAGCACCTCCATGAAGACAAGAGTGAAGACTTAAAAAAGATCTAATCCAATGGCTACCATTGCATTATTTGACACAACACAACACTGTGGCTCATCAAAGACCACCAAAAGCCTCCCAATAATAACCCAAGAAGAACTTCAACCCCTAAGAAAACTGAGATCTTCCAAAGAGAGGCAAAGAGACAGTAGTGCCATGATAGACCCAACGTCCACAACATTTGAAAACCTCAGGATGTTAGGGTAACAACACCTCCAAAAAGAAGGCTTTGGAACGAAGAACCCACTTCAAAAAAAAATCTTATCCTAGAGGCATTGCAAGAAAGAGGCCAGAAGAGATCAATATCTTCCACAACGAATGAAGCCAGAGTACAAAAATCGTACTAAGCTTCCACTCATAAAAAAATGTCTCCCTCCATAACATGGCAAGCACCATTCTCTTTCCATGAAAAACTACACCCAGAAGTTGATCAAAGGGCAGAGAAGCCACAACCATTAACTCATTTCCATCAAAAACTATTGCAGCCAATTGGAAGCCATAAAAGTCTTATGCTCCCCCTCTCTTACCATAGATCCACCCATCAAAAGTATAGAAGGAAATCCCCCCCTCTTGGGTTATGCACACCAACAATGCCAACAACACCATGTACAACACACCAACACTAGAAGCAGATGCCCCAACAATAGCCCAAGTGAAAAGTGAAAACCATAGAAAATGACGTCCTCTACAAAACCCAAAACACCAAAAAACTTTATCTCTCAAGAGGAGATCATCCTTGCCATCACCATCATCAAAATCCACTCCATCCCCATTGCTTCCACAAATGCTAGCTCTTGCGCCACTCCTGCTCCAGCCTTTCACCATTTTTTTGAAGTGTAACTTTTTTTAACACTTTTGGATTAACTCCCTTTATATTTGACTCTATTCAAAGTTTGACTTTACTGTTCAATGTTGACTTTATTGTTTAGTTTTGTGACCCTATTAATCAAGTTTGACCTTAATTTTTAGCTTTCACCTAATTGATTAATTTTTAGCTAATTTATAAAGTTTGACTTAATAATGAAGTTTTCTTAAAAATTAAAATTAGCCTTAAGATTAAAATTTGACTTAAAATTAAAAGTTTGATTTAATTTTTTAATTTTGATAATTGTTTACAGAGAAAAATAAATAAATGTGGTGATAGAAAGATGCTTTTCTTTTTTATGATGCATATTATTCTTGAAATTAGAATTTAACATTTAAAAAAATTATTACTAAACATTCTAAAAAAATTTAACATTTAGGAGAGCATATACAATATCGTTTGGAAGCAACAAAGCCACCATTATAAAGAATACCTAAGAGAGTAGATTCTGGAGCAAACTTTACAACCAAAACATGAGCTGCAAAATATCTAGACAAGTGAAGAACAAATTCAGTGAAATAAAAACCTAAATTGATAAGTAAAAAAATAAAATAAAGAAAACATTAATAAATCAACAAAATCAATGACAAATACTTATAAGAAATATTTATTGTGCTACTATAATGTTACGATTTTTATTTTATTTTATTTCCTAGTTCATGGAACCAATAATCCAACTCAAACACAACTTTATATCGATAATAAATAAATGCTTTTCCCCATTTCAATAATCGTTCAATATAACTTTATTAAAAATGGTGCTAAATTTACCTCGTTCTTAGAGTTTTAAGTATTCATAATGTTAAATATATTTTATTTCTTCATTATTTTTTAAACATATTAGGTTTTTTAAGGTCACGATTAGAAAATTTTAGACATTTTTCTTGACATAGGTGGTTCACTTTCATATGTTGTGACTTTAAGAAGCCTCCCAGCTTAATATATATATATATATATATATATATATATATATATATATATATATATATATATATATATATATATATATATATATATATATATATATATATATATATATATATATATATATAACCACTAAAAAAGATATACAATTGTCTATCTTCAGTCAATTTCCTATAACTAACCCCTACCAAAATCAATGCTTCTCATTAAATTAAATGAATTTTCCTAATACTCTAGAAGTGTCTGGAGATAGATTCCTAAGATTAACTAAAGATATTAATGTTGATTATTCAAAATTATATAAGTTACAATACCACAAGACAAGGACAAGAACAATAGACTGTTAGAAATAGGAAATACTGAGAGGGGGGGGGGAATCAGTATTTCACAAACTTTTTCTTTTGCCCACTTATGGATATAATAGATTACTTTAGTGCATACAAAGATTATCAAGCTGATTAACAAACATAGCAGTAAATAGAAAGAACTCATAACACATGATATGTTCTCGAGGAAACCCTGACCAAGGGAAAACCCCGATGGGGATGGTACCCACAAAGATCACTAATCAAAAGTATCCTGTTAGGGATATTGGACCCTGTTAAGAGTCAATTTATAATATATAGTAGATTTGTCATGGTTAAAGGACTTTAGGTCTTGTTAGAAGCCTTAACCCTGTTAGGAGTTAGATTACAAAACCTGATCACCAGCTGAGCTCACTACCCAAACAGGTAATACAAAATGTTTCTGACTGTAGTATGGTACTGCTTACAACTTCGCATCAATAGCCTTTTCTACTATCACAATATACAACTATCGCAAGTTATCCTTTTCTTTCTTTTTACACATCACACACTTACACTTTTTCATTACATTTCAAGTATGCCTAATATATGAGTTATTAGAGCTAATAACTTTATATGGTCAGCTTCCAAAATATTTATCCAAGAGTAAACATATAGGATGTCATCCCTTCATAATGTTAAGTCATTATTTTGACAAGCAAAAATAATCCCTTAACTCTTTCGCTAATACTGTCTCCAAAACTGTTCTGTTTGCAAAAACTATCTTCGGTAAACTTTGAATAACTTCATCCGTACTACTCCAAAATTTATGTGCATTGAGATGGAGTATCCTCATACTTTGTAGAAGCTTCAGTTAACTGCATAAACAAAAATATTGCTCCAGTGAACGTTGCCAACTAAATCTTCATCGGGTGCTCTGTTAGGATCATTGTATCCATACTTAGATAATTTCTTCCTTCAACTTGCCATACTTGCATTCCATATTTTGCGCTCTCAATAGAGATCATATGTTGTCATAATGACAACATCTATGCATCCACATTAGCCAAATTTCCAACAATCTCCCCCTTTGTCATTGGTGGCAACATATGGGAAAATTGGCTAAGTGTGCAAACAAAACTTCAAAGTATTTACACAAAATTGTGGCCAAATGTTATACAACACATATACAATATTGTACTCCATAGAATATCTCCCCCTATGAGTATCCTTCCTCAACATATTTTCAATTTTTTACTATCTCTCCCCCTTTGACAACAATGACAAAGATAGGGTGTACAAAAATTTCAAAAAAAAACTTGATACCTTGTTATCAGCTATTGCAAAGCTGGTAGGCTTGCAACACAGTCACCAAACTCTGACTTCCATGATTCAAAATATTTCTCCCATATCTTCCTGATGGATTAAACAACATTGAGTAGAGTACTCAATCCGTATGCTGCTGTCTGACAAGCTTGCAGGGAATTAAAGCTAAACTTCTAAAAGATGTCTTTGCTGAAAGACACTGCTCAATTTGGTCTTCAACAATTGAGGTCTTGATTGAGATATGCTCTCTCAAGATGTTAATCCTGATCATCTTTTTGTTCTTCTCCTTTGCTAACATTTTGATTTCATCATTTAACTTCCTTATGTTCTTCTCTACAGAACTTATCTTTACATTTGGGCTTGTCAAGGTGTTTGTTTCAGCTGTAATTGCATCTATCTTCTCTCTGATCTTCTTATCTTCTTCAGTTGTTAGGATTTCTGATTTTGTGCATTGTATATACAAACTCTTTCTAGTCTCAAAATGTTTCCTCACATTATTTATGCATACATCCAAATTACCAATATCATTTTGAATATTTACACTTAAATTTTGTTGCATTTCTGCTTCAAAGGCTTCCTGAACTTTTATTCTAGCAATATCCTTTAAGTTAGAAAATTCAGAGTCAAAAGAGTTTATTACTATTTTAGCTTTCTCAAGTGGATCCGATTCAAATACCTTAGTGCTGATCACACTCTCAAGTTTCTCTGTCAAAACTCTAACTTTTCCTTCAAGGTCCTTCACCTTCTTATTCTTTCCAATAATTTTATTAAGAGATGTGATGAACTCAAGCTGATCATCATCTTCAACCTCTTTAACAAGGTCTTCAAAAATTGAACCAATAAATGTCTCTTCTTACTGTCAGGTGCACTAGGGGTAGTGACCTCTGTCAAAATTTGTTTACCTTTAACTGTCTGCTCTGCTGGAACTAATTCTGATACAACTGGTGCTTCCACTGCCTCTGTATCCTTTTTTGATTCTGTAATCTTCTCTTGCTCTTCTAAAGCCAAATTGTCAATAATGTTTCCTAGATCATGAATTACTACACCATCTGACTCTAGTGTCACTTTGGTTCCTTCAATGTCCATTGATTCTTTGCCAATATTGATATGTGAAGAAGATGGGACTTCTTCAATACCAACTTCCTCTGCATGCGGTTTCTCTGATTGCTTCTACCAAGGATTTTCTTTCCTGCAACTATATCTGCAAGAACTTTCATTATTGCTTGCTCAGTCTCTTTCTGTACTTCCTCCTTTTTGCCTCCCATTATAAGGATTGTTCTTCTCTTAGTTCTCAATAAAGTTCCAAGAGACTTCAAGAATCTCTTCAAATGATCTTCATCCTCAACTTTACAGAACTATCTCATTACATGTTCTCTCATCTTTATTTCCTCTTCTTGTGCTCTTTGTTTTCTATTCACAAGTCTGTTATACAAATCTTCTGGGATCTTACCATGAATAGTGCTAAGTTTCTTATTTGTCAAAATCATATGTGTAATCATTGCATTTTCAAAATTCAATTTGTCAAATGATCCATATAGATCATAGAATTTATTTATCTTAGTGAAGTCTCCATGCTTCAATATATCTTCATTAACTCTTTCAATTCTTGGTTTCCAAGTTTTCTTCTTGATTGAAACTTCATCATCATCTTTAATTTCTGCTACTTTTCTAGGTACAGGTGGTACAATCAATTTCTGTCTCTTGCTGGGTCCTGTTGCACTCACTTTTACTCTTTTGCTAGGAATAGGAGAAAAAGATTTATCTCCTTCACCTTTTTCAGGTACTTCAACTTTTACCTTTACCGCAATAGGATCAACAGGGTCTGCACTAGATGCCACAGGTGGAATTACAAGATTTTCACTTTGCTTCAAGGCTTCTGTAGTCTTCTTAGCTATGTCAAACTCATGACTTGACATACTTGATTCTTTCAGTATTTTCTTCATAGTAGATTCAACTCTCCTACTAGATTGCTTCTTTTCTCTCAAACTTATTGTAGAGTTGAAATTCTCTTCATAGGTTCCAAACCTATTTGCATGACCATCCAACTCACACTTTAATAGTCTATTCACATATCCTACTGTTTCTGCTTCAGATACTTCATAGCCAAGAGGGTCTATGAATTCCATTCTAGGCTCAACTACTTCAATGTAGGTGAAATTAGTGTCTACCATAAAACAAATGTCATCTTTATGCTTTTCAACTAAGGATTGAGGAATCCTTGATTTATTCTTAACAATATTCTGAAAAGTCTTCAATACAAGCTTCACACTGTCATTGACTTTACCGATTAGGTGCTTCATGTAGACTAAGGTTATTCTTTCCATTGTGTTCACATTGTCACTCCAATCAACTGTGTAAGGAAATCTTCTCAAAATATGGAAAAACATATAGGTTATCAAAGATGAAAACCTAAACTGTGTGTACTTAGCCTTCTTAATCTTTTCTAAGTTCTGAAATAACTGAATTTTCAAAATTTCACATAGGTCTACTTGTTTCTTCTCAATACACATAAGATAAGCTACATGAACCATTCCTACAGCCATGTCATCTTCCCTTGAACTACCACATAATTTAGTTGTTAGGATCTTGCTAAGGTACCTAACATCATCTTGCTTAATCTTACTTATCGCAATTCCTCTACCATTATAACTAGATCCAGTGTTGTCTAAAACAATCTTTCTCATGTTCTTTTCATTCAGTGGAATCTCTCCAACTTTTGATAGTCCAGTAACATCATGAATTAGGTCGGCAGTTATATCAATAACTCTATCCTCCATCCAAAATTTCCCATTGTGGATTCTACTTAAAATGATCTTGGTACATTCCTCATCATTAAATTCATACTTCATGGAATAATTGATAATTTCATTGTTCTCTAGGTGCCCATAAGATGGTTTAATTGACATGTCTTGATTATACAATTTCATGTAATCATCACTAAAATCTGCATCTCCCAAAGTTTCAAACTTGCAACCTAAATATCCTTTAACATTCTCAATGTGTAATACTCCATCTGGTATGGATGATAGTGCTAGTTTGTCATCAATTTCAGCCGGTTCTACTGGTTCTTTCTTAATATTAGGTCTATTCTTATCCTTAACATTATGAACCATAGAAATATCCATCTTATCAACTGATTAAAGATAAAAAAAATACCTCAACTTTGCAAATCTAGGGTTTCGGTATGATCGTCACTACAAACTGCTTCCAAACTTCTTCAAATCGTCCTCAACTTGATTTTTCTTCTTTCAAATATCTTTTCAATCACTTTTTAATTGTGATAACTTCGATTTCAACCTTATAACACTTCACATTAACTTGATCTGACATCACATTCATTCATTTTGCCGATAAAACCTCAAAAAGCTGATTCTGCAAACCTGCAACCATAAAACTTTTTACGACCTCGCAAAACATGATATTTTCTTTTGTGCACTTAACCATAGCATTAGTACAACATAAAAAACTTATATCTAATTGTGCAAAACTTAACTCATTCAAATTCCTAATCTACACTAATCCTAAGTCCTAAACTATAGAAACTTACATAATTTAAGTACTTAAAGAAGGGTTAGGTAAAGATTCATCCTTACCATTAGTTACATTACCTTCCTGACTACTTTTAGTGCTGAATATACCTCCTTGATCTGTGCCTTTATCAAATTTTACTTCATCTTTATTGCTACAGCAACCTTTCTCTTTGTTTCCTACATTTTCATTCCTTCTTGCATTGTTCCTAGGGTTAGGGTTATGATGATAACCTCCATTGTTCATTCTGAAAACTCTTGCTGAGTGTCCAAACTTGTTGCATATCTGACAAATGATTCTATTGTTTCCAAATCTCTATCCTTGCTGGTTAATCTATGACCTGTAATTTCTAGCAATATGTCCTACTTTGTTGCATCTAAAACATACTACCACTTTTCTTTGATTCATTTCTTCAATAGATTTCTTATCTGCATTGTTAGTAATATTCCCAATAATTCTATCATAATTATTCAAAATTACTTTAGGTCTTCTACATTCGTGAGCTCTGTGTCCAAAACTATGACAATTATAACAATGTCCATTAAGAGGTTTAAATTTCTTACCTGTGCAATCTCTCTTCATGTGCCCAATAGTATTACAAGCAAAACATCTACCTTTGAATTCTCTTTGCATACCTTTAGATGATTCTTCCTGTTTTGATTCTTCTTGCTTTGATTCTTCTTTCTCTCTAGGTGGTTCTTCTTTAGGTGGATCTTCCAATGTGTTCTCATCTAGCTTCATTTCCTCTACACTTTCAGATGTCTTCAGATCTAGCTTCTTACTTTCATGGTTTGTTCTAAACATACTAAATCCAAATCCAGTCCTATCAAAGAATGGTTCTTCAAAAGAAATTTGTTTTTCAGTCTTATCACTATTTGAATATAGCCTTTCAAGTTGTTGTTTAGATTGAGTTAATTCACCTTTCACAATTTTATTATACTTCTCAAGTTCCACATACTGCACTTTTACTTTTTCAGATTTGGATGTTTCCTTTTCAAGTCTTGATCTCAGATCTTCATTCTCAATTTTCAATTTTTCATTATCAGATCTCAAATTTCCATCTTTCATACTAAGCTTCAGATTTACTATCTTCAGCGCATGCTTAATGATCTCATTTTCTTTTTCTAATTCATCACAATCTTCAACAAGCATATCATATTTCTTTTCAGATTTCAGATCTTCAATCTTACCTTTTAATTTGTCAATAGCATTCTTTGCATCTTCATATTTTCTTCTTAAGGAGTTTCTTTCATCAGTAAGCATATCAATATGTTCAAGAGCTTCTTCAAGATTCTTCTGAAGTTGATCCATATCCATAGAGATCTTACTCAAGCTGCTAAGCTTTCCCTGAATGTTCCTTCTCTGAGTAATTGTGCTCTGATACCAATTGTTAGAAATAGGAAATACTGAGAGGGGGGGGTGAATCAGTATTTCATAAACTTTTTCTTTTGCCCACTTATGGATATAACAGATTACTTTAGTGCATACAAAGATTATCAAGCTGATTAACAAATATAGCAGTAAATAGAAAGAACTCATAACACATGATATGTTCTCGAGGAAACCCTGGCCAAGGGAAAACCCCGGTGGGGATGGTACCCACAAAGATCACTAATCAAAAGTATCTTATTAGGGATATTGGACTTTTTTAAGAGTCAATTTACAATATATAGTAGATCTGTCATGGTTAAAGGACTTTAGGCCTTGTTAGAAGCCTTAACCCTATTAGGAGTTAGATTACAAAACTTGATCACCAGCTAAGCTCACTGCCCAAACAGGTAATACAAAATGTTTCTAACTGTAGTATGGTACTACTTACAACTTCGCATCAATAGCCTTTGTTGCTATCACAATATACAACTATCACAAGTTATCCTTTTCTTTCTTTTTACACATCACACACTTACACTTTTTCATTACATTTCAAGTATGCCTAATATATGAGTTATTAGAGCTAATAACTTTATATGGTCGGCTTCCAAAATCTTTATCCAAGAGTAAACATCTAGGATGTCATCCCTTCATAATGTTAAGTCATTATTTTGACAAGCAAAAATAATCCCTTAACTCTTTCGCTAATACTATCTCCAAAACTGTTCTGTCTACAAAAACTATCTTCGGTAAACTTTGAATAACTTCGTCCGTACTGCTCCAAACTTTATGCGCACTGAGATGGGGTATCCTCATACTTTGTAGAAGCTTTAGTTAACTGCGCAAACAAAAATATTGCTCCAATGGATGTCGCCAACTAAATCTTCATCGGGTGCTCTGTCAGGATCACTGTATCCATACTTAGACAATTTCTTCCTTCAACTTGCCATACTTGCATTCCAGATTCTGCGCTCTCAATAGAGATCATATGTTGTCATAATGACAACATCTATGCATCCACATTAGCCAAATTGCCAAATGTTAACACTGAGAACCACTAACATCATCTATCCAGTAACATTATGAATTAGAGTAAATGAAGTTATATATATGGTATGTTTTTATTATAGACCATAGGTTAATAACACCTCAAACTTAATTGTTAGGAATGAATGCAAAGTATTTTGGCAGTCATTCTATAGCAGTTGTTGTTGCATTCATGACTTGGATTGTCATTGATGTCAATGCAGTGATATTCTGGATATCAACAGGAAAGTAGGTACAATTTTGTTTTGCGCACATATTGTATTGCAAATTGGCTTTTGTGCAGTTGATGGTATGTTCTTTGGTGTGTTATTAACCTATGGTTAACAGCGCAAAAAAAAATTCATTCATTTATGAGAGTTATGAGCATTTTGGTAAAAGCAGTGTTTAAACAGTGTTTCTGTGAAGCGATTTTAAAAAATCGGAGGATATCTCTTAGTTGGGATGGAATCTGATTTTGCGCAGTTAAAGGAATGTTGGAGACTCATTAATGATGACGTGGTTCATAGCGCAAACTTCTAAGATATGTTTGGAGAAAGTTACAGTATCTGGAAGCCGACAGTTTTATGTGAAATTTTGTGTGTAGCATGTAGAATTTATTATTTTGTAATTGAGGACCGACTCATTTGTAATTATTTGAGTTTGGTATATAAGAA
Organism: Chamaecyparis obtusa; assembly: GCA_027943335.1. Classification (NCBI taxonomy): domain Eukaryota; kingdom Viridiplantae; phylum Streptophyta; class Pinopsida; order Cupressales; family Cupressaceae; genus Chamaecyparis; species Chamaecyparis obtusa. The sequence goes on from BSBK01011832.1 coordinate 87,687, forward strand.
GGAATGTTTTCCTTGTTGCAATATGTACTATGAAGGTTGAGATGCGAATATATATGGATTCAGATCAAATCAGATCTACATACATCCGAATCTGAATCATCTATCTAGTAACATCATGATTTCCCATATCTTCCTGATGGATTCAACAACATTGAGTAGAGTATTCAATCCGTATGCTGCTGTCTGACAAGCTTGCAAGGAATTAAAGCTAAACTTCTAAAAAGATGTCTTTGCTGAAAGACATTGCTCAATTTGGTCTTCAACAATTGAGGTCTTGATACCAATTACACTTAAGTTGACACTCTAGAAGTGTGTGGAGATAGATTCCTAAGATTAACTAAATATATTAATCTTGACTATTCAAAATTATATAAGTTACAATACCACAAGACAAGGACAAAAACAATAGACTTCAAAATATCAGTTAAATTATATTCAAATAATCTATATTAAAATCTAAATACTATGATCATTACCAAGCAAATTTAATCAAATTGAGTTTGTTTTAAGCTGATAAAAGTGTACATTCAGAGTATATTTGAATTATATAAGTTTTGAAATTAGATTTATAGTCTAATGTAATATTATTAGACCAATTCCTCACGGTTTGTTAAGTGTTATTTTCCAAATATGCGTAGACGACTATACAGCCGGCCGGCCATGAAATCTCAATAAATTACAGACTTCCATCTGCTCGCAAATGCGTGTGGATGTAACATTTTGGAAATGGGCAACGTAGAATCCATGACTTTCTTTAGAATCTTCTGAATTGACGGAATCCATGATTCAACATCTTGGAAGCACGTGAGATGACCAAGGCAAAAACGTTTCTGAACTTTTTCAACTCCTTGCAATGGATGGAAACAAATCATTCTTCAATGCACGTTTTCTGGACCAGAAATCTTTCTTCACCCGCTGAGATGACCAGGGCTTATAGTACAAGAGGATAACACTCATTATCCAGTCTTTTATTTGTAATTATTAGCGTTAGGGAAGTCGTAGGGAAGTATCTCGTTTTTCTATTGAGAAGAAATTGAATACAAAGTTTGGCCTGTTTGATATATGATAAGTTATGATATTGTTATTAGAATTTAATTTTGTAGTTTTCTGTTAAATTTAGTAATCTATGTTTTATGAGTAGTGGTCAATAAGAATTTATTTTTCATGAGAATGAAAAGAAAACTTAGTACTCATTGCATTTAGGTGATGCTTACATAGATGAAACATTAGTGCCCGAAGATCACCCGTAATGAATAATTCATAAGGCACAACACTTGTTGAAGGTTTTACGAATGCACTAGCAAGATAAGTAAGTTTAACGTTGGAAGAAACTCCATGGTTAAGTATGCTTTAGTTGGAGTAATATTGAGATGGGTGACCTACTTGAAAGACCTAATGCTTCACTTCTATGAGCATCTCCTAGATGCAATGAGTGCTAAGTGTTCCATTCATTCTCATGAGATGGATTCTTGTGAACCCCTACTCATAAAACAAGGATCAATAAGTTTGTCTTGAAAACTATACAATTGGATCCTCATAGAAATATAATAATTTGACTTGCTATGGAGAATATCTTCAACTTATGAATTGATGACCTAATGGGGCTCTATAATGAATGGTTCATAAGGAACAACACTTGCTGCAGGTTTTACATTTGGGGTAGTAGGCTAAGTGGGTTTAACCTCGTAGGAAACTACATATGGTTAAGCATACTTGAGTTGGACTAGTAATAGAATTGGTGACCTATTGTGACGGTCCAATGCTTCACCTCTATGAGCATCACCTAAATGCAATGAGTGTTAGGTGTTCCATTCTTCTTCATGGGAGATGGATTCATGTGAACCAGTACTCATGAAACATGGGTCAATGAGTTTGACTCAAAAACTATAGAGTTGAAACCTGACTGCAATATCATAAGCTAGCTCTCTACTGAAAAAATCTCCTACTTATATGACAATTCACTTGTAAATTATATTTATTTATTTATATTTACTTGTATTCTTGTAATTTGTTGTTTCGATTAAATAAATTTAATTAGAATACATGATTTATTATCTTAGGGCATCTATCTTTCTATATAATGGATCAAGCAAAACTATATCTTTTTCAAATAAAGGATTTATGAATTTTACACACACATATTATAGACATAGATATGTATGTATGTATGTATGTATATGTATATGTATATGTCTATGTATATGTGTATCTATCTATCTATCTATCTATGTGTGTGTGTATGTATATGTATATGTATGTATATGTACATGTATGTATGTATGTATGTGTATGTGTATGTGTATGTGTATGTGTATGTGTATATTCCCCCGACTTTATTATATATTAGATAGGTAAAACTTTATTATTTTGTTTATCCTTTCTATTTGTTCCCAAAATAGTAATATCGATTTATTGTTGTAAAGTGTGTAAAATCTACCAAGTTAGATTTGATCAAGTTGCTTCTTAACAAGTTGACATATTCATATGTACTTTAAAGTTCTCCCTAAAGACTTGATGTAGTAGAGACTATAAAAGTACCTAAAATTATCATCTGGATATTGTATTCTCTGACTAAGCACAAAACTACTTCATATGTATTCTTCTAAATGTTGTTGATTGGAGTCAACTCTTGCATAGCTCTTTGTTCAAAATATCTATAAAGTGCTTCAATAAAAATTCAACCAAATGCTTATCATCTACATGTCCAACCTATATTAAATGATTTCCTATGACCACCTTAGTCATGCTATTGACATGGCCATGTTTAATGCAAAAAGGATAATGTTGTTAGACTATCATATCCTCATCTATACACTTGTAGATATAGTTTGATTAAAAGATCCTAATAGGTGCAATTTTGTTCCATACATCTTTTCATCTCTACATAATTCCATTATCACTCCTTCATAGGCTACCTTTATATTCTACCCTTTTAATTTACAAAGGTGATAATTACTTTTACTTATACGAATACATATTGTGAATCTATTTTGGGTCTAATTATGTATGTAGACTGAATTATATTCACAACCTAATTTTTGTGCTCTTATTCACCAATACATCTACTAATATTAATCTTTGGTATTCATTTGTATATACCAAGCAAATAACTCTTTTTGTTAGTGATTATGATCTATTTTTTTATAAATATTGTGGTTAGTAAGTCAAACACCAAGATTTCCTCTCAATAAGTAATTTTAACAGAGGATTCATGCACATTATCCATTCACATATGATGTGGTTCAATACCCCTTAAAATTTCTAGTTGCTCACTTTTCTACATCACATTAAATATATTTCATAGAGTACCTTTTTATATCTATTATTTAAAAGTTATTTTGTTCACATAACATGAGTTGCGTCCAAGGATAATCTTAGCTTTGTTGGGTATGGGGGAGTGATCATGGATGATAATGATAGTTTTATTTTAGTGATGGCACTATGCTTGGATTTATAGACCAACCACATATCTAAAGCCATAGGGGCCTAACATGGTTTAAGCTTGGCTCACTTTATCAACTATAAACATGTTTCTCTCAAAGGTGATTCTAACAATATAATTCAATGCTTCAAGGGCGATTTTAAACTATCTTGGAGCATTAATATTTGGATTAAAAAACCAATAGATATATTAAAATCCTTTGATAATTTTTATATTTTCCATGCCTACTAGGAATAAAACAAGGTTGTAGAATTCTTTGCTAACAAAGGGGTAAAAGCCAAAGATTGTATAACACAATGCAAGGGTGATCAATTGGGCGATGATGTCAACACCCTATTGATGTATGATTGTAATTATTGAAAGGGAAGAGATATCCCTATAAGATAATGATTATAGTGATAGGTCAAAATTTTTTTGTCATTATTATTAGGGGGAACCCACAATAGTGGGTTACACTTTTTTGCTTGAACAAACACTGAACTCTACATTTTGAAAAAAACTTCCAGATTCGGATGCATACTATCGTTAAACCGTTTGAAATCAAAAGATGAAGTAAATTAGAGTATTTTAGGATTTTGTATCTAGATTCTAAATATATTTTTTATTTTTATTTTTGAATTGATTTGAATGATTTTTTCTTTCTCCCATGAAAACTGGTATGTTGCTGAAAATGTCATTTTCAAAGAGTTACATAATTTTCATAGAGCATAACTTTTTTTCTAAAATACATATCCATGTGATTCTTTCAAATTTAGTTTTGTAACATCCATAAGGAGGGAATGAAATTATTTTAACCACATTATCATGATTAAATTATATATTTTATTAATGTTTGAAGTTAACTAAACTATAATTTTGACATACCTTGACTACATAGCTTATAACTATCGTGTATTTGTCCAATTTCAATTGTTTTTTTTTATAGAGAGATAAATTCAATACCTAGGGCATATATATTTTCTAAATTTTTTTTTTCTCTCATTTACTATTTTTCCATAAGCATCAAATAGAGAGCTAGACATACGATGAAATATTTATGTTTAGTAGAACTAAAAATACAAAGTCATAATAAACTTAATATATATTAACATTATAATCATTGGAAATATTTTCCTCAGTTGTACCTTACTACATAGATATGTTTGTCAAATGGATTCATTTGTTTGATCTTCCAAAAGATAAAGTCAAAGTGATTTTTTGTCAACATTTTAATAGGTGCGAAAGAGACTCCATTGTAGGTATGAATGATGAGTATATATGTTATATAAATTTTTTTTTAGCTAAGAGGCTTTGAGCTAACCATTTGTAATTAATTCCTTCAAATGGAACCTCTCAAGGATTAAATCATCATATTTTATTAAAAATGTGTTATTTCAGCAAAAATCAGCATGTCTAAAAATGTGTAACCCACTATTGTGGGGTCACCCACCAAAAGTGTGAGCCACGTAGAGGGATTTCATGCTAATTCCTATCATTATTGATCACATTATTTCTAGGTAGTTTTGAGGCTTCTCTAGTTAAGTATTCTATTAAGGCATGTTCAACCCATAAATGTTGAAGCTAACTCAATTTGGAAGATGGGGGGATAAACATGGTGGGTTCAACTAATGGATTACAAAACATTAAAGAACAATGCTACTATTTGGAGGGTGTTTTAGAAGGGGGTTGACCCATTTCATCAAGAAGCTTCATGGATGGGATCCCAAAATCACTTAAATATTGTCTAGAGGGTGCAAGGAAAGTAAAGTTTCCCTTTTTTGAAGGAATTTGACTAGATTGATGAAAATCTGGTTGTTGAGATTAAGGGATTACCCAACAATGGTCTCAAGTTATTCAGAGATAGAAAGTAATTTGATATGGTGGTTAAAAGTTCCCCAAAATAGAGAAGGGAAGGGAGAATTTGGTCAAGGTTTTTAAGAGTAGCTATGAGATGTCCAACATCAAGACTATTTGGAGGGACGTGTTGAAGGTTATAATGTAATATATTAACCTAGATGAGTAGTTTATTAGGGCTTTTAGGCACCATTTTCCCCTCCTCAACCATTTCAAACACAAGCTGAGGATATCTATTCTCTTCTATCTAGTTTCATATTTGAATGTTATCATTAGGGATCACAGGGAAAGCCCTAATAAGAACTGTGTTCTTCATGAGGGGCTTCTTGTGTTAATATATAAAAATGTGAAGGTTTTTCCCCATCCTTCCAATTTGTCCCTATTTTTATTATGGATCTGAGTATGGATTGGGAACCAATGACTCTAAAGAATAGGAGTGGATTAATTAAATGGAGGACGAGGACTCTGAGTTTTGTTCTAAATAGATAAACAATAATACAAGAGTTAAAACTAAACCCTTGAGTGCTAATAAAGGGTTTATCAAGGTCAATTTGATAAATTTTTCTCTCCTTCACTTGCATCTAGAAAGAAGAATGTTAAAGGGAAGGGGAAATAAAAATTGGTTTCTCCTTCTCCTAGTTATGGAAAGAAAAATATTAAAGGAAATAATATATAGCTGATTCCCTTATGGTGGATAAGGGAAAGTATCTGGTGAAGAATAGTCCTCCCCCTAGTATGAGGAAAGATGGTACATCAGTCTCCCCTACTTCTAAGGATTCTTTTACATCTTATCGTGCTACTGATAAGGAAGGAACACCTATGTTTCTTCTTGATATCAATGTTAAATCTCATGTTTTTTTAAGTCCAATCAAGAATTTCTTTATGATATTCTTGTTATAGCCTAAAATGGTACAGTCAATTTTTTCAGACTAATAAAGTGGGTTTTCTATGAATTTAAAGAAAGATAAATAGAAGGTCACTAAAAGAAAACAAGAGCTATTATAGGCTGGTGATACTCACAATAATATTAGATAGGATAAAAGGGAGAAAGATCAGTGGACTGAAGATGAGACGAACTCAGTGGTCAACTATCTGCACAAGACTATGGATTCCATAGAAGAGATAAAAAAAGGACTATGAAAGAGATATTAAAGGCATTAAATAAAATTTAAATAAATTAAATGATTCATTTTACTCTATCATGAATCTTATCCATAGAGTCATCAAGACTACAACTAATAGCATGAATACTATGGTGGGAGATCTAGAGAATATATACCAGGAAAACATGGTGGTGAACGTGGAGATGGACAAAGGTAAATCCCAAGATGAGGCCTCTAGTCCCAACAAGAGAACAAGATGGAATTTGAAAGGAAAATTGAAAAGCTTCCATAAGAAATTTAGGAGATTAATAAAGTAGAAATCAACATGAACTAACTTGAGGTGGAAGTTTCAAATACTTTGAAGAATATTGTTGAGGTTATCCTTCTCTATCTTGGTTCTATGTGTTCTCTTGTTTTGTTTCTTACTATCTTTTTGTTGTTGGTTTCTATCCTTTATTGTGTGGGAAAATTTTTGGTTGTGGTCTATACTATTTAAAGCTCTGGTTAATGTACTTATCTACTAATATCTATGGTTAAAGGGTTTTGGGTCCCTACAAAACCTATTTTTACCATAATTAAAAATATGTGTTACGTGCATAAATAATTTTATATTTACTTTAAGTTTAGTTCTCTTAGAAATTGTGTTAGATACAACTCAAAGTAAATTTTTTGAATCATCTCAAATAATTCATCCTTCTCCTAAGCTACCTAGTTTCTCCTTGAAGCATTAGCTTGAAATTATGTTTGAATTTATCACTAACTAGGGAAATCCATTTTCTTACATCTCTCTTCTCCTTATTTTAATGTTATTTATCACTATTCTCAAATCAAAATAAAATGATTAGTAACCTCTATCCTTTCACCATCTTCTCGTCTTAATATGTGAAAATCTTGTTGGGATTAAGGTGTCATTTACCTTTTTCATCATACATCATATTGCATGATTGTGACATCCTTAGATAGTGTCCCTAGGTACTTAAGTTTTTTTTTTATAAAAGTGGCAGGCCACTGAACATTTATAAATAATAAGTAAAGTACAAAGATTGGGAAACCAAGATGGAAAACTCAAAATGAGCCACCCGACCACCAACTATTCTAGAAAACCATAACATCTTGAGACCCTAACCCAACATTTTGAGTGTGTCGTCAATTATTGAAACCAAAAGACAATATATCTAAAACTAGATTTTTAAAATAAATTGTTTATGATAAATACAAGAGAGAGTGAATTTGGATAGAAAATTTTGAGGATAACAAGTAGAAATAAAGAAGAGGAAGGAGGAAATCAAGAAAAATAAGAGGGAAAGATTGAAAATCAAATCTCCAAGTTCAAAACAAGGAGATCTCAATCCAACCACCATGAACTAGAGTGGACCTCTAGAGGATTCCTAAAAATAGAATGAACAGGGAGAGGAAGAGGAAGAATAGTTACAATCTTGATAAAGGAAGACAATCTATAAATGTCTTTATCAAAATCCAAAGGAACAACCATGAGAGGAACCATCATATCTTTGGTAATCTCACCAATTTTCTTGATAGTCCCTTGATGGTGATCACCAGTAAAACCAAGATTAATGGACAATAAAAATTCTAAAAGAAAACCATATTCAATAATGCCAAAGAGAGTAAAGAATCCCCCAAACAAACATTCATCTAAACCAATCTTATAAAGTTGCAAAGTAGAATCCACTACAAATGGAGGCATGATATTTTTATGGATATAAGTTATTGAAAAGAATCTAACCAAGTGAGAGTCCTATACAAGATCCATAAATATGGTTAAACATCTTGAAGGAATCTCATAAAATATATAATGCCCCACTAGGGAGCCTGAGAGGTTGACTACAAGAATTTTCTAAGATCATGGCCCATTTTTTAATTTTTTAACTACATTAGAAATTACAATTAGCATAATGATGCAACATGTTAGAACATTACAATCATGACACCATGTCCTTATAGGTTCCTTGATGTTTCTATTAAGTGACACATAAAATTATAATTAAATAAATTGAACAGTAATGAAATAAAACACCAGATAAATAAAACTAATTTTATTCATTTATTTAATCCATATGTGAATAATTAATTTAATGGTAATAATCAAGTACATAATAAAACTATGAAAATTTTAACATTACATCTTAGTAAATAATCAATACATGTCTAGAGTATAATTTTAATAATTTAAATTAATACACATTTCCCATATGAGAAACCATATTGCATCATATAATACAAGTTACAATAATGATCATCCATTATGAAACAAGAATGAAGGTACACTAAAGATGAAAAAATGATGAAGAGTCCATCCTAAATAAACATGAGCCAACAACAAAACTTGATGGGAAAAATATTTACCACTTAACAACATGGAACCCTTAGGCTCATCCCTCTCTACTAGCAGATAAACACAAGGCCCCAAAGGACACAAAAAACTATAAAATTGCTAAACGTGATTAAGAAAAAGCCAATATAACCAAAGAATAACATAGAAGATTCCAAAGGGATAAAAATGGGATAACATGGTGATACACATGGGATATAAAAGGTGGTGCACAAGGATGGCTAAGAGAATTCAAAGATACATGATAGAAAGTGTCAACGCATATCTCACACTCCTAAGTTACCGTGGCAGTCCCTCTAGACCCTTCTCATCAAGTGGAACTCATGTATAACCAACAACCTTTCATGAGGAAAAGGGAGTTGATTTTCAATATCAATGGCTCATGGATGGCCAAGCCTTCTCCAACACATTGTTAGTTTGTACAAGCACACAAGGCTATGGGTGAGGAAACTTAATTATCTTGATTAATGTGTAACCAAACCAAATTCATTTCATTATGTTATTACTTTATTACATATCTACAATAGGTTACTGTAGCAGACACTTGGAGCCCTAACACCCACTCCAAGCCACTCTCCTAGCAATGCTCCTAGAACATCCTCCCCTAATGAAATAGAAATCAATAGAACTTAAAAATATAAAATTAATTATTTAAAAACCTCATATACCATCACCCTCACATGGATCCCAAATAAATAATCAGACATATATATCACAATCCAAGTAATTAAGAAACACTAACTAGTTCCAAACCATATTCCAAAATTTTATATTCCATATTCCATATGAGAACATAAACTAAAGAAAAAAATGTTTAGAAATCAAAGGATCACTTTTCCACCAATTATAAAATTATCCAAAACACCACATAAGCATAAAACATTCACACAATTAACCGTAGGCCATAAAATCAGCTCCTATAAAAATACCAAAATACTACATTTGGTAGTCTTAACACAAAGTTATTGTAAGATTGAAAAGAAGAGGGGTTACCAAAATGTATGTGGATAAAAATGGGTAATATGAATATGTATGTGGTAGATGTGTGTATATAGGATTGGGGAAGATAAGATCCTCTTAAATACCCTAAATTCCCAAAGGAAAGATCCAAATTGATCAACCAAAAGAAAATGGTTCATGCACAAATGAATCAATCGATGAAGAATATGAAGAAAGGAGAAAACCTTATATTCCATTATGGAAAGGAAGTATTGAAATCTTAATTGAATTTGAAGACAAATAATAACCTCAAAATATGAAAGATCTGGATAATGCTATTTTATGGTGTTTGTACTCAGTTTCAGGAATTTCTACAACCGGATCTGGCCTGGTAACACAGAGATAGAGAAAACCCATAAACCTTCTAATTTTATGAGAAAGGTCAACCTTGACCCAAATACAAGGGTACAATCTTACCCCTTTAAGTTGACCTTGACCTGCGCTGCTCTGATGAAAATTTTGTTCGCAGATCACAAAAGTCTTCCTAAAAAGGTACTCAAATTCACACTGTAATTCATTGTTCTACACCTGTTCCTGCAAGAAAAAGGGATTTTTTGTTGGGGGGATGGGTTTGCCTTGGTCAAACCCCAATTTAGGAATTAAACTTGAAATTGAATTGAAATTGCAGTCATAAACAAAGTAAATGAAACAATTCACCTTGCCTATGTTGAAACCCTTTTGTAGGATTCAAATCCTTGAATCCACAAGTATGGATGCTCCAAATGAATGTATAATTTTATGTAGGATGTTTCAAATCAATTGCATTGGATCTTCAACACCAATCTTGAATGGATCTTTGAATAGGAAGAAACTTGAATGGAAATGGATGGAGAAATCTTCAACAAAGGGGCTCCATAGAGATTGAATCCTTCAATGGCTACCAATGGATCTCCTTGATGAATTGGATCTTGAATGCTTGAATTCTTGAAGATGAATAAATGCTTGAATTATTTCTTTCTCCTTCTTTCTTTCTTGATAATTTCTTGATCATATAGTTGCTTGATGAATAGTGGATGTTAGATGGATTGAAATGAGAGATGAAGGCTTCCTTTTATACAAGCCTAGGGCACAAACTTCTAGAGAGGCCTACATAGGAGAATTAAATTCCAATTTAAGCCTTTAATATTGGAAGTGAACCTAATTTAAATATCATTTAAGAGTTTAGCATTTCGAAGCCCAAAATAGCCGACCTAGAAGCGGGAAATAAAACTTTTCAAAACCTGACATCCAAAAACTTCTAGAACTTGAAATTTGGACCCAGGGTAAAGGTTGAGGTCAAACTTGACCCAAAAGTTTGACCTTGACCTTGATGTCAAGAACCTCAAATTCTCAGGATCAGGTGCCAGGAACAGGCTAGAAAAAGGTGGAAAGAAAAGAAGAATAGGGGGAAAAAGCCAAATTCAAGTCAAAGACCCATTGAAGGTGTTTGACATGACCCTAGACCACTTACTTGGAGGGCTATAATAGTCCTAAATGGAAGTGCTTCCATTTTTTGATGATACATGTAGCCCCCACTTTAGCGAGAGTATGGACTCGGTGCAAACTGTTGGTAAAGGAGATCATAAAGAAATGAACAATCTTATTGAAATCAAAGGGACAAAGGAATCTTCAAGCCCCCAGGGACTCAAGTCTTCATCAAATCCAAGATTACAATAAGAGAGACATCTCTAAAAGAGAGAATAAGGTGTGATTATCTCACCCAATGAGAACTTATGTCCCATTTTGAACCACACAAGGAAACAATGCAATTGGAAAAAAGAAATTGAACCTCCTAGTAAATGTGGCTACTCACTAGTCAACCCATCAAGGATTCACCCTTAAGAATATTCTATTCTCAAAGAGTAAAGCCTAAAACAAAAGACATATAGTCTTAAGGACACCTCTGAGATTATGGGATCAAAATTTTCAAATTTGAAACTGGAGGAATCAAGAGATCCTATAAGATAAAAAAATCCATGCTTTAAGGATTAATCACTAATCCATAAAGGGAGAAAAGATCTTTGAAAAATATATGTATTTAAAGTGCGTGTGTGAAAAAAGTGAGCAAAGTGTATGCCCCCACATTAAAGTCATTGCTAACACTTTAACATGAGCAATGGCTTGAATGAAAATATAAACAACTCCACTGATTACATTTCTACTAGGAGATGCCTCCAATCAAAGACAAATCATGGGAAATACCACATAAACATTCAGAGAACACAAAAGGGATCTACCTACTGTGGGGTCAGTATGATCATAAGATAATATTTATATATAATATTATTGTAAATGAATCGACATCATTCCCCAAAGAAAGTAGAACTACGATCACAATAAAGGAAAGAAAACATAAGAGTTACAAAGAAGAATCTTTTCAGACCACAACATGGAGACCAAAAAGATTCTATGCTACCAAGTCACAAATCCAAGTGGAATACACAAGGAAAACATTTATGAATAATAGAACAAGAACAACATACCATGAAAACAACATATAGAAGAATAAATATACATATAGAAGAATAGTACAATAGGTTCAATTTCTTTATCACCTTGCACCAACAAAGTAACAAGGGTCATATAAAAGAATCTAACAAACATTTAGAAAAAAAATCACAGGAGAAGTACAATACAATAGGAAAACACACAAAAAGCTACCATGAAGGACAAGCCAATCAAGCACGTCGCCTACTCTCCCCATCTTGTTCTATATCATTCTGGGAAGGTGGAAAACTTGCAAGAGGGACTATATCCAACATAGTAGGAATGATAGCTAGTTCCAAACAAGGATCCTCTTGAGAATCGTAATGTTTGATACTAGGTGTAATTATCAATTGTGCTAAAAGCATATTTTGTAAATCAGTATCAATGTCAATAGTCTCATATTCATCATTAGCATCATTAGTATCATCAAGAGTATCTTCTTCATCCATATTAATCGAAATAGAATCTAAGATATGAGTAGAATCATCATAATCATTCATCTTAACATCATTATTGGTATTAACTTCATCTAATACATCAAACATGGGCTGGTCAAAATAAGGAAAAGAACTTTGAATAACAAAGGCATGGGCTTTAGCTTGAGCTCGATGCTTCTTACGATGTTCATTAGCAGATCAGTCACATTTTGTCTTGTTTGAAATATGTTGACAACTAGGAGGGACCATCATAGGTTCCTTCACAGGCTCTATAGGAGGATCAGTGGGATTCTCAGTAGGCTGAAAAGCAACACTAGGAGCTTAATTAACATAACTAGAATCCATGGATAAAGGAGGTATGGAAGGCGTAGGCAAAAGACTGTGGTTAAGATCTATTTGAGGCATACTTAACTCAAGAATCTTGTGATGTTTATAGGCTTGATATGAGAGAGAAAGATTATCAGGTTGAGAAGGACATGAGTTAGGTAATGAAGGCCAAAATAAGTCAAGTGTAGCACAATCCCTGGGCCTAGAAGGTTGATATAAACTATGATTAATCATCTTCACTTCTTCATCATGAATGAATTTAAGATGCTTATGGATAGGAGAAGCAATAGAATGCATGGCATTCAATGAAGAAAAATCTAACTTAACTTGAAACTGTTAGGAATGGGAACACTGAGAGGGGGGGGGGGGGGGGGGGGTGAATCAGTGTTCACTATATTTTAACTTTTCACTTTAATCTTTATGCTGAACTTAAATTATTAAGTATTGAAATAAACATGAAACATAAAATCAACACATGACACCAATATGATTATGGGGAAACCCAAATAGGTAAAACCCTGGTGGGAATTGATACCCACTAATATTCTACACTAGTGTTTTGTGATCCTTGTTAGAAGATCCTTTACCCTATTAGGAGTAGCTTTACAATGCTTTAAGTATAGTAGACCTTGTTAAGGGTTAGACCCTGTTAGGAGTCTTTTACAATCATCCCTATTAGGGGAGAGGACACACTATCCAAGAGCTCACTGCTCAAGTGGTGAAGGCTACAACCTTCTAATCTCAGATACACACTATATCTACAAGATGAACTGTCACTATGACATTGCTTGTCAAATCAGTTCGTTTGATGCGCTGATGCTTTGACCTCTAGAAAAGATATAATACATCTTCTAGTGTCTTCACACACTTCTTCTCTGCTTATTACAACTCTCTATCAACTTCCATATTGAATATAATGGGTGCACCTTATATTTATATGCTCATACAAAATACACAATTAGGTCAGCCCTATAACTAATTACAAACAATGCTTCCAAATGAATTGGCTTAAGTGTGCTTACAATTATACATATAAATATGTTGGAAACCTACATATAATTGGCACATAGCCTTTACAAGATTACATTATAATCGCAAACCAAAATACTGACTGTCGGCTCCATGCTCAGTTCTTTGCTGGCACATACTGGCTGTGCAACTTCAATTGACTGTAACTTTCTCATCTTTTCACATCTGATCATGCGCTCATATACTAAACAAGAATATAGTTGAACCAACTTAAATTCTAGGGTAGATACCATAATTCATCTGTACACACATGCATTGATGCTTTGAGCTGCAAGAACTTTGTACGTTGTCCAGTCTTCAACACTTAACCGAATTTTGATCTTTACATCAAGTGCACTGACTCCAACCTACTCTATGACTTTGTTTCCATAATGACAATGCTATATCTAGTGATATACCTTAGTATAGTCAAATTTCCAATAATCTCCCCCTTTTTCATTGATGGCAACAAAGGAATATGGTCAAGTTGCTAACTATCCCTTAACACAAATTTTTTTGTCTCCTATACATTTTTTATACATAATCTTATATCTCCTTATACATATTATACTCCATATTCTATACACAATATATCTCCTTATACATATTATACTCCATATTCAATACACAAGTCCCCCTTTGACATTAATGACAAAGGTGTAAAAAAGACTGTATCTACACATACTTACTTAGGGAAAACATCCGGATATGCTATCTTGAGATTCTAGATCTCCTTCTTCCAAAAAGTTATCAAAGAGTTAACTATCTAGAGATGGGTGCATAAATCATATTGAAGCTTATTCATCTTCTTCAAATCTATTCTTGGACCTTGATCATAGGTTATCATGGTGGCATCAATCTCCTTTATGTTCTGATTGAGAATGTCTAGTGAGGGCACAAGAGCATTCCTCAACTGAGTCTGTCTAGACCTTATTTTTGCCATTTATTTTTTTGCCTTCTCAATTTTGTCCAACTGACCTTGGTAGACATTATTGCACATGTTCACATCAGTGGATGTGTCTTTCACTGAACTCTTTATCTATTCAATCATATCTTTTGCATCTTGTATTGTCTTAAGATGGGCATCAGTAAGCTTATCCCAATCCATGCAATCTACAATGAATTTTCTTCCTTGATTAGAAAATTATTTTAAGGATGCCTGTCCTATCTTGAGTGATTTCAGATCTAGAGAAAAGTTTCTCATCAACTCATTCAATCTCTTTTTTAGGTACTTTTCTTCTACAACTTTGGATGTAGAATCTTCAATGCTAGAAAAATTACTTTTGAACTGTGAGATAATTATACTCACATCATCAACTGAGTGTAGCTTATTCACTTTCATGTCCACAGGTAACAAACAGTTCAGTATGTTCTTCTCTCCATGAGTCCAAACTAGATGTGTCAGGTGTCAAACTTGACAACAATGCTAAGGAGGGACTGATGGGAGTGCTATCCATCACTTCTAGTTTTACCTTGGATAGATCAATAGAAGTTTCATCTTTCTCTTATTTTCCTTTTTTTTCTTCTTTCTTTTCTTCCTCTTCCATTTTCTCTTCTTCTTTCTCATCTGATATGTTTTCAATCAATACCTCTTCTTGCTAAGTGGGAGGTGTGCTGCTACATAAGATCTCAGCTTCTTGTGTGCTCACAAAATCTTCCTCAAACTTTTCCAATTCTATATTAGTGGCCACCATGGCTATCTCCACATTATCAATGATGATGGTGTTGTCCTTGAGTGATTCTGATATGGGTGCAAACTTATCCAACTCAGTTTGTACTTCCACTATAGGTGCTGAATCCTAAGGACCTATAGATTGTACCTTGATGGTTTCTATTGTAATGTATTGCTTACTAGGTACTTGAGAGATGGGCACAGACATAGGTTTCATGCACTATTCTAAGAATACCTTCCCAAAGGCCTTTTCTGTTTCCTTAGAGATCAACTCATAGTCTTTGTTCATGAGGTGTAGTGTTCTCATTTTTTATCTTAAGTGCGGCTTCACCAAATTTAACAATAGTGACTTTTCTTCAACAAAACATACTGGAAGAGTGGAATCAAGAATTTGTTCCCTTATTTTGAAGTCTTCTTTAGTGGCTTGTCTCTTCAAGGAATCCATTATCTCCCAAACTTTATCTAGAATTGTTGTTTTCAATTCAAGTACTATTTTCTTGAACTTTATCATATGTTTGACAATCATATCATGTATTTTTGAATTTTCAATCTCACTGTATGTTTCATAAAATTTCCCTACTTGATCAATTCTGCCCTCATCAACAATTCTTGTGCTCAATACTTTAAGGCTAGGTCTAAATCCTACCTTGGGAGGTGCTTGAATGTTTTTCTTGCTCCTTGTAGTTCGCGAGGATGGATGACTAGTGCTGGTTTCTTTCTTCCTTTTGATTATTAGCTTATACTCTGGAGGAGCATTAGGATCACTAGTTTCTTTGGGCACAGAAGGAGTGTCATCAGTTATATCCTTCTGATTGTCATCTTTTTCAATTTTTATCTTCTTCATCTTAGGATCTTCTTGTCCTTCTTCTGCTATTGTGCTTTTCATTTCCAAAGAAATCTTCTCTTCCCTTGCCTTGTCAAGGTTTGCTTGAGATACACCATGTATTCTCAAGATCTCTAATGTGACTTTAGCGACCTTTCTTTTTGTTGCTGTGCTATTTAGCTTTGCATCTATTTCTTTGGTTTTCTCCTCATATGTTCCCCACCTAGGTTCATTAGGATCTTTGGGGGCTGATAGAAGTACCTTTGCATAAGCTTCAAGGACTTGTTCCTCTACTTCATAACCAAGTGGATGAATCCACTTAGTTCTAGGCTCAACAAATTCCATACAAGTAGTATCAGTTTCAACCATAAAGCATATTGTATCCTTATACTTTTCCACAATGTTCTTTGGAATTTTGTATCTCATCTGCATCTTAATCCTAAAGGTCTTCAGTTCCAATGTCACATAATCTCTTAACGTGCTCTTTGTTGATGCTTTGTTGGATATCTGAGGCATGGTTGGAATGGACTTGTCCAAATACATATCTAAAACTTTTCCAACTATACGAAGGTACATATAGATGATTAATGATCCAAACTTGAATATCTTTGTCTTGTCATGATTGATAGCCTTGATGTTATCTATCAACTATGCATGCAAGATCTCACACAAGTTGAACTCTAAAACTTTGTTCACAAGTCTGATGGCTGCTAGAATAGTGCCCGCAGACACACTATTCACCCTGCTAGTTTGATGAAACATGTATCCTAGTATCATTGACATCAATTTGATGTCTGCTTGCTCAATAGGCTCGATAGTCATACCGCGCCTATGACTCCTAGACTTACAAGTCTGCTCAACTATTTTCTTGACATCCTTGTCCACAGGAAGGATGATGCCTATCCTAGAAAGGCCTGTCATCTCATGAATCAAATCACTGGTGATTATAACTAGTACATCACCAATCCAAAATAAATCATCATGAATCCTGCTCAACAAGATCTTTATCCATTCTGTCTCATAGAATTCACATGCCATAGCATACTCAACAATTGGGTGATCATTCCATTTAGCATATTCATCCATGAATGTTTTGTCAAGTTTTAGCATGGTATACATGTGTGCCCTTAACCTATCCAATCCAACTGGTTCCTTCTTATAGTAAATGTAAGCCCTATTGTCTTCCACATGCATGACGCCCATAGGCATGTGGGATAAAGCTCCCTCTAAATCATCTAGGGTTGATTTAAATGGGTGACTCTTGAAAACATATCTTTTCTTCTTAGTGACATCATAAACAATAGGAATGGCCATGAATTACTTTTAAACACTTTCCAACTGAGCTCTGAGATAATCTAAAGGCTTCCGAATCGGTGCAACGAGCTTAGGGTTTCCGCAACCAACCAAATGCACTACAAACACTGATAGTTCAATCTCCAAGTCTTCACAACAACTTCCAAGGATCTTTCTGCTTTCTATCATTCTGAATTTGAATGCAATGAGCAATCAAATAACTTTCTATGTACTTAAAGGTGAAAATTCTACCATTAATGCAAGTTACGTAAACCAGGCTGTCACTTCAAAATTTTCAACTTGAGTTGTGTTCACCATCAGCATGTGCGATCTAACACATAGGTACCTTTATACTCCAAAAGCTTAAGTCCAAAGGTGCATAGTCTGAGGATGAGTATACCAGCCACGCAGGGGTCTAGAGCTAAATTAGCTCCCCCTATGACCCCAAGGGCCATTCATCTAGATGTAGAGGGTGCATCCACTGTGAATGCATCCAATACATTATCATCAGTTGTGTCCTTCTTTTTCTCTAACCAAATCATGCTTGCATCATTTGAGGCTTTGAAAAAATTAACTTCTCCTATGGGATCCATAACTGGTTCTTCGGCCTTTTTAGGGCTTCCCTGACCTTGCGTCCTTGATCTACAGAACCTTGACATATGTCCAACCTTGTTACAAGAGTGAAAAATGACTGGAGATCTTATATTCCTCGGCGCATTGACATGAGTCACCATTCTGCATTATTTTGTTGTGTGACCATTATAGTTACATATCTAGCATGTAACATTTTGACAACTTCTTACATTTGTCTGATTCTAGTTTCTCTGATCTTGCTGAATCCTATTCTTCTTACTAGTCTTGCAATTCATAGCTCTATGACCAAACTTGTTACATGAATAACAATAACCATTAAAAGGTCTTACCTTTGTATAGTTCCTTACAATGTGTCCATGCTTTTTACATGCAAAACAAGTGCATTCTACTTGTTTGCACTCATTCTTAGGTGGTCCACCATTATCTTTGGTTTGATCTTCAGTCTTTTCAGCATTAGTAGAGTCCTTTTGTGAATCCTTTCTTGCTCGCATATTGTCAATCTGATTTTGTGCTTCATTGTATCCAATGCAACTCATGTCTCCTTTGGCTCTTCTTGCATACAACTAAGATTCTACCAAATTAGAACTGGTGTGTAACTTGTCAATATGATTCTTTGCGGCTTTCAATTTAGAATCCAAGCTTTCTTTGCTATTCCTCAGTTCCAATATTTCCATGTTTTCTTGCCTTAGTTCTTCATTTAGCTGAAGGTTCTCTTTGATCTATTCATCACAGACTTTTTGATTATTAGTCAGCTTATCATCAAACTCTTCAAGTTGTTCTTTTAAGGATTTATTTTCTTCATTCAGCTTCTTGACCATTGTCCCTAGATCACTGATAGAGCATTCTTTCAAATCTTCCCTTAGCTTTTTGATGACTAATTGAGCATCATTGAGTTTATCCTTTAGTTCTTTAGATTCTCTTTCTCACTTGTCCAGGTCTTCAAGAGTAGCTTCAAGATTTCTTTTTAGATGTTTCATTTCTACTTTTTCCATGATTTCCTCAAGTGGTTAAACTTCTATGCTAAGGACCAGAGCTCTGATACCAATTTTTAGGAATGGGAACACTGAGAGGGAGGGGGGGGGGGTGAATTAGTGTTCACTATATTTTAACTTTTCACTATAATCTTTATGCTGAACTTAAATGCTTAAGTACTAAAATAAACATTCACATAAACATGAAACATGAAATCAACACATGACACCAATATGATTATGGGGAAACTAAAATAGGTAAAAACCTAGTGGGAATTGATACCCACTAATATTCTGCACTAGAGTTTTGTGATGCTTGTTAGAAGATCCTTTACCCTGTTAGGAGTAGCTTTACAATGCTTTAAGTATAGTAGACCTTGTTAAGGGTCGAACCTTGTTAGGAGTCTTTTACAATCATCCCTATTAGGGGAGAGGATGCACTATCCAAGAGCTCACTACTCAAGTGGTGAAGGCTACAACCTTCTGATCTCAGATACACACTATATCTATAGGATGAACTGTCACTGTGACACTGCTTGTCAAATCAGTTCTATTGATGCACTGATTCTTTGACCTCTAGCAAAGATCTAATACATCTTCTAGCATCTTCGCACACTTCTTCTCTACTTATTAAAACTCTCTATCAACTTCCATATCAAATATAATGGGTGCAACTTATATTTATACGCTCATAAAAAATACACAATTATGTTAGCCCTATAACTAATTACAAACAATGCTTCCAAATTAATTGGATTAAGCATGCTTATAATTATACATATAAACATGTTGAAAACCTAAATACAATGGGCACATAGCCTTTACAATATTACATTACAATCGCAAACCAAAATATTGACTGTCGGCTCCATGCTCTATTCTCTGCTGGCACATACTGGTTGTGCAACTTCAACTGACTGTAACTTTCTCATCTTTTCACATCTGATCATGCACTCATAGACTAAGCAAGAATATAGTCTAACCAACTTAACTTCTAGGGTGCATACCATAATTCATTCGTACACACGTGTGTTGATGCTCTGAGCTACAAGAACTCTGTACGATGTCCAGTCTTCAACACTTAACTGAATTCTGATCTTTACATCAAGTGCGCTAACTCCAACTTGCTATATGACTTTGTTTCCATAATGAAAACACTATATCTACTCATATACCTCATTATAGTCAACTTGCCAATAGAAAATGATTAGAAGTAGGAACACCTACAAAGGTAGTGTCCACAACTTTACCACAAAGTTCAACAGGCAAGTTAATAGAACCAAAATGATGGATAAAGAAAACCATTACAAGTTTGAATCCACACATCCGATGTATCATAAGAATCACATTGTAAGTTCTTCATAAAAAGATTTTCTTCAATAATAACATTGACTAAGGATGTAGGATCAACTAGAAAACCACGTGTAGGTATCTTAGAAATCCTAGCATAAATGTAGAGGGGACCATCGGGAGCTTTAATAGTCTTAGAGTCATCAAAGGTAATCAAGAGTTCCCTAGGTCTTTTATTCTTAAGTTGTTTTTGAGGTTTAGGTTGAGGTTTCTGTTTAGGATTAGGTTGAGTTGGAACTTGAAGTTGAGTTTGAGATTGAGGTGGAGGTGGAGATACAGATTGAGACAAAACAACATGCTGCACATGGTTAACAATGTGATTAAGATCATCCATCTTTGAATCATAAACAATATCCACAGAAGATGGCTGAACAATGGTATTAGTATCATGTGCAGGAAAATCATCCATATAGATTTGGAGATTTTTATTAGGAGGAGAGATAGATTTGGTCCCACTACCATCAAAATTATCAACAGAATAAGGCATTAGAATCAATTAAATCTTGAACCTTATATTTTAAATAATAACACTTCTCAATATCATGGCCATTTTGACAATGGTATTGGAAAAAGGATTTGGAATCAAAGGATTTGGATGCCACCATAGCAGGTAAAATAGGTTGAATAGGAGGTAAAGTAATCATATTAGTAGTCAATAATTTACTCATAATAAAATGCAAAGATTTAGAAAGAGGAGTAAATGTACGATTCAGTTGAAAAGTAGTGGATGTAGAAGTGGCATTGTTGGATGTAATAACTTGATCAACAATTTCATTTGCTTTCTTATTTATCATGACATAGTTGTTTGGTTTTTGAATTTTTTTTGGATTAGGAGCAGCATCACTCTTATCAACTGGGATAGGAGCCATTAGAGTGTTGCTCTCAAATTGACTCACTTGTGATTGATAATGATGAAGCACTGCACAAAGTTGTTGAAAAGAGGTAAATTCAGTAAGAAGAATCTTATCTTTAATATCCTTTTGTAAATTTGAAATAAACATACATTGAATATCAATATCAGGAATGGGATAAGAAATCTGAGCATACAAATTCTTAAATCTACTAATAAATTTAGTCAATTTTTCTTTAGTATTTTGTTTACAATGCATCAAATTAGTTAAGGACACTTGAGGACCAATATTATTTTGAAATTGTTGGATAAATGCATTGGAAAGTTTTGGAAAGGAATCAATGGAATAAGGAAGCAATGAACAATACCATGGCAAGGCCTTATCACAAAAAGTTTTAGCAAATTAACAACTTGGCTAAAATCCTATGGTCATGAGCACAATCACTACAAAGGATTTGGAATGTTTCAACATGAGTAATAGGGTTCTCCCTTACCATTGTAATTATAAAGATGAGGCATATTGGATTGTTGAGGAACATGAGCACAAATAATATCTAGGGATAAAGGACTATCCATGTCACATGTAGGAATGGTAAACTTGGATTGAGTTAAAGATGCAAGTTATTGTTGTAAAGAGGACATAGTTTGAGCCAAATTGATGATTGTGGAATCATTAGATGAAATAGGAGGCATAGACCCACTAGAAACACTAGGTAAAGTGTATGAAGCGGTAGGAATGGAAGACACAACTGGGGGAACACTTGGAACTATAGTTGGAAGAGGATTGGAATAAGTAAAAGGAACATTATGATAAGAAGGTTTTGAAGTAGGTAGGGACATAGGAGGAACACTCATAGGAAGAGAGGAAATCGATGTAGTCACTAAAGGAGGAGTATAAGTAGGAATGCTAGGTAAAGGAATGAAAGAAGGTTCCACAATGGAGACAGGAGGGGTAAATCCTAAATCTTGAGCTTCTTGAGCTAAAGGTTTAACATTTGAATGCACAAAATGAGTAATATCATGCAAGAGATTAACACCTTGATCATTATCACATAGGAATTTCTTAAGAGAATCTAAAGCTTGGATAAAATCTTGATTATGGTTTTCTTGAGTAAGACAATTTCCCATTTTATCAAGTTAAGTTGAAATTTTTTGAACTAGTTCAGGAGGAACTCTTAAAGCATCATCCTCATCATGAGATGAGTGAGAAGAGTTATACTCCATAGTAGGATTAGAATCATGAATAATCAAAATTTCATCCGGGATCCTAAGGAGAGGAGAGGAAGACTTGGGATCAAAGAAATCCATAAGTCTATGACTTCTTCTAACTAGAATAGTATAAGTAGAACTAGAGGTAGTAAAGCTAATAAACCAATGTAATGCAAATGAACTAAACTAGGAAAACACAAAGTATGAACAAATAAATATTTTTTTTATTTTTTCTTTATATGAAATGTAAATGAAAACACATAAAATAAGGCTAATACATGCAAGATCTAACACCATAAAAGAAAGAGATGTCTATTGCAGGTTCACCAAAATGTGAGATTGAAAAGAAGAGGGGTTATCAAAATGTATGTGGATAAAAATGGGTGATATGAATATGTATGTGGTAGATGTGTATATATAGGATTGGGGAAGATAAAATCCTCTTCAATACCCCAAATTCCCAAAGGAAAGATCCAAATTGATCAACCAAAAGAAAATGGTCAATGCACAAATGAATCAAGTGATGAAGAATATGAAGAAAGCAGAAAACCTTATATTCTGTTATGGAAAGGACGTATTGAAATGTTAATTAAATTTGAAGATAAATACTAACCTCAAAATATGACATATCTAGAAAATGTTGTTTTTTGGTGTCTGTACTCAGTATCAGCAATTTCTACAACTAGATTTGTTCTAGAAACACAGAGACAGAGAAAACCTAGAAACCTTCTGCTTTTCTAAGAAAGGTCAACCTTGACCCAAATATAGGGGTACAATCTTACTCCAGGGCACAATCTTACCCCTTTAAGTTGACCTTGACCTACATTGCTTTGACAAAAATTCTATTCATAGATCCCAAAAGTCCGTTGAAATGGGTACTTAGATCCGCACTGTAATTCGTTGTTCCGCACTTGTTCCTATAAGAAAAATGATTTTTTTTGTTGGGGGGAGGGTTTTACCTTGGTCAAACCCCAATTTAGGAATTAACCTTCAAATTTAATTGAAATTACATTCATAAACAAAGTAAATGGAATAATTCTTCTTGCCTATGTTGAAATCCTTGTGTAGGATTTGAATCCTTGAATCCACAAGTATGGATGCTCTAAATTAATGTAGAATTATATGTAGGATGTCTCAAATTAATTACATTGGATCTTCAACACCAATCTTGAATGGATCTTTGAATAGGAAGAAACTTGAATGGAAATGGATGGAGAAATCTTCAACAAAGGGGCTCCATAGAGATTGAATCCTTCAATGGCTACCAATGGATCTCCTTGATGAATTGGATCTTGAATGCTTGAATTCTTGAAGATGAATGAATGCTTGAATGCTTTCTTTCTCCTTCTTTCTTTCTTGATAATTTCTTGATCATGTAGTTGCTTGATGAATAGTGGATGTTAGATGGATTGAAATGAGAGATGAAGGCTTCCTTTTATACAAGCCTAGGGCACAAACTTCTAGAGAGGCCTACATAGGAGAATTAAATTCCAATTTAAGACTTTACTCTTGGAAGTGGACCTAATTTAAATATCATTTAAGAGTTTACCATTTCGAAGCCCGAAATAGCTGACTCTGAAGCGGGAAATAAAATTTTTTGAAACCCGACATCTGAAAACTTTTGAAACTTGAAATCTGGACCCAAGTTCAGGGTCGAGGTTGACCTTGACCCTAAGGTCAAGAACCTCAAATTATCAGGATCAAGTGCCAGACATAGGCTAGAAAAAGGTTGAAAGAGAAGTAGAACAGGGGGAAAAAGCTAGATCCAAGTCAAAGACCCATTGAAGGCATTTAACATGACCCCAGACCGCTTACTCGGAGGGATAAACCGTTCCTAAATGGAAGTTCTTGCATTTTTTGACGATACAGTTATAAGGTCTAAAATCAAGATGATTCTCCCAAGCCTCTGGTACCGAAAAAAACCCCCCCAACAAATCCATACATAGGACCAAAAATTATTATTAAAAAAAAGCCACAATCTTGAATTCTAGATTTAATACTTTTACAACATAGGTCGATAGAATACATATATTTATAAAATTAAAAAAACCTCTCTATAACATCACATTTGATTTTCTATAAAATTTTATATTCAACTCTCATAAATTGTTTTATAAACACTTTCTCTTTTAGTACTCATGCTAACCATTTCTAACTAAACATTATTATAATCATCCATTAAACATAAAAATGAGGCAAAGACAATGTTAATGCATAATTCTCTATGTTATTGATTCTTCTAGAAGCATATAGAAATAAGTTTATAGACCAACAACAAAAGCCCATACAAAATATGTACAAACTTGTGAGAATATAAGTTTGTGCAAAAAAGGAATAATATTAGCAACATAGTGAAACAAGAAGACCCAAAAATAGTTCAATATTAGGTCAAATTTTACCACACCTACATAAAAACACCAATAACCAAATATGTTACTAAACACAATTAAGAAAAGGCTTGATCCACGTTCTAAGGTGGATTGATACACAACCTAATAGAAAATGACGTCAAGGTCAAGGTGACAAAATACACTATTACAGCTACACCTGTACAAATGTGAAGGTTAGTTCAGGTACAAAGACAACCTCTGGAGATTAAAAAAAACCATATAGCTAAAAAGAGATCAATATTAATTAGGAACTAAACTAATTCAGAAAAAAAAAGGTGGCAAGGAAGATACCATGATAGCAATAAACTCAAACACTTTGAACAACACACAATAGATGGAAGCCAAATAGATAAAGCATTGAAAGAAATATATCAAACTAGGTTAGAAGGCATAAAAAAGGGTTGCACACTGATGGCT
Source organism: Chamaecyparis obtusa (assembly GCA_027943335.1). NCBI lineage: Eukaryota > Viridiplantae > Streptophyta > Pinopsida > Cupressales > Cupressaceae > Chamaecyparis > Chamaecyparis obtusa. The sequence continues at coordinate 113,221 of BSBK01011832.1, forward strand.
AGGGATAAATAGCTACCACTAATTTTTTTTATAGAAGAATCAATGGTTTCTTAATGATGGTATACATATATGGTAAAAAAAATTAAGCATATACAAAGAAATGTTCTACCAATATCAACAAGACAACATAAAAAAATGAGAAAAGTTTAATGCAGCTAAACATAGGGTAGGTGATTAGTATCAACCAATTGCACAAAGTAATAAATGGATTGTTATGCTAAAATAGTGATAGCTAAGGCCAATAAAAATTTGTCATGCAACCACTAATACAATTAAATAACACCATGCAATCAAAAGCTTAAGAACGTGTCAATTCATAGATTAAAATTAGCGCAACTAGAGAATATATACCAAAACCATATAGAAAACTAAACTATAAATTTCATAACTAAAATTGGTGTGTAAGTTCAACAAGGAAATCCAAAGATATGAAATCCCCATATCTGGTTCACAATTACTAAAATTAAACAAACAAATCTCCAAGATGGAGCCTCTAAAATACCAATCAACCACTATCAAAATTTCAGAGCCTTTTTCTTTCCAACATTCCCCCAAAACAAAATTTAGAAGATATATAAATATTTAAATAAACTCTTTATTACCGAAAAAGCCTTCATTTCTAAAACACATGAAGTCACTCATGGGAAAACTCAAAGATAAGATAATTATTTTATTAATGTCACATGGCTTTTAAATTTCCATTCACATATTTCTGATATTAAAATTTGATTAAATTAGCTCCTATAAAATAGAAAAAAAAATAAGTATGAAGTCAGCAAAAGTTTGAGGATCATTAACTTTAGGTATAAGGGCAATATTTGTAGTGTTAAATTGTTTAAGAACAAAACCCTCCCTCCTAGACTCTTCCAAAGCTAAAAGTAAAGCAAAACCAATAACATCCCAATATTTCTGAAAGAATAAGAGAGTAAAACCACCAGGATCCAAAGCTATAGGTTACTTTGTATGTGGATGCTATAAGTTTTCAAAGTGTGAAAAGCTATTAAAGTTTATCAAAACTTGTGCTTTCATTCTCATGTGAAGACTCTTAGTACTCTTTCATAATATTCTTTAGGAAATCATTTGAATATGTTCCCTCATCAAATTAGTTACTTGTAAATATTTCCAAAATCTTTTCTTGTCCCCCAATTAAATATTGAATGGAACAATAGGTTTAATATTACCAATCAATCCAATCTTATTGCTTCTCTTTGGTCACTCTAAAAGCTAATGCCAACAAACTAGATTTAGCTTTAGAGTTTTTGTACTTCAAAATTTTCATTTTTGGTAAGCTCCATTTGATCTAACTCAACCCATCATATATGTTATTGTTGTTTCTGGCTCAAACATAGTAAAATTTTGCTAAATAATTTTTATTACTAAGAACACTTAGAATTTATGTTCATGGTTACCTTCTCACCCTTTTGGGCTTAAACATTTAAGAAGGATTTTTTAAATCACAACATAATACCTAATTTTGTTAAGAAAGTAATTGCCAACTTAATTTATTTAAGGAATAATGTATTTCTATCTTTAATAACTTGCGTTTCATGTTAGGTTAAAAATTTATTTCGATGTTGATGACAAACTTATCCAATACTCTACAAGACACTCCAATTCAAACAACAAATCAATCAACAAATGAAATTGATATAAAGTCATGCCAATAAACTTGAGACCACATAAGAAAGTCTTTCAAATGTACCAAGGCTATCACATCTAGCTCCAACCTGGAAACTACTATTTGCATCATTTTATTGTTATTTTTCTTTACTCTCTCTATCATTCTAATAATAGATTACAACAAATGATCCCAAATGTTAATGAGAAGATGTCATAGACAATTAAATTTAGATATAATAATTTAATTAATATCATAAATTGTAATTAAAAAATAATATCATCAATCATATCTTCCAAACTAACATTCATTGCATATACATTATTTACTTGGCAATAGAAAATATAGCATTTTAAAAGATTGTAGATAATTACAAAGCTATAATTAAAGAAAATTGGACTTCTTTGTTACTACATCATTAGCTTCTACACAGTGTTATTGGGGGATGCATCCCTAATATTTTGTTCAGGCATCCACATCCTTGTCCTCGAAACATCCCAAAGATAGGAGACACCTAGGGGACTCTGACTTTGACTTCTATAAGAAATTTGACTTTGACTCTCAAAATAACACAAATTTGACTTCTGAATTCTGCTAATTCTAATGTTCTATTATGCATTAGTGCAGACTTTATCCATGTTTTCTTATGAATATTTTGAATTTTTGTACATATTTTAATTTTCCTTATTGTTATATAATTGTCCCCTTTGCTGTCCCCAAAATTGACAAAAGAAAATGTTCAAAAACTCATCCCCCATCTCCTGCCTACCCGTCCCGAAAACTTAGAATAACCTTACAGTTCTACTATGTTTCTAACATCTATTTATTACAAATTATCTATTTACCATTTAATGCAAACTCTATTAGCTTTCCTTAATGTTAGGATTAACAAGGCATAAATAACAATTACATGCAAAAATAACCAATATCAGAAAAAACATAAACCACACATAAGAGAACATAAGACACAAAGATTTAACGTGGTTCACCCAATCCCTGGGTTACGTCCACCAACAACGAGTCCAATATTATTATTATTCAGTGATTACAACCTGATTACAATCTTTAATCCCTTACAGCTCGATTCCACCGCAAGTACTAAAATCATAAATTATGAAATCTCTAACCCTAAGCCATATTATACAATATTTTGCCGCTTTAGGGTTAGAATGAGTGTCAGTCCAAAACTAGCTGAAAATATGTCGGCCTTAAAAAAATTCGCCCTGAACTCAGTGAGGGCAGGAGGAAAAGTGTACAGTACTTTCCTAATCAGTCACCACAAACTAACACTTAATATCCTCTACTAGTATTCATTGTATTTAGCTTCAATAACGATGTATCACTATCTCTACTTTATTGAAGTCACCTATGTAAACAACACAATTTTGCAATCCAAATATAAGATTAGCTTAGTTTTGATAATAAAAGGAGATAGAGATGAAAGAATCCACCCATTATGTTTAATTTGGAACTTTAGACGCCCCAAATGAAGAACTCATTCGCATTCAGCGAAATCAGACAAAATTCTAGATTAAACAATATACTGAACTTTGACAAATTACAAATATCTATTACCAAGAATTGCATTTCAAACTCAATTCTTAAAGACTTGGTCCAGCACGGCCGGCAAAATATCTATTTTTGCTATTACATAATAAATATTAAAGCGTAACAAATTTTGCTAAATGAATCCAATTCAAACTAATTAAATTCAACGGTAAATAGCACGAGCCAATTCCATACTTTCTGCGCATGTTAGATAGAGACGATACGTTGCAAACAAGATGAAAAGGATTTCGTTCTCTAAAATAATTGTTAACTTTGAAAACTGTAATTTCTGTCGCTTTTAATGAGGAAAATCACCTCTTTGCTGATAATTAGTTTTGAAGAAGCATGCATAAATTATAAATGATTTCATTGAACATGCCACGGTGATGCAAAAAGGCTAAATAACAGCCTTCTTTAATTATTCACCCATTAAAGAATATATTGACTTTCATGTTTTAGATTGAATATATTACTAAAAAATTTCATTTTATTGGTGTAGGTATTTTCCAAATGAGAGAAATCTAAGTAATTAACAAATATTTATCATTAGATAATGCATTGATCGTGAAAATAAAATGTCTTAAAATAATTTTAAAGATGATATATGTTTATGTTTATACATTAATTTTAGTTATAAATCTCTTGTCCTCTTGTTCAGTTATTCAAAGTTGTATATCTTTGTTATTTCAAATTAGATTATAACAAAATGAATATTGCAAGGAGAGTAAAGAATCAATGATGAGTGAGAAAGGTCTTGGTTATGGGTTTTTTAAAGGTAATGTAGGAATATGAAATGTGGAAAGACTTTTTTTTGGTGCGTAGGACAATTAAAAGCTGATTAATCTTTTTGAAGAGAGTCCTTCCTAGGAAAATTAATGTAGATCATTAGAAAAGCAAAATAAGATAACTTACCTTACATAGAATACTCTATCTCTATGGTAGTGAAGGTTAAGTTTAAGAGATTGCAAAACAAGGTAAGAGGTAGATATAATTCTTCAAGTGGTATTTTATAAGGTTTTTGAGAATGCTCTAATGTAGAGGTTATAGATGAGGAGGGGATTTACCTTTCCACATGTCATTCCATAGATATTCTCAGTTCTAAACACAAAGAAACTACAACCCTTTTCACTAATATTAGAAACCACCACCCTCATTGCCTAGAACAAAAAATTACAATGTAGCTGAAAATGCAATACACAGATGAGAACAAACATTAGCTATGCAGCTTTGTTTAACACCAAATTCAATATGCAATATTTGAAAAGAATGAGAAAATAAATCAAGCTCAACATGTATAGAAAGTACTTATATTTATCTTTCCAATGATATCTTATTTGCTGAAATCTGACATTCGAGGCAAATTTAAGAATTTTTGAAAAACAATATTTGTTCTGTGAGAATGACCTTCTTGTAACTAAAAAGTTTTGCTTCTAATTTGATTTCTATAAAATATATTCACTAAATGGAAAATATAGAAAAAACTTATAAATATTTTTTGGCTTAAAAAATATACATAGAAAAAAAAACTAATCAAACAAGTAGAAGATGAAAAATGAATAAAATTCAACCTTGAACCAAAGAAAAAAAAGTTGTGCGACACTTTTTGAAAAATAAGTTTTTTGTAGATCTATTCACTATTTGAAAAATCTAAAAGATACCAAAATAATTTTTTGGAAAAAAAAACCTAGAAATTGGTTTTGATTTGACTCACAAAAGAAATATATTAGAAGCAAGAATGGAAACACATCCAATCTTTCTCTAACTTTTATTTTTTTATTTTGGCAAAATTTAAGCTCAATTTGACTTTCTAGAGCCTTCTTGACCTTATCAAAAGCTTGAAAAAGCCACCAAGATTACCATAATATTGGAAACCCCCAAATTTTACAAAATATTTGCACAAAATTTCCAGAGGTTAAAATCTTCCCTCAAAGTTTTTGATTCTCAGGTTCATGTGGAAATTCAAGAGAAGATCATGCTAAGGTTTTAGGAAACCTGCACAAAACTTATTAACCCTCCACCACACCCTATCTCTCAAATAAGAAAATAAATCTATTTTTGCACTGGAATAGTTGAAACACATTGCTAGAATTAGAAAAGATGATTAACCGACAAAAAGTAGTGCAAACAAATAGAAATAATACTATGAATGTAAATTATATAAAATCAAAATAAGAACACAAATTTAGCCTCCAAGACAAAGCTACAAATGCTACAAAAACTTAAAATAATATTACGAGAATCCAAGAGACAAATCTAGAGAATGCAATCACAATGCAATAGAATGTAATATGACTAGCTAGGATTGAGTATATATAGGCAATGAGAGAGGGGAGATGTGGAGAATAGAACCAATGGGAAGAGATCATCACATTGACCTAAAAAAGACATGTTTAAATCCAATGAAAGAATCAAATGCATTTACCACTCACACTACTTACTTTATTATTCTTAAGCAAGCTTAATTAAAAGTGTAGGAGAAAAACTAGAAGTAGGAAAATAATTAACAAACTAGGAAATAAAATATTAAACTAACTTTTTAAAGTAGTATTAAATTATTTTAAATTTGATATTATATAATTTAAATGATTGAAAAAATTATATTTAAATTTATTTCAAATAAGTGAGATGGATAAGGTAAGATATTTATGGTATTTATATCAAGATTCAATGGTATAGTTTTTGAGTAAAATTTATTATTTCATCATGGATAGTTCTTAACTATAGCATTGGACCTTTAATGTTAAATTGGAAAATTCTAATGGTTGAGCAGTGTGATAATTTTTCATGTGAGCTTTTAGTTATTCTATTTTGCATTTGAGCTCTATTATTATTTTTTTCAACAAAAGGTCAGAGACCCGTGCTTAGTAAAAATTAATAAAAGATTAAATATACAAAATAAGTATATATCTAACTATTTGAAACTACTAACATTTGAGATTGTCTAAAAATCAGCAAACATTGCTAAAATCCTAGCTAAAACAAAATGTCTTCCATATAAAACATTGGGTAGAGAGTCTCTGATAGTAAAAAAATTTCCCTAAAAGATTAATAAATTTCCATGATAAACATACCCTACAAAAAGAAATACTTAATTCTCAAGAAATTCAATAATTATCCCCCACTTCTTCTAGTGTCGAGCAAGAGGGTCCTTCATTAAGACCTTTACAAATTTTCTTGACTATTTGATAGAAGGATCACTACCCATAGTCAACACATCACGTTGTTCTGGACCCTTGGATTTTCCTTTGATGTCTTCTCCCAAATTTTGCTTGCAATCAATGAGACATGGCCTAGGAAGAGGATGAAAAATTGGGTGTCTATGCATAGAATAAAAAGTTTCTTTGCTTGACACAACAAGCTAGTATGCTATTATATCATAGATAATGTCTAGTTCTTCATCAAATGGACCACAATTACCAAATACCAGTGCATTCCTAATGGAATCAAATGACCTAGCTATTACTAGTTTCTTTCTCAAATGCTTTGAAAAACAAAACCCCAATCAAAGCTTTCCCTTTAAATATGTTATATTTACAAATCAAAGGAACCAATTGGAAACACTCTAAAAATTCACCTCTATCATAGCTTGCTACCAGATTTTCCAATAGGGATTGGTCTTGTACTGAATCTGTAACATTTGAAATTATCACCAGTAATACTTGAGAAGGACAGATAATCATTGGAGAATTTGGCACCAAAACAACATCCCCAATGACTAGGAAAATATCTTTCTCAACTCTCTAATTATCCCAAGTAAACACTATTCTCAATCCCATGCAAAGGATAGGGCCTGAAATTTGGCACTCCCAGTTATTGATAGGCACTAAGACCCTGTTGTTCAATAGAGCATACCCCATAACTTTAATCATTATAAAATAGAGAATATCAGGTAAATAAATGCAATGAACAGAAAGCCAATGTATAAATAGAAATAGAATGCTCATAAAACATGTGAAATGAATGCAACATTTAAAATTTGAAAGGTTTTCTATTTGCTTAAACATGAGGAAGGGCAAATGAAAACCTAATTTCTTGATTTGAAGGCAAAAGGAAAAGGCTTTCACTAAGTATCACATTAGAAAAGTACAGATACAATCCTTTCTAAAATCTTTCACTATGAGAAAGGAAAAAAATGAACCATTGCACACATGTGAGGGAAAAATATGGAGTGGTTTCCCCTTAATGCAAGGAAAAAACAACTCTTTTTTTTTTCCAACAAAGTACTTTAGAGAACTCATAATACCATGTGTTGATATAAGTAGCATGTTTTGTGATCATACGAAGCCAAATGGTAAATGTAGGTAGAGAATGATTAATGTGAAATAACACCAGATCAAAATTTCAAAATACCAACCAGTACAAATGGCATCACCTTATGATGTGAAGGATACCTCAACAAGCATAATTTAATCAATACTAGTGACTTTAGCATGTCATGTAACAAAATCCATATCCTTACCTCTAAGGTAATGGTGTTAATGAGTGAAAAATTAGGTAAGAGGCCACACCAACTATGTCACCATGTTAATTATGTGATCCATTGAGAGTTCGTCTGTGGAATTTTCAACTGGTAGTTTCAACCAAAGCATGAGCTTGGTTGAATGGCATGCCAAAATATTGACCTTTTTTAATTCCCTTCAAACACTACATTCATCTTATTAAGTTCTTCAGCCACGTTTTAATTTTCAATCTTCCCAATTCCATTGTGGAAATGATGATGATAGAAAGTTTGAAAAGATACTACCTGATCCTCATTACTTAATTAAAAGGCTATATTTGCTAGGATATCCGCATTCTAATTACCTTCCCTATAGAAATGTTGAACTGAATAACGGTTGAAAAATGAGAGCAATTATAAAATATTTTGAAAAAGTACATTTCAACCTCTAGTTTGTTATTTCTTTTGACATCAAGAAGTTAATTATGATTTTTAAATCTCATTGAATATGCATATTTTTAATTTGGAGCTCAATAGCCAGTTGAATACCCTTGAGTAGAGCATTAGCCATTGCTATTTTATTTGTTCCAATGGGAAGTTTGACCACCTTTGCTACAATAAGAGCTCTATTATGATCATGAAAAATGTAGTTTGATGATGAAGGATCTAGGTTTCCTTTTGAAGAGCCATCAAAGTTTAATTTAAAAAAGTTAGCTAGTGGTGGTTTCCATTTGACATCTTTTTGAATATCTATCTTATTTGTCATATTGCAAACCAAGAAATCGTTAAATGGAATGGAAAGGAGAGGCTAGTTGTTGAGTATCATTGAGTCTTCTGATGTGAATTTGGAAGATAAGTTTTTCACTCTTGTAGTCTGTAGCTTAACACATTTTGAAATAGATGATTCAAACTTATGAAGCACCTATTCTATTGTGGAGTTTTTCTTCCCGAAGATCTTTCTATTACATTCCCACCAAATGGACCATATAATAATTGACAAAGATACTTTCCAAATGGATTAAAAGAATCCCTATTGAGTGATGGCCAACTGTTAAACACCTCCAATAAAGAGTTTTGTAAAGGGAAAAAATATTGAAGTTTCTTTTCAAGCCAAGACCAACATGCCTGTGAAAACAAGAATTGTATAAGATGGAATTGATATGAGGATTCCTCTATTTGGTTGGATAGAACACATGTAAAGGAAGGGCCAATATTTAACTTAGATATTATTGTATTGGTGAGAGTCTTATTTTACAATGCTATCTATGAGAACACACTAGCTTTGAGTAATACTGCATCATTCCAACATAGTGTAAAAGCCTTGTCACTTTCTATCCTACATTCTTCTCTGACAGAGAAATATTCCTGCTTAGTTTCAACATGCATTATACTAATTTGGAACATTCCTAGACCAAGAAGTCATATTATTTGGATAAATGAAAGACCCTATCATGGAGGAATGAGAGTAAACATTTTTTTGATCTAGTGGGAGATCAAAATTGGAGAAGTCTTTCTAGTTAGAGAAATTTGATGTGGGTGTTTTCTTAATGATTTAAGGTAATCTAGAACTAGAAAACCCCATGCATTATTTAAAGTTTGTTTGGCCTCTTGAAGATTTGTATCATAATTCAATGGAGGGAAACCATTCCATGAATCTTCCAAAAAAATTCTTTATTTCCAGACTTTACAATCCAAGACAAGAATGGTACGAAAACTTGTCTTCTTTTTATCACAAAATTCCACATGGAGGAGCCCTTAGGTGGGTTGGCTATAGTGAAATTTTTTTCTTGATTGGTTTGAATCTAGATATTTTCCTAGACAATACAAGCCCATTTTTAGGATGGTTTGGAATAAAGATTTTATGCTAATTTTTCTCCAAGGGAGAGGTTTCTATCAACAACATCATGAATGCCTTAGAATTTGATTGTCATAGTATAATTGGTATTACACCTGTTCTAGAATGGGAATAGGTTAGAGATCTCTTGTTTCTTGAAGATCATGTGTTGAGATAGTATCTTTGATGAGTTTTTAATAGGAAGATCAAGGAGCCTACACCTAAGTGGGATATGAGCTTAACATTGAATAGCTGAGGATATGTTTCTTATAGAGAATCATTACGAGTTTTTGTATTCTAGAGGATAAATTTCATTCCCACTCATTATAATGGTGAGAATAAAATATTACAAATGATTTTTGTAAGCTAAACTAAGCAAATTGTAATACCCTTCGTGTTGATGTTCGATTTCATGTGCATCTTTGTTAATTTTCTTATATATGTATGTGTGTGTGTGTATGTATATATATGTACACACATGTGCATGCATGCACACACACATACACATATAAACAATGTGATTATGATTTTTAATATACTTTATGAAAATATTAATATTAAAATTTATACTATATAATTCAATTATAGTTTAATTATTTTATAATATAATTATGATTTTTAATATACTTTACAAAAATAGTGATATTAAAATTTATACAATATAATTCAATTATAGTTTGATTATTTTATAATATAATTAATAATTGATTATTAATGTTTTAAAACATGTAGTTTTCATAGTAATTATGATTAAATGAATGAAATATTAAAACATTGATTTTTTTTTATTAACACTAATTTTATATGATTTGGCCTATTTATAAATAAAGTTAATTATCATTATCACTTAAAGACATTAATTTACAAATATGCTCTTACATGATTCTTCCTAAATAACTAGAAGTAATTATACTCACGACCAAATTATGGAAATAGAATTTAATGCAACCCATTTATTTTAGAGAGAGTTATTATTGCATGTTGGACATTCATCTTTGGAGGAAAGGAAAGGTTTTCTAGAGGTTTCTCTTGGGAATTTGAGTTTTACTTTTAAGGGGCTTTTCTCACAAATTTGGGGGATGGTGGTTGCATCTCGGGGGAATTTATTTGTGGATTTCATTTTAATCAAGTGGGGAAAGTGTTGCATTAGTTTTGTTTTGAACTCCTGGTTTTCTTTGAGTATTCGTGAGGTATGAATTTGAGTTTGTATAATATTTCATCTGAATTCTCAATAGATTGTAGCGTTACTTTCTATTTATCTCTTTCAAATGCAATGAAAACAAGTGCCACGTAGTGGCTAGTACTTGCCTTTAGTTTTTAATTAATTATAACTATAATTTATATTTAGAATAATATTTTTAAAATAGAATATAATGTAGAATATAACAAATTGTTTCAAATTTATGAAATTTAGAGTTGAAGCTTTAAAATATTTATTAGCTTGTATTAATAATGGTTATTGTTTGAATAATAGATAGGTGTATTGGAATATGAAATAGTTAACATATATTTGAAAAAATATAATAATTATAATTTATTTGTTGTACATATTAAATTTAATAAAAAATCACATTAAAATTCAAAATATAATTATATATTATAAATATAATTTATATACTTTTATAATCTATAATATAAAAAAAAAAAATAATTTAAATTTAAAATAAATATTTTTTTGTAATAATTCTATTTTTAATAGAATAAAAAATTATTTACTTTGAGTTTCAAGCAGAAATCTCATTTGTTCAAATAATTTTTTAATGTACAAGTTTTGCAATGTGGAAGAGAAATAGAATTTGGGAAATTTCGTGTATAAGAACTAATATGATTTAGCCAATCAAATTATCAATAAATGATTTTTACATATTATAAAGTTAAATATATTGCAACTTCACTATACAAAGTATGAAATATATAATAAAATGATAAATATTCTATTTTGTAATTGGTCCATACATATTGTTTTAATCACTAGTTAAACCAAGAAATGCAAAAATCATTTACAATAGTACTTACTTAGCCTATCAGCAAATACTAATAACTTCTTCAATATAATTTTTTATACATTCATGTATATTTTAACCAGCAATATTTTATCAGTGCTTGACCATCTTTCTCCTCCATTGACTGCCAACATTCCTTCCCGTGATTTCTTCCCATATTCCTGGTGACGTTTCACCTTCTCTCCATCCGAGTTTAATGCTTGTTCCCCGCCTCTTCATGCGGCAGCATTTCTACCTATACTCTTGGATAATTTCCTCGTTTGTAATGCCTTACTAGCCATTTTATAATCTATGAAATTTCCTTTAATCTTGCAATAGATCGATGAATCTCCATAATATCCTGTGATGTTTCCTTATCTCAGCTTGTCCACCAATCAATTCCTCAACCATTGCAATCATGGCATTCCTTTAGGCGGCATTCACTAGAGGTAGCTTGCCATAGAGTCATGTGTTTGTATGATGTAGGCCTTTGCATCTTTTACACATTTGGTTTAAAGTTTCATTTTATGGAAAGATAACAACATTCTTTACCAACGACGTGTGAATGAAGATCTCATTATGATCAACAACCAGTGGAGACTATTCATTATTGCATAAAGTTAGGGAAATAGCATTTAATTTCTACTCAAGTCATGGTAGATTAACTTATTTATTTTCTCATTTGTATGTACCAAAACTAATGGTCAACTGGTTCAGCTATCTTTGATAGGCATTTGTTTTACTCTTGGTTTTCTAAATTCGTGTCCATCCACCATATATCAGTAACTGATCAAGAACAGTTATATAAATGTATGATTGACCTGTGTATTAGAATCAAGAAGCTGCATCTTATTCCTTTTGGGCTACGTGATTCATTTAGGATGTGGATTCTTGTTTCCATGGTTTTCTTGATTGTGGTAGTTATTTTCATCTCCCTTGAAAATGTAGCTTTGTAATTGGTTGTATGCTCCCCATTTCTTGCTTTTATCTTTCCTTGTTTGGGGGCATTTAGGATATTGTAATTCGTAGAGATAGTGTATATCTTTTTCCTTTGTTTATTGTGCCCAGAGATGAGATGTAAAAGTGGTTCATAAAAAAAGTACTTTAAAATGTATATTGAAATATGGTGTTAACATGTAATATAAATTTTTTTTTATATAAGTTATTAATTGGTCAAAGATGGAATTTTAACCTAAATAAGATATTTAACTTGTAGATATTGTTAATTTTATTGAAAATGTGATTAGTTGAGAAGATTTGTATTACTTGGTTTATCGTAGATTTGATTAGTTTTGAAGATGTGTGTTATTTAGTTTATCATAGATGTGATTAGTATTAGAGGATGTGATGGGTTCATTTGGATTGTTATAGATGTGATTGTTTCCTTAATATAATGTCATAGATGTTTTAAAATCAGTTGATAGGATGTTTTAAAATTTATAGTCAATAAAGGTGAATGCATTAAGGATAAATTTTTTAAAATTATTGCTATTATTTTCCTTGTATATTTGCAATATCAGCCTAGTTTCCAATTAAGTCTTGATGAAGTTCTTGTAATGATGTTACATGTTGTGGAATTCTTAATGTTATGGAAAATGTGTGAGGCCTTGGTGTTTGTATTTTCCTTGTGTATACTAGAGGCTTGGGGTGTTATTTTTCATATCTTCTTATAGTCTTATTGATGTTTTCATGACACTATTGATTTCCTATGTGAAATGCAATGTTTTATTATTTTATGATTGTTGGACCTAATTGTGCAATTGAGGTCACATGGGGTCCTATTTATATTTCCTTGGTATTTGATTGATGGAGTCAGTTTAAATGTCAACTTGGTGATGAGTGTGATCCATTTGATTCATTATGTTATTTTATAGAATATTATTGTATTATGGTTTGTTGGCAGTCTTGGAGCCTAATTTTGTAATCGATGATTGAAGGATGTCTTATGTATCCAATTCGATGGAATGAATAAAAAAGAGGACATGTGCATGAGTTATGCTATATCTGGAATTTGGGATTATGTTTTGGAACCTAGAGAGGTTCCTATGGGATTCTCATCTTAATGTGTGTATGATTTTGGTTTGATAAATGTCCATATAGAGGTTAGGAAAATGTTGATCCTATTGTTGATTTTAAGATTTCATTCATTATGTTCCAAATCCTATTTTGTGTTTGTTATGATGAACTTTTGGAATTTCTTTATTTGATTTATTGCTCTCTTTTAGCTTTTTGTTTGGAGAATATGGTAGAGTTTTCTAAGAGAATTGTTGGGAGAGTGGCTCACAATGAGGGCTAGGAGCCTTAGTGGTCAGACCAAGGTAATCCATTGTGAAGTTGTAATCAAGTGAAAACATAATTAAAATTAATTGGGTTGGGATACACATTAGACAAAATAAATGAGATCATACCTCACCCTTGGCCTTTGCGTGCTTGTTAAAACTAAGGATGGGTTAGAAAATGCCTATTTGTTCGTAGGGTGTTGATATGAAAAATCGACACCCTTGTCCTCATGAAAGGTTGTCAGCTCCACATGAGATCCACTTGGGGGCTGACATCTAGAGGGAGACTGTTAGGGTAACTCAAGAGTGGGACCTATGTCATGAAACAATCTGGCATGCATCTTAGGATTCTCTCATTTAGCCTTGTATTTTTCCTTTGATATAGTATGGTATCTTGTGCCGCCCCTTATGTATTCTAATGTATCCCATTTTTATCACTTGGATATCTTTTATGCTATGCTTTTCTTTTCTTGTGTTACATGTTATGTTTTTTTTATGCTTGCTTGCATGGAGTAGGGCCTTAAATGTTATCTCCTAGCTTAGAGCAAGTGGGCCTCATGGTTCCATGTGGTTGGGTGGAAAATATTTTTCCATTGAGCTTCGTTGATTCATTCAATAGCTCACTAGATGGATTATGTATCTTCATCAAGTATCTTCAATTCAGTTTTATGATGGATGATCACTATTGTACCTTGTATCCTATGTTGTAATATGGATTTTGGCAATGTAAACGTGTACTTTTGTACTATGATTGTAAATATATTGTAGACATGAATTAATTCTTCATTGATATATTCAGACTTGGATAGATCAATTATGTACTTGACTAATATCATTGATTAAGTAAATCAAGTTGGTATTATTTATTTGATGTATTATTTCTTCATGACTTTATTGATTATCTTTATGTGTTTCTTAGTACCTACATCGAGGAATCTAAGAGGATATGATACATTATGATTGTGATGTTCTAACATGTTGTATCAGGGTGGTCCCATGATAGTGTGTCCCCCACCTTTTTTTTCCAACTTTGACACTAAAATGAACATTTAAAAAACACACTTCACATTCAGACACCAATTGCTACTAAATTGTTAGAGATTTGAAGATAATGTAAACTAGTGATTTTTTAAATTTGGTGTATAGATTCTAAATATATATATTTTAAAAAAATTAGAATTAATTTGTATCCAATTTTCTATCTCTTCTAAATACTACTTTTCAAAAGAAATCTGATTTTTTAAAGAGTGACACTCACTATATCAAACATATCTTTCTTTGTAAAAGGGATTAAAGCGTGATTCTTTTGAAACTATATTTCTAACACATAAATATAGTGATTGCAATTGGTTTAATTTTATTATGTTGGGTACTTTCTATTTTATTAAGTTTTAAAGTTGAGTTAACTATAATTTAGACATAGGTTCACTATATGTATCGCAACTTGATCTATATGTATTGAAATTTAGTTTTTTTTGTTGTTGGAAAGATGACATAAATACCTAGTGTGTAGATATTTTTCAGAATTTTTTAAACTTATTTTACAATTTTTTCGTAAGAATAGAACAAAGAAGTTCATATATGGTGAGAAACCTATGTTTATTAAAACTAAAAAAAGGTCATAATAAAATCAATATATTTTTAAATCATAATAATTTAAAAGTTCATTTCAAGTAGCACCAAGTTAAAATTTATAAATTCTAAAAATCAATTCATTTGATCAACCAAAAGCTAATGTCAAAGTGATTTTTTGTTAGCATTTTGATAGGTGTGAAGGAGAATCCATTGCAGGTATGATTGAAGACTAGAGAGGTTATATCAAAGAGATTTTGATCCAATACTCTTCAATTAATACCTTCAAATGGGAGATCTCGAGGCTTTATTTCATTATATTTTCTTAAAAATATCTGATTTCAACAAAAAACAACATGTGCAAAAAAGTGGGAAACGCAATTGTAGGACCACCCATCATTATTTTAATTGTAATTGTTAATTTAGTTTTGTTAACACAAAAAAATTGTTCCATGTTCCTTAGTAAAATCGTTGTTGTCATCTTGGATTCTTTGGTGGGTATTTATATGAATCCTCAAGAAAATTGGTTCAAGAATCCTAAAGATCATTAAATTGGTTTAGAAAATTTAAGCTAACTCAAATATAACCCTTTCTATGGATCTAGTTGATAAGGATCTGAAATTGGTTCAATTACCAATTTCACAATTTGAAGATGTTATTTATTCTCTTACTTTTGTTACTCCTTTGAAAATAGGAAGAAAATCTAGACATCAAAACACCTTTTTGTGTAATGATGTTTGATTGCAATCTACTATTTTTCAATCTCTTTCTAGAGCCTCTACAATTAAAAAAAACTTTACAACTTGAGTTTTCTGATGAGATTTATCAATGCCCCTAAAAAACAATTTATTATTAAGCATCAACAAGACATTTTGAGCTTTGACATATCTTTATTACTAGTAATTGCAACTCGGTATGCAATTTTTACACCGAATAGATGTTATGTTGTTTTTTTTATTTTTTTCATTTTTTTCATTTTTTGTTTTCTATATAGAATTTTTCATTTTTAACTAATAAAGATTAGGATCTGATTATTCATTGCAAACATATTAACTAAGACCAAGGGTGGTCGCATGATCATTTTATTTAATGAGTTTCCTTGGGAAGAGACGACAATCGTTGATTATTTGCAGAGTTGCATTCGTGCACAAATCACTGATGAACCAGATGACATTTTGAATGGAATACAACTGTTAGATGTTGCATGTAACAGTGAATATTATGTCCTTTTCAAGAGTGGACATAAAGGAAGATATCGTTAGCCTGATAGTAGATCAACGGTCACCGCATGATTGGAAGGTTTCTATATTTTTTAACGGAGACACGACAATTGTTAGATCTGTCATTCGATGTTGATCCCATATGTAACCGGTTCCTATGACACTTTGGAATAGTAATAATTTAAAAAAGAATGGACGTTAGTCATCAGATTTATATGAGATTCATTGCTAAAGGCGATTTTCCATTTTAAGGTGTTTGCCTTATTTAGTACTAAATGAAAGCCAGTTTCAAAATTTATAAATACTGGGGCATTAGATTTTGCTAGAACACAATCTAACGGATGGCGCATGTTCGCAAGGAATAATATGATTTTTCATGAACATACGACAACCATTGGTCAAAGAGGAAAATATAACAAAGAATTGATCAACGGTCACCGATCACCGCATGATTTTTCAAAACATATGACACTTGACACATCATCAGACGATGCATGCGCTTACCTATGATTCACCCATTCTTCTCCCATTCGCTACATGTTTGTGATTTCAAATAAATTATTTATTTGAATAGATTATGAAAGTGATGGATTTATATGGTAGTAGTAACTGTATCCGACATTGTAATGTGTAGTCTTATTTTTGTTTCTTTTAACAACTTATTTGGAAAGTTTCCGAGTAGAGTTAAATAATTTTTTTTTGGGGTTTTGTAGGTGTGAACAGTTATATCCGAAATGGGCAAAAAACATTGAATGGGTGAAAGGCGAGTTTTTATGATAGTAATTACTATATTTAAGGATCGGATTTATACACGAAGAATAAGTATCCGATATTGTTCTGTGTAGGTTTATAATTTAAATTTGTATACAACTTATTCATACACTTTAGGAGTAGAAGTGAAAACAAATAATTTTGGATTTAGTAAATGTGGAGAGATAAATCCAAATTTTTTTAAAAACATTTAATGGTTGAAAGGGGGTTTGAAGATGGTAATTACTAAATGCGATTCTATTAATTTACTAATTTGAAGAGTCATAACATTTAATGCAAGATGAGTGCTCTTACAACTTGTCAATCAGTGATCAATTGGAATCTCCGTTGGGTTACTGATTGTATGTCCTTTAAAATGTCACCACCGTGCCACTTGTGCTCTCGCATGTTGGCAATGAGCTCTCCCTTCTTTGTGAAGATACGACCACCGACAGATCATTTCATATATCATAGAAATATATAGGGGCAGGTTTTGCATTAAACGTATCAATATATAGATAATAATAGTTGAGGAGAATCAAAACATTTAATGCAACATAACTACTCTTACAATGTTCTTATGACTTGTCAGTCACTGATTCACTGGGGGCTCTATCTGGACACTGAATGTATCCCGTTTCACATGATACTAGCTTGTCAATTGTCGATCTGGCACATGTTCGTAATGGACAATTATTGTCATTGCTAAGATACGACCATGGTCAGATTGTAGTATATATGACAGAAATTAAGAGTGCTAGGTTTTGCATTAGACAAATCGATATGATATACAATATTAGTTGAGGAGAGTCACAACATTTATTGATCATATGTGACAAATCTTATCAAGATTTTGTTAATTAGTACTTTTTGAAATGGGCTAGAAAGTAAATTTTTTTATAAAAATGTTCTGGTTTTGATAATCGGATTTATATTGTAGATATTACTAATTCTAGTTTTAGTAGTCAGGAACAACGAATACTGATATCCAAACAAGAAGAATTTAAAATGAAACAAAATTGAAAAATTAAAAGAATTTGCATTTGATGACATCGATATTCTATATATTTCTCTTAGAGAACCATGAGAAGATTTAAAGTTCATCCATATGAAATGTCATAAAGTTTTTGTTAAAAAATAATATAAAATTGTTTTTGAAATTTTAGAAAATGTCGCATCTGATATGATATCTGAAGTGTTTTGCATATAACATAACTTAATTGTGTCAGATTTCACTTAATATGACATCGATATAAGTCATTTAATTAAGGTACATCAGTCTTTAACAATTAAAGCTCATCCGTAGGAAATATACTAAAGATTTCGTTAATTAATAATGTTAAAAATCTTATAGAAAGCCTTATATGTGTAGAACCTAACGTTACTATAAATGGATGAGGAAGAAAATGATTTCAGTGTAAAGATTTTTGGAGCAGATAATATACATTACTAGAAATCAAGTATTAGTAATGGAAGCTACATTTACTTTTCAAACAAGTTCACAACAAATTGCTTTCTTTGGGAGAGTAGAACATTCACATTTAGAAAATTTACTACTCTACAAGAGTAGGTTTGTTGGGGAAGCAGTTCAACAGACATTAGGCGAAGAATTTCATAATGCTACGCATCGATGGAAAATAAATGCTGATATTGCCACTATGTTAATGGCTTGGGGTTTAGAAGTTGGAGAAAATGTTGACACTGTTCGTTTTGTCATGATTTCCCTTTTTCCTAATGTTTTGATTGACGGACTTAATTTTTTGGTAGAATATGCACAACTAGGTAAAGGTTTTGACTATAGCAACTATTTTGTAAACAAAATAGAGATTGAAAAGAATTGTGTTTTTCCATTTGTGCCATGGCCAATGGCAATAGACAGAGAGATTTACAAAAAAGATATCAAAAATCAATGGGTAAATCTATGTAAAGAAATTAGGCAATATAAACAATTTGAAGGTGGTTGAATATTTCCAGTTGTGTTTCTACAATATGCACGATCTATCTGTGTACAAATAAAAAACAAGCATTGGATAATCAATTTTTTATAGCAAATCAAGTTCCATTGAAGATGTCAATTATCTTTCCGAAACGCCATCATAGTTTTCATCAAGTAAGACGAAGGATAGTTGAAAAATTTGAAAGCTAATGAAAAACTAAGGTAATTTCTATAATATTTATATCTTAGAAAAGATTTAATACCATAACATTAATTTTGGTCATTTTTATCTATTTTTTGTATGTTTTAATTCAGGTAGCCTAAAGATTATAGTTTTGGAAACTAAGATAAGCAGGAGAAAAGAGTTTAAATTTTATATGGCAGGTTGTTCATATTTGCAGGAAAGTATGTTGTTGTTAAATTATTTGGTTTAGATTTTGTTTTGTATAAATGTTATTGTATAAGAATATACATTTGCGTATATGAATTTTTTTTACTGAATCAGAAAAGTTTTAGAAATGTGGAAATGGTATTCAGTGTTTCGAGTGAAATATACATAATTGTCAACGATTTTGTTTTCCCTGATATTGTGGTTTTCATATATATATTGATTCTATGTAGAAGACACAATTAGAGATCTGATGATGATTGTTGATGGTGAATGTCGATATATTATAGCGATTAAACAACACATATGGGAAATTGGAGATAACGTTGGTCTGGAAATGTTGCAATTAAGTTGTTGTAGTCGCAAACATGTCATGAATTCAAGAAGTATTGGTGAATCATAGGTTAGTGTATTTGTCCTTTATTTTTGGTTTCTGCAGGACTACGACTGTGTAGAGAATCAATGGTTGTCGCGTGTTCGCAACGAAAATCTTTTGTTGTTCTGATCATGTGATGACCATTGATCTTAGTTTATTATTGGTCATTTGAAAAAGGTGGGTTTGGTGCGAGCTGTCAAGAGGTGTTTGTTTCTTATTGTGTTTGTTATTTGATGATGTTTGTTTTAATTTTGTAAACATTTGTATGTACTGTGTGTTGATATTTATGGTTTATAGTGTATTTCATTGTTGGTGGATGATTTATTTTTTAAGTATAGATTAAGGGACCGCAATGAGTCTCTTAATCAAGAAAGTGGATTTATATGATATTAATTGGTAATTATGACTTTCTATTTTCAGGCGTTCACCTTGTTCAATAATAAACGAAAGTGGGTTTTGAAGGTTGTTATTACTATTTTCAATGCTAGTTGATTACGGATTTTGAGGTGGTTGCATTGTAAAGTCGATATATCAAATAGAAGAATTGGACTAAAATATTAGCAATTATATATAGATGAACAATCATGCAATATGATATCATTTATTTGATATAGTACATTTGTACTTTTTGCAGGACTCTAGACTCGCTCATCTATCGGTGTGGTATTAAATTATTCTATTTAGTGGGCATGACATCATAATCAATATATGAATCCCAAAAAAATTAATGTTCTGACAATAGTTGGTAAAACACACTAATCGATAGAAAATAAATAAAGGGCTTACGTCATTTTATGTACCATCTATATTAATGTTTCCTATATTCGATACATATAGTGATCATAACTACACACGAAAAGAATAAATTTTGCAAATAACAAGAACATGAATTGGTTTTATGTTTTATATGTATTATATCTATTAAATTATTATTTAAAATTCATAAAGTTGCAGTATTTATAATTTGATTGTTTGAATTGTATATATTTTTAAGAGCTAATGGTTACCAATCTATAACGCTATACAAAATGGGTAGCAAAATTAATAGTTACGATCATCTGGATGGAATAGAAAATGCATGGAAAGAAATCACAGATACCAACCTTTATGTTTACAATCTAAGCGATTTACACATACGGATTAAATCAGAACCAGTTCATACCATTACATAAAGCCTCATTGACAGTGGATTAATAGAAGTTGCAGGATTTCCAATTGCTATTCAAGTACCAGAACTCATTGTGGAATGCATTAAAATATTTGATCCACATACTAGAGAAATAAAGAATGAAAATAATGAGGTAGTCATTTGTTTGAATAGAGAGTCAGTTCAGAAGTTCTTTGTTTTACCTTCGAGAGAACAATATTCAGAATGGAATTTCTCTCTCAAAGTCAAATTTTAATTTAAAAAGGTCACAATGGTGAGGTGTAATTTTAGAAAAATGGTTTGAAACCATTAGAGCAGCCAGTTCTAAGTTACCGAAAACCCTATACGGAACAAATTTAAAAAATGAGATTCTTGATATACTGGTACTTCTACATAGAATTAGAGGGAGTGAACAAGCCCTAAATTTTGAAGAGTGGTGGTATTTCCTTGTACAATGTATAGGTACAAATAATATTTTTATAGATTGGGCCCAACTCATAAGTGATAGACTTACTGAAATGCTTATTTCAGCCAAGCATTCATACAAATTTCCAATGTCATCTTACCTCATCTATGCACTTGCATGTGAACATATAGAGAATGAGGTAACTAGTGCTATTGAATATGATGTAAATATTTAGGTTTATGATTTGTATCCATGCATTCAACTCGAAAATAGTTATGGAAATTTTAGAAGGGTTAATGATTTTTTTTCAATGAAGTTATATCATGAAATTTAGGGTTGTTCAGAATGCAGATTATCTGATGCAGCTGCACAAACAATTATGCAATTTGGGAGTTACTATACACAATACCATACATTTACATATATTAGGATTGGAGGTTTCGATGGGTTTCCATACAAATTGCTTAAATATGTAGATGATAGAATGGCTTTGATAGAGTTATGCAGACAAATCATTGAGGTCAATATGAGATGCAACGAATGCCATAAAGCAGGTATTCACTTTCCAATTACAATAGGTGCTTATACATGCTTTTCTAGCTCTTGTGCAATGAATTTGATCAAGTCATCTAGAAAAAGATATAAATTTGATGAATATAATGTTGTTCAATATCATTTTGACCCTTAAAATTATGTAAAACAAAATCTACAATTAGGCCCAACTTTTAATCACATTGCTTCATTAGAAGATTTATGGGCTAATTGTAAAGATGACTTTGAGATGAGAGAAAGATCATGGTCCCGACTTACAGTTGAACAAATTAAACTTTATAATATTGATATAGATGTGAAAGGTTTATATGATGATCAATCTAAATTGTTTTCTGATCGTTATCTGTTAGAAATCAAAGGAACAGCTTTGCAACCTCTGCAATTTGAAGAACCTAAAGTAGACAATCTTGAAGAAAGAATGGAACAGATAATGAAGAGAACAAAAGAATGGGTTTAGTACAAGAAAACAACAAAGGAGACATCAAACACATAAGGATAATCAACAACCGAGGATCAAACAATAGCTTATGTTGAACTTCCTTTATCAAAAATGCAGATAATAGCTGAATGCAGTCAAGAAATGATAGGAGGGGATGATCAACCACTAGATAAAGACAAAGCCATATATAAGACTTGTGGTAGTGGTTCACTTTCTTTGATTAACATATAATGTTTAGAGGAAGTAGGAAAAATAGAAAAATCAGATGAAATAGGTCAAGTAGAACAGAATGCAAGAATGCAATCTTTTGAAGAAGAGCCAGAAAATGAAATAAGAGATTTAATTGAAGGTACTGTAACATGTATTCAAAATATAGTACCAAATTTTAAAAGTTCAGGTAAAGAAATAGAAAGCCCTAGAATAATCAGGAGATTGTTTGATAATGAAAGTTTAGCCTCTGTTTCAAAAGTTATAGGTACTCCTTCATGGTTAGAACATACAATGCAAAGAAAAAGAAAAAGGAAAGAGGATAGAATTCCTAGTGAAGATTTAGTTTTTCAAATCATATGTGAAAGTACCGGTTCAAGGAAAAAAAAGGAAAGAGGCAAAGTAACTATTTTTCAAAAACATGAAGAAACAGGTCATGTAATAATACAAGTTGTAGAACCAAAAGAAGATAGTAATCTCTCAGATCTAAATGGAGTAGATTTTGATGTTAATCAAATTAACATTGGACCTGCATTCCATGATTGTATTGTTGATATCTGGGAGTTTACACATAAAGAGGTAAGAGATATTGGAGCAATTGAAAGATAAAAAGAACATTCTGAAATCCACTATCAAACATCTATCTGATTATATTCAAAAAATCTTAGGTCCTATCTCTTTTCAAACAACAAGTCAGAGAGATGTGTTTTTTGATCCATCATTGTATTCAAGCGAACAAATTATGAAGCAGATGCATGAAGATAGAAAGATGGTAGAACTCTCACGAGAATGGGTTCAATATCTCAATTCAAAAGGTGTGGATCTCATTGACTGCGCAGGCAGGTATTACAAAATATATAGTGACCCAAAAGGTATTTTGTTTTCAGATTTGCAGATGCTCAAAGAATAGAAAGTAGTACATAGTAGACAGGAAAAGGTATTGCAATTTATAATAGATATGGATAGTGAAGAAGCTTTGAATGTCAAAATTATCAAATCTATTGACACACCTTTATAGAAGTGGATATATTTAATCAAATTCAAAATAGAGATGAGCACAGATAGAATTGAAGAACTAAAAAAATTGATTGGAACTGTCGATTCGAGAATTAGTCATATGAAAAAGTTGTTTACAGATATGAGCTTCAATATTGATGTAGTGAATGTTGAAGAAGTTGTAGATATAGAAATGATTAAGAAAAACTATGAATTGCATGTTCAAAGTATTATCAAGAAAGAAGCATATGAGGAAGGAGATAATACAAATTGATTGCAATTGCAGACTTATTAACAATTGTAAATGAAGACACACAAAGCATTTGTGAACAAATTAAAAGAATACAAAGGGATTATGAATATTCGATTGTAAGAAATCAAAATATTATTATACCACAGGAACAAGAAATGTTTGGTGTAGTGAGAGCAATGGATGAATAGAACAGTAACAAAGTTGAAGAAGAAAACGCCTTTAGCAGATGATGTTGAGTTTTTTGATAAAGAATGAAGAAATCAGTTTGAAATTTGACACCTAATCTATGAGCAGAGGGATGGTAACTATTTATGATGAATGGTGTAGGTTAGCCTGAAATGGCAGTCACCATATCTCGTTATAACTCAAAGAAGTTATCAAGAATATCTCCAGACAAATGTGGCAATGGTCAATTATTGAAGATCAAATGAGTCAAAAAGTTTTTGGTCTTGTGATTGTCTGGTAGACTTCTTATTTTTTTATTGTTCCTTCTTTTTAGGTTTAGGGCTAAACATATTCGATGCTTATTAGATTTTTATACTTAAAATGATTGGAAGATGTTTTAACTATATATTTTTGAATTGTAATTTCTTATATAAAACATCTTAACTTTGTTAGTTCATGCATATAATTTGTGTATTCATGTAAATGATTTATGTATTGGTATTTGTGTAATGATTAATTGTTGATAATTTATGAAAGTGAAGTACAATATTTTAGTATGATTAATTATTGATAATTGATGAAGTGAAATACATTATTTGAGGTGTTGTTTTCTGTGAGTTTGGTTTTCTAAACTTGGTATCATGTGTAGTATTCATGGAATTATAGGAAAACTGGTTTTCATTAGATATCTTTTAGATATATGATATTTGGTTTGTCTATATTGTTTTCATATTATTTTGCTAAAATTGATGTTTGAGAGTTGTGTATTTTATATTGTCATGTTACAGTTATTTTTTTGTTTGTCTGTTATATTGTGGATTTGATTGAGCAAGGTCTGATATGAATATAGATTATGATGTTAGATAAACAATTTTCTTGTTGTTCAATGTTAATGTGCATGTTTATCTAAATAATTGTATCAATTTTTGGCTATCACGTATTTACATTGCTTATTGCTATAATTTTGCTTTAGTTAAATGATTTTCACATTGGTTTGGTAAAGTTTGAGTTAGATTAATTGTTGATAATTTATGAAGCTGAAGTATAGTATTTTATATATGCTTTTCTGTCAGATTATGTGGGTGAAGTTTGTATTGTGTGTAATATTGATGGAATTATATGAAAACTAAATTTTATTGGATATTTTATAGATTAAGGGTATCTGGTTTCTGTAAATTGTTTTCATATAGTTTGGATGAATATGATGTTAGAAACTTGTCTATTCATGTAAATAAGTTCTGTATTGGTTTACAAAATATTGAATTTGATGAATCATTGATAATTTATGAAGCTGAAATCTAGTATTTTAGGTGTGTTTGTCTGTGAGATTTGGTTTGTAAAGTTGGTACTCTATGTGGTATTCATGGAATTAATTATTTGATTAATCAAACTATGGAAACCTTCACATATATAACACATATTAATTAATTATCAAAATTAATTATTAGTGATGTAGAGATGGTAAGCTTCACATATACAAGACATACCATACAGAACACATATTATAAGTATGATATATGAACGTCTTGAATCTATTTGAAAGAATGAGGCTTGTCCAAGATTTATGCATAACTATTTGTTGATGCATCTTTTTTCGTATGACAATTTCAATATCATGCATTTAGAATACCTTCAACCTAACATTACACAAATGTGTGTTACAGCTGATGTTGTTTCAAGCTTAGGATAAAATTTGTGCAAACTCACGGTTAAGGTTTTTCAATTATTAAAGCCTTGTCAATTATTATGATTTTTATAACAGCAATTTGTATTGTATTTTCATTTTAATTAAATTAGTAGATGATAAATCTTACAACGACAACAAAATAGACTATAGTTTGAGAGTGTGAATAGAAAGTACAGTTCCCATAAAATGGTTATTATTACTAACTTTATATATCTTTTGAAAGGACTGTATGTTTTGTAGCTTCAGAGGTCATAATCAGAGAATCATTAATACATATTTGTAATTTGAATAAAGAATATATAATAATGATACTAAAAATGTGTTAATATTATGTTAATTTGTTTAAGGGTGTCTCTTCTTCTTTTCACCTTGTAACAATTGTATGTTGTTGCATACGTGAATATATTTGAAAATTAAAAGTTGAATAAATATGTAATCCTGATAGTTCATGAAATGTGGATAATGTTGTAAAAGTTCATCCTTGCTGGTATGTTGTTCGAATGTGTATTGTTGCTTTTACAAGTGACAAACCCTGTGATTTGTGTATTTTTACAGGCCATGACATATGTAGTGGAATTTGATGACGACAATCCCTTTTAATTGGTGTGATAGCAATATTCTTTGGATTAGTATCATCCCTAGCTGGACCAATGTTATTAAAAAAGTGAACCACAACTATAATACATATTATAACTAGGATATATGAAGGTTTTGAATCTATTTGAATGAATGAGGCTTGTCCAAGATTTATGCATAAGTGTTTTTTGATGCATTCTTTTTTGTATGACAATTAAAATATCGTACATTTAGAATACCTTCAACCTAACATTACGCAAATGCATGATAGAGCTGATATTGTTGAGCTCAGGATTAAATATGTACAGACTTGCGATTAAGGTTTTTCAATTATTAGGTCCTTGTCAATTATTATGATTTTTATAATAGTAATTTGTATTGTATTTTCATTTTAATTAAATCAGTAGATGATAAATCTTACAGAAACAACAAAATAAGTTGTTTATCATGTACATTCAAACACTCAATTTTTTTTTGTTGTTCTGCAATTGAAAGAGCCAGAAGTTGATGTAGAGATAATAACATGTGATTATTTTGAAGAGGTACCATTTAATTTGTTGCAAAAAGGTGAACTTTAAAATGAAATTTTTCTTGTTCCTTTTTACTAAGAGCAGTACTTGTTTGTGACATGAGTAGAGTCCAATCTTCAGTTATTGGTTCTGCATTTCTTAGATTTGTAAGAAGAGAATGGAATTGTACCTAAACATTTGTGTTATGAATTTGGCAAAAGGTAGCCTCTAAAGTGGTTTCTTTTTTTAATGACAACCATAATTATCAACCATATGAATTTGAAGCATACATCAGAATATCTTTAACTGGAACAAGCTAACCCAAATTAGTAAAGAGAATCAGTGAATGACCTCCAAAAGGAATGTGGTTTGTATTTGGAAATGCTTTTGTCAATGTCATATCAATTCTTGCAAATAATTTAGGACCAATAAAACTCATTTCATCTATTATGATGTACTGAACATAATACAGATTTTCCTATAATTTTGCCAGTTATTGACCTTGTAATTGTATCATCTCTTTGATAGGAATATATAGAACTGAATGAATTTTAGATGCCTTGATGTTAAATGCTGCAAGTCTTGTTGGTGCAAGAAGTAGAACAGGTGACTATCCATTTGGTGGTATCAGATGAAATTTTTTTGTGCCAGCAGTGACTTGTACAATTAATTGTAATGGTTGTTGTACAGTAGTTTTTTTTCTATGTGATATAATCATATCATATGTAGCTGATGTTGTTGAGTTTTGGATTAAATTTGACATGAATAGAGTTGAATCTTCAATTCTTGGTTTTGCATTTGTTAGATTTGTAAGAAGAGAATAGAATTGTACCTGAAGTTTTGTGTTACCAATTTGTCAAAAGTTAGCCTCTAAACTAATTACTTTTCTGAGTAACTATCATAATTGTGCACCACATGAATTTAAAGTATACATCGAAATATCTTTAATTAACTGGATGAATCTAACCAAAATCATGAAAGGGATTCATTGATAGGTAAATTGAAGCAAAAACTTAATAATTTGCATAACAACATTTCAAAGAACATATCATGTATATAAATATTGTCATGACAAGTATTTAAACAAGTAAACAATTATATTTGAGTACAGTTAAAAGTAGTTTCATGTCCACATTTTGTTTTGAAAAATTGTGATACATTGGAAGTTTATATTTTTATATGGTTCCAGCACATAAATAGAATTAAAATACAAATAAATGTAAGTAATATGGTGTGACGTGCTCGTAAAAAACTAATTTCAGTCTTTTTTATTGACACAATCTTAGTCATGATAGCCTCTTGAGAGCACCAGCTAGATTGATGAGTTTGATTGACAATTTGTGAAAATGGTGTGACATATTTATTTGAGACATCATCTGCCCACTTAAAGTAACCATAGCCATTGTTTCCCTACAATATCAAGTTTACCTTAATATATAATATAATGTATAGTATGTAAATTTCTTCAAAACATCAAATATATGTGTAGTACTAACCTTTTTGCTAAGTGGAAAGGTCCAAAATTTTCTTTGAGGGTTTTTCTTAGTGTTTGACATTTTCAAAATGCAAGCTCCTTCATGATAGTTGCAGTGTGGTTCATTTACAATAGTCATTAATAATTTGTTAATATCAATATAATAATTATCTGTGTTACCAATTTGGTGAAAGTTAGCCTACTAAATTATCAAATTATTATACACAAATACCAATACATAAATCAGATGTAGAAAACTAGATATGATGTCAAAAAAAATGTATTTAACAAAAGAAGACGGGAAACATCTGATGGGGAGGCTAGGATAGACTAGCTCAGTCTATGCCCCTGATCCTCTCTAGGATCCAAGTGTTCTTCTAACACCTCTGATGGTCTATAGGCTTCCTTATCTCTCCAAGGACCCCCTGACCTACCTAACCTTCCCACCAAGTCAAACTAGCTCATCCATCAACATTTCAAGCTTAGCTCTTAGACACTATCCCTTACATAGGCTCAATAAGGGTCTTTTTGGCTTATGCTTCTATTCCACACTCCAACAGTGAATTTTATAGGTTCCCAGATTTTTTCAAGGCATTAGGCACTTGTTCATGACATTGGCTTAGTTGGGTCTTTACCCGATTTAGGACTTGCTTTGTAAATTAGGGCTACAAGGAGGAGGCCTAATTAGCCCTCCTTCCGGTTTCTTAGGGATTTTGAAGCACTTCCTTCAAAGAAACATCAACCTTGTCCTAAAGGAAATTTTCTCCACTTGACCTAATCTCAAACATTTTTTGGGTCTTGGGTCACTGGCTAGCTGTACAATGCCTGTACCCTATATGGAGGGTTTTAAGGCTTTTAAGCCTCTTCACAGTCACTGATCAAGATAGTGTGCGGCAGCACCTTTCCCAGGTTGCTCCAACCCTCTCCTTTGCACTAGGTGACCTCCACACATGCCTTTAGAATCCCTTAAAAGGGCTTGTCTTGAAAATCCCTTCACTATCTTGGAGAGTTCTTCTACTATTGAACATCCCTAGCCAGACTGCACATAGCTCGCCTAGGGCTTCTACAAACAAATGTTTGCACTTCTTTTCAAGGGCCATGCATTTATATAAAACCAAGGAAGGATATGTACCTTTAGTTTCTAAGGATCCATAGTGATTCCATGATGGAAATGAAAGTTACAGACCTAACTATACATGTCTCTCCAAACTGGCAAAGAACTATTACAAACAAGAAAGAAACAAAATAGTCTAAATACACTTGGAAGATTCAAACCACACACATGTATATGGACAAAAAAACACTAGTTTATCCTACAATGCAAAGATCCAATAGTATCTTCCTATTCACATTCAAATAAGCTAAAAATAGCACTATCTATTCTCAGATTTCACAGTTCAGACTGTTACTTCCATATAGAACCATGCCAATATGACAACCAACCCTGATATTAGGGTTTTCCAAGTCTTTTATATCCTTCACCTTGGGGTGAGTGTTTGGTTAGGGCTTTTGAGCCTCTTAGCATAGGTAGGCAACACAAAGGGAAAAGTTGCTTAGCAACTTTTTAAAAGGTGCTAGCAACTTTTGAGCAACTTTTAGTTGCTTGAGCAGTCTTTGCTCACTCATCACAAAAGACCATTGCTAGGCCTCCTTAAGCACTCATGTGCTCATATCTCAACCAAACACTAACTCCTAGACCTCTAACTAATAGTAAAACAAAGATCTCAAGATGACAACATTCCTTGAGTCAATGTTCCATTCCTAATAGGAAGACCACCTGAACTTCTAGGACTTGGACAATTCCTAGACACACCAAAAATGAGCCAAAACTCCTATTGAATCTTATTTTAATTACAAAATTCATCACCGAAGAAAAACACATCAAAATGTGATGGTGATGACCCTCTTAGGGGTTCTCCTACACCGTACTCCCCCTCAGCACAAGCTAAGGCACTTTGGGATCTAAAAGAGCTAGATCAACTCCAAACTTTTTGAACTATCCTTCCTCAATCCAGGTGGCTTCAAATTTAGGTTGACCCATCCACTTGACCAGATGCTCCATGTAGACTTGATGTCTAGTTGTTTTCTTCACCCTAGATTTTAAGATCTTCTCTGCTTTAGCTGGCTCCTTCTTGGGCATTGCATTGGTGTCTATATCTTGTAGTACCTTTGGTGGAGTTGTACCTTGCTGACTAATATCTCCCTTGAATTTGATCATGTTTGCAACATTAAACACTAGAGAGATGGCTAAGTCTGATGGCAAGTCCACTTTGTAGGCATTCTCTCCATATTTGGCTAGAATCTTGCATGGGCCTACTCTCCTCATCTTTAGCTTGGTGGGCATGCCTTTCTACATCCTTGCTTTGTTAAGGTGGACCATAACATAGTCCCCAATCTAAAACTGTACTTCTTTCCTCTTTTCATCCACTTTAGCCTTGAGTCCTTGAGTAGACTCCATAATAGACTTCTTCACTTGCTCTTGCACCTCCTTGATAGTTTGAGTGAAATCTTCAGCTTGTCCACTCTTCAACTCCATGGAACCTAAGTCTCTCAATTCACACACTCCTCTAGGGTGTCTTCCATAAACTATCTCAAAAGGACTTCTTCCTGTGGTCCTATTGACACTATCATTATATGCATATTCAACCTGAGATATCACAAGATCCCAAGTCTGTCCATACTCCTTTGTCAAACACCTTAACAAGTTGCCAAGCACCCTATTGATGACCTTAGTTTGACCATCAGTTTGAGGATGGTATGTTGAACTGAAAGAGAGATTAGTACCCAACCTTTTCCATAAGGTTTTCCAAAAATTGCCCATGAACTTGTTGTCCCTATCTGAGACAATACTCAAAGGGAGTCCATGAATCCTAACTATCTCTTTGAAGAAGAGATGTGCTACATAACTTACATCATGAGTAGTTTTACAAGGAATGAAATGACTTATTTTAGAAAACCTGTCTACTACAACATAGATGATATCCATACCTGATTTGGTTTTAGGGAGTCCAACCACAAAGTCCATACTTACACACTCCCAAGGCCTATTGGGAATGGGTAAAGGCTGATATAGTCTTGCATTACTTGAACCACCCTTAGCTCTCTGGCATACTCCACATTGCTCAACATATCTTCTCACATCCCTTGCTAGCTTAGGCCAAAAGTAGTATCTCTGTACTAACTCCAATGTTTTGTTTATGCCAAAATGACCACTAAGACTGCCATTATGCTTCTCTTGGATCAGATTTTCCCTCATGGATCCTCTAGGTACACAAAGCTAATTACCCTTAAACAACAATCCATTTTGAAGGGTGTAATCTATGAACTCACCATGGAAATGGTTCTCAAACTCTAGGCACACCTTGTAGGCTTGTGACAAGTCTTCATCCTCCTCATATAAGTCTTTAAAACCTCCTATTCCAATGCTTTGTAGTTGTACCTCTTGGATAGTCAATAACTTCCTACTCAAAGCATCTGCTACCTTATTAAGCTGCCCTTTCTTGTGCTTGATTGTGAAGGTAAAGGATTGGAGATACTCCATCCACTTCAAGTGCCTGTTACTAAGCTTCTCCTAAGTGTTGATATAGCTTAAAGCCTGATTATCAATAAACACCACAAATTCTTTTGGCAAAAGGTAATGCCTCTACTTCTTGAGAGATTATACCAATGCATACAACTCCAAGTCATAAGCTGAATACTTCTTCTTTGCCTCATTGAGTTTATCACTGAAGAATTCCACAGGCCTTCCTTCTTGATTTAATACACCCCCTAGTATTGTACCACTTGCATCACATTCAATGGTAAACAATTTGTCAAAAGTTGGTAAGAGTAGGATAGGTTTAGTAGCTACCTCTTGCTTCAATGTTTGGAATGACTTCTCATCTACCTCAGTCCACTTGAACTTAGTTTTTAGTCCTCCTTTGATGGTGTCTAATACTGGTGCACAAATCCCACTGAAGTTTCTTACAAACTTTCTATAAAATTGGGCTAAACCATGAAAACTTCTAACTTCTGTCCCTGTTTTTGGGGTAGGCGAATTCAAGATTGCCTCCACCTTGCTTGGGTCCATTTTCAGATTACCCTTGGACACTACAAAGCCCAAATAAACCAGCTCTTATTGCATGAACTCACACTTCTCTAGATTGATGGCTAATTTCTCTTCATGGAGTCTCTTCATAACCAACCTTAAGTGCTCAAGATACTCTACTTTTTTTTTTCTATAGATGAGTATATCATCTAGATACACCACTACAAATCTTCCTGTGAAGTCCTTCAAGACCTCATTCATTAACCTCATGAAAGTTCTTGGGGCATTGGTAAGCCCAAATGGCATTACAAGCCATTCATACAAACCATCTGCGGTTTTAAAAGTGGTCTTCCACTCATCACCCTCCTTGATTCTAATTTGGTGATAACCACTCTTTAAATCCATCTTGGTGAAGTACATAGCACCTCCCAAACAATCCATTAGATCTTCTATTCTTGGAATTGGGAACCTATACCTGATAGTGATCCTGTTGATAGCCCTTGAATCTGTGCAAAGTCTCCATTTTCCTCCTTTCTTGGATGTTAAGACCACTAGGACTGCACATGGACTAATACTCTTCTTGATCAACCCTTGATCCAATAACTCTTGCACTTGTCTAGCTACTTCCTTATTCTAGTCTAGGGTAAGCTTGTAGGCTGCTTTGTTAGGCAGAGATGTACTAGGTACAAAGTCAATTTGATGACTTATAGCTCTTCTTGGAGGTAAGGTGGTAGGGGTTCCATCACTTACTATATCTCTGTATTCTTCCAACATTTTCTGCACTTCCAATGGTAATTTTGCCTCCAACTTCTTGTCCTCCTCCTTTGGTTTCACCATAATAGCACATCCTATGGTCTCCTCATCTTGTAGAGCATGTAAGAACTCCTTACCACTACTAATAAACACACTAGGTGTCTTAGAAACCTCATTATTCTCTATTATGGACTGAATTTTGAAAGTCCTTGCATCTTTCTTAAAAGAAATGGAGTTCTCCTCTCCATCATAGATCATCTTTCTGTCAAATTGCCAAGGTCTTCCCAATAGAAGATGGCATGCATCCATGGGAAAAACATCACAAAGCACTTTGTCTTTATAGCCTCTAATAGAAAACTCCACCCATGTCTACTCATTAACTAGTACACTTTGCTCCTAGTTCAACCAAGTCACCTTGTATGGATTTGCATGGGGAACCTTTTTAAGTTTTAGCTTATTTTCCCTTTGCTATGATGTTATTAGTAGACCCTGAATCTACTATAACCTTGCATACTTTGCCTTGTATCTTGCACCTAACTCTAAAAAGAGCCCTCCTGTGCTTTGGTTCACCTTGATTGGGTTGCCTTATGAGTACTCTCCTGAACATCAAGTTCTCACCCATTTCTGATTCTAACTTGCTGACTTCATTAGTGCATGAGCTGCTACTATCTTCTTGGGTATAGGCTACCCTCTTCTCATTATTTGAGGTTGATGGTTTATCAAGGACACCTATAGGCAGGGTGTCCAAACTGTCCACACTGATAGCACTTCATGGTGGCAAAGTAGGAGTTGCTCCTTCATGTTCCTCTTCCTCTGTTTCTTTGAGAACCTCTTCCTCTACCATAAGATCCTCTTGTAATGATTTTTGAACTTTGTTCCAAGATTCTACTCTCTCCTTGGCTTCTTGATTCACCACCTCTACTAGAACCTCCTCTTTGACCCCCTCTAGAGTCTCTACCTCTTCCCCTGTTCTTGGAGTTGGGTTCTTGCTTTCTTCTTTGTTTCTCTTCAAGCTTTTGTGACATATGATGACAGCCAAGTACTATGGTGGGAGTAAAAAAACTCATTTCCTTTGCTATGCTCCATTTCAAACCACTTAGATACCTTGCCACTTTAATGCTTTCTTCTTCTTTGATCTTGGATCTCAAGCTCAACTTGTGGAACTCTTCAGTGTAGCTGGCTACATCCATCTTCTTCTATCTAAGATTCAACCTCCTATGCTGCTGAATTTCATAATCTTCTAGTAGGTATGCTTCCTTCACTTTATTCACCATTCCTTTCCAATTAGAGATTAGGTTCTTTCCCTCTTTCTCCCTTTCACCTTGCAAGTAGTTCCACCAGGTTAAAGCTTGTCATCTCAACCTAGACTTGGCCACTTTGACCTTTTGTGCCTCTGAGGTCTCTTCACACTTGAATTGATTCTCCATGCCTTCAATCCATTTCATCACAAGCTCTATATCCATCCTGCCAGTCAATAAGGGGACACCTTCAAGTGCCTTGCCTGTGATAGCCTTCAGGGCTTTAAGAAATTTCTCATCTTGAGTTGGAGGATTAGGTATAGGTACATCATCATCAATGGTTTTATCTTTCCCTTTGGCATCCTGCTCCTCCATCCTATCTTTCACCTTATCTACTTTTGCTTGGACATCATCCAAGAGTTGCTCCATTTCCATCAATCTTTCTTGCAGGAGTCTATTAGCTTCCTCCTGATCTTCCACCTTCTTAGCAAGCTTAGCATTGGTCACCATTTTATGCTTATGATGATCCAATTGATTCTTCTGGTGGTTGAAACATCCACCTTTCACTTCCCAAGCCTTAACTTGGCTCTGATACGAATCTGATGGGGAGGCTAGGATAGACTAGCTCAGTCTATGCCCCTGATCCTCTCTAGCATCCAAGTGTTCTTCTAACACCTCTGATGGTTTATAGGCTTCCTTATCTCTCCAAGGACCCCCTGACCTACCTAACCTTCCCACCAAGTCAAACTAGCTCATCCATCAACATTTCAAGCTTAGCTCTTAGACACTATCCCTTACATAGGCTCAATAAGGGTCTTTTTGGCTTATGCTTCTATTCCACACACCAACAGTGAATTTTATAGGTTCCAAGATTTTTTCAAGGCATTAGGCACCTATTCATGACATTGGCTTAGTTGGGTCTTTACGTGATTTAGGACTTGCTTTGTAAATTAGGGCTACAAGGAGGAGGCCTAATTAGCCCTCCTTCCGATTTCTTAGGGATTTTGAAGCACTTCCTTGAAAGAAACATCAACCCTGTCCTAAAGGAAATTTTATCCACTTGACCTAATCTCAGAGATTTTTTGGGTCTTGGATCATTGGCTGTCCGTACAATGCCTGTACCCTATATGGAGGGTTTTAAGGATTTTAAGCCTCTTCACAGTCACTGATCAAGATAGTGTGCGAAAAAACCTTTCCCAAGTTGCTCAAACCCTCTCCTTTGCACTAGGTGACCTCCACACATGCCTTTAGACTCCCTTAAAAGGGCTTGTCTTGAAAATCCCTTCACTATCTTGGAGAGTTCTTCTACTGCTGAACATCCCTAGTTGGACTGCACATAGCTCGCCTAGGTCTTCTACAAACAAATGTTTACACTTCTTTTCAAGGGCCCTACATTTATATACAACCAAGGAAGGGTACGTACCTTTAGTTTCCAAGGATCCATGGTGATTCCATGGTGGAAATGAATGTTACAGACCTAAATATACATGTCTCTCCAAACTGGCAGAGAACTATTACAAACAAGAAATAAACAAAATAGTCTAAATACACCTGCAAGATTCAAACCACACACATGTATATGGACAACAAAACACTAGTTTATCCTACAATGCAAAGAACCAATAGTATCTTCCTATTCACATTCAAATAAGCTAAAAATAGCACTGTCTATTCTTAGATTTCACAATTCAGACTGTTACTTCCATACAGAACCATGCCAATATGACAACCAACCCTGATATTAGGGTTTTCCATGTCTTTTATATCCTTCACCTCGGGGTGAGTGTTTGGTTAGGGATTTTGAGCCTCTTAGCATAGGTAGGCAACACAAAGGGAAAAGTTGCTTAGCAACTTTTCAAAAGGTGCTAGCAACTTTTGAGCAACTTTTAGTTGCTTTAGCAGTCTTTGCTCACTCATTACAAAAGATCATTGCTAGGCCTCCTTAAGCACTCATGTGCTCATATCTCAACCAAACACTAACTCCTAGACCTCTAACTCATAGTAAAACAAAGATCTCAAGATGACAACATTCCTTTAGTCAATGTTCCATTCCTAATAGGAAGACCACCTGAACTTCTAGGACTTGGACAATTCCTAGACACACCAAAAATGAGCCAAAACTCCTATTGACTCTTATTTTAATTAAAAACTTCATCACTGAAGAAAAATACACCAAAATGTGATGGTGAGGACCCTCTTAGGGGTGCTCCTGCACCAACATCTCAAAATACTGAACTTGAAATTTTTGCATCAAATTTACATTGTTCAAACACCTCATATCATTTAGAACCAGCTGAACTTTCAATTTCAAATCCTCTACCAAATTCAATTATTGAAAATCCTTCCTTGCTAAAACTTCAAATACCTAATTATATTGAAGATCATACAACATCCATGAATAGAACTGACCATATTCTTATTTGATCATTCTCCGAAAATTATTACAAGGGCAAAAAAGAATTTCAAACAAAGATAGATGGTATTTCAAACTATAGAAGGTGTTCTGTATGTATGGAAAGTTATCATGGGATTAAAATGTGCATATCATATGAAATTTTAATATGCTACAGATGCAATTCAGAAAAAATGGCCATCGGTTCTCTGAGTGGAACAATATGGATCCAGGTAAACATAGATGTAAAAGACAAACTCATGTAACATTGCTGAAATAGATATTGTATAAATTTTAAAACTTTATTATGATATTGTATTGATGTATATAGGTATTTTTTAATGAAGGTTTAGTTGTTACCAATCCTTATATAAAATGTTCTTTACATAATTATTGAATATTAGTTTTTACTTTGTCTTTTTTTATTATA
Organism: Chamaecyparis obtusa; assembly: GCA_027943335.1. Classification (NCBI taxonomy): domain Eukaryota; kingdom Viridiplantae; phylum Streptophyta; class Pinopsida; order Cupressales; family Cupressaceae; genus Chamaecyparis; species Chamaecyparis obtusa. The sequence goes on from BSBK01011832.1 coordinate 150,413, forward strand.
AGATAACTATTTTTTCGTTTGTGGATTAGAAGATAACTATTTTTTTGTCTATTATGTCATGCCCCTGACAATCTCAGGCTTTATTTTTCAATGTTATGTTATGGTTGGATTTCTGGTTTGATTAGCATCATTTTATCTGGAACTATATTTATGTTGGACTTCTATGAGTTTGAACTCTGACTTCGTTCATTTGAACCTTGTTGTTTGGAATAAATATGTTTATCTCTGTAATAGGTACTTTGGTTCTGCCAGACACTCAGAGAATTATGTCTATTTCTGTAGCTTAATGAGTTTTCTGATATCAGAATTGGTTTAGACTAACTTTTGAATTAATGGTACTGGATAGTTCAGTAGAGATTTGAGTATTGGTATGATTGTGAAAATAGTACAACTTAAATGGCTAGTCTATTGTCTGATAATTGGTTCATTGTTTTGGAATTCTTAATAATATGTTAAACATAATTAGAATTGGTTTTATTATTATGGATAAATGTGTCTTGATGTTGCAGACAGTTTATAGAGATTGTTGTTACTTAATTGTAATCAAATTTTGAGTTCAAATAAATAAATAAATATATATATAGATATATTTATACTTATATTTATGAGTAACTGTTTTAGAAATTATGTTGTTTATCTTTAGCTAAAACTAAAGAATTATCTAAGTTAGCATATCCTATTTTGTATGTTAGTAGGAGGTTAGTTTGATGAAGTGTTAGTAATTTGGCATTGTTAATGCGTTGTTATCATTGATGCTTAAGTTAGTTAAGATCGACTAATGATATCTAACATAGATGTATATTATCTATCCCTAAGACTTCCTATTTATGATTTGGCTCGAAGACATGACTTATCGGCAAGGTTTAATTGCACTTGCATCACATAGTTGTATTAGTGGGGTTTAAACTATTTTCGGGTTATGGGATTGTACTTTGATGGACATTTGGCAGGGAATGTATTGTGTTTGCTGCAAGAGATAAGTTCATATTGAATGAACTCATCGATGTTATTCATTTTTGTGTTTGATGTCCGCCATTAGCTCTGGTGAAGAGTTGCAGTTGAATTATGACTGCATTTTTCACCATGTTATTCTGCGACAGTTTGGGTAAACAGTTAGTTATGGACCCGTGTTCCTGTTATATCTTATATGATAAGTTGCTTGGAATGGAAAGGGATTTTCACGGCAAGTTATACCCTTCTGTTCGTGGTCATTTGGGAAGTTTTGTGTTTCATACTGTCATCTCTGTATTTGCGTTGTGGGCTTTTCTTTTGCACGGCACTTTGGCAATCAGTGGAAAGAGATCTTCATGGTTGAGATTAGGGTGCGACTGTGAAGCTCACCAGGCAGGGGCTAGCTTTGGCATTTTGGTTTTTTGGATATCTCCCCACACAAATACCAGGCAGGGGCAATCTCTCACCTTATCCTCTGTTTCCATTTTATTTTCTGCAAATGAAATATTAGATTGTTTAGTTACGCTGTTAGTGAGTTGATGAATGGAAGGTATTATGATTGTATACTCTGTGAGTTCGGTCATGAACCGGTTCATTCTTGGTTGGATTAAGAAGTTTATTTAGTTAATGGATTTTATGTTTAGTGGAGGAATTTGAAATACATGTTATTAATATGTTGTTTTCGAGCATATTGTGTTGATGGGTTTTCTTTGTTTCTGCGTATGAAGTTGTCAGTATTTTTCTTTATGTTTGTGCCAAACTATGGGGAATATAGTTGTTGCAATTGATATATGGTTATTCCATAGTGTGTTTTGTGTCATCGTTTTCTTTTTCTTTGGTCAGTATTAAGGGGGTTAATTGGGAATGAGAACCGGTATATAAATGCAGTTTGAAACACAGGATGAGTGTTTGTTTAACAGCTTCTTAACGGTATTCTCGTACTATTTCCTGTTGTTAGGAACACTGTGGAAACAAAATGTTTACAATGTGTAAGAGTCTATGGTCATAAGGTGAAATTGGGTATTTATTACCACTGTTATGAACCGAATCTGGTATCGATGTTAGTTGTGTCAAATGGGTGTTTGTCACTGTCTGTTTCAGTCAATAGTGAAAATGTGGATATCTTTGGTTATACCAAAACTTGACTGCAAGCTATATGATTCTTCAGAAATAATCACCAGTGTGAAATATAGTTTGTATCGACATTAGGAAATGTTAGGAATTTTTAGGAAAGTCTATTATTATCATTTTCAGTCAGTAAGGAAAACCACTTTGATATTTTGTTTAAAATGTAGATGACGGTTCTTAATTTTCTGTTATTCCTTTTATGAAATCGGTAGATTCAGTAGAATTATAAGGTAGATGTGTTTGATAGGACTGAGATGACTAGTATGGTTTTGTTCAATGTGTAGTTATGGGCTTGAACTTTTGTGAATGATAAGTTATGTTATATAATTATATATGTTTATATATACCTGCTGGGATATGTATCTATATACACAAGCCGTGATGTATACATGTACATACACCAACATGTATATAATAGATGCTATGTTTATCATTCTGAACTATTAAATTACAAGTTTATATATATATATATATATATATATATATATATATATATATATATATATATATATATATATATATATATATATATATATATATATATATATATATATATATATATATATATATATATATATATATATATATATATATATATATATATATATATATATATATATATATATATAGATATATATATATATATACCTGCTGGGATATGTATATGTATACACAAGCCGTGGTGTATACATGTACATACGCCAACATGTATATAAAAGTATGAACTTGTAATTAACAGAGCAGGATGTATAGCAAATTAGTTTATAATAAATTGGTTTATGGAAAGCTTGTATGTTTGTTAAAAGCGATGGGTGTTGTGTTGATTCAGTTGATATATGATTATTTTAGTTCTTTTCTATTCAATGGAATTGTGATTTCAATATGGACATTTTATTGTACAGTTTCAGATATAATGCTAAGTTAATGTGGAGACTATTATTTGATTGGATTTGTGATGGATAAAGTATTGTGATCTTTTCTTCTTTTGGGAATCATCTTTTTTAAGAATGTATGTTAAGGAAAATGAAAACATGGTTCTAAATGGATTTCTGATTGTTGTTTCAATTCTATAATTGATGCAATAGAAATGGAGTGTTAGTGAAATTGTGTAATGTAGATCATTTCATTTCAATCACTAATTGCTAGATCAAGTGTTTTGAGATAATGCAAGTATGATCCTTAGATTGGGGGCTGACACTAGTCTAGTACCTTGTGGTGATAGAATTTCTGTCAGTTGTGACTGACACTAGTCTATATCCTTATGGGAAAGAATTTCTGTCAGTTGTTTAATTAAGTGATAATTATAAATTCAAGGGATATGGGTTTCAATTAACAAGATAAAACATTATGGTTTCATCAGACATAATGGATTACTACGAGGTTTCCTTACGGATACATAGCGTAGGTCCTTATGTGGACACCCATGAACTATTGGATCATTACTTTGTCATTTTCTTTGCGAGTTTATTTCTGTTAAAAAGAGATACAGTGCTTGATGATTTTGGTGTAAAAAGAATCGAATTATGTTATTAGATTTCAATAACATCTAAATTTAATCTGCATAATTGTTATATTATACTGACTTTTATGGTTGCAGAATTTTGGAGATGTTTTGTTAACTTTATCATTGTGACTGAGCCCTGTTTTCTATTTACGTTTGTGTTCATTTTGATTTTTAGGTTTTAGATAGATAAATCAATGAGTATGGGACAGTGGATAGTAGTTGTTAAGATTTATGGAAAATAGATCATTTCGTGGTTATTAGTTATCAGAACTATTCGTAGAATGTAAAGGATTGGTTAAAAAGGGAATTTTGTTTTTGAAACTAAGACTTTGAATAAAGAGTATTCTTATTACTCTGATGTAATTCAGTTGAAAACTATAAAGCTCTTAGAAGCAGTTACTATGATTATATGTCCAGTTTGTAATTTTTTTAAATTTTTTTTTTTATGGTTCTATGTGGTTTTGTTTATGGTTGAATCTTCTTTGGTTTTATCTTTTATCTTTAAGTATAGATGGGGTGTTACATATTATAAGTGAACAAAGTTTTGGTGATTAAGAGACTCTTTGTAGTCGCTAACTATGTGAAGATAAAGTTAACATAAAATATCAAGTATCAAATATGTAATCTAAAAAATTGAATGGTAAAAAGGAAAAGTTAAAGAAGATTTAAATTTGTACAAAAATAAGGTACAATATGACTATGAAATAATGTATATTGCATTATGAATTTGTTTAAGGAGATAGACTTCCATCTCCTTATACACAAGTAGTAGAGATCTAGTATTTTACAAACTGAACAAACTTACAGTCTTAAAGTATAGCATCATAACCCATGGGTTGACCGTTCATGGGATGTAAATCATCGAACCAGTAAAGATGTTTGGATATTTGACGTAGTATACCCTAGTTCTGTGTATGAACATTAATAGTTGGATAGAGCATATAAGTGGTTTGGGTCCATGTAGGTATTTGTTCCCTTACAATCTTTTGTATACGTTCATGTATTGGTATAGTTAAGTAACAGCCATGTGGTCCCCATCTTTCTATGACTTGTTTGTTTCACAATGTGTCTGAGCTTGATGCAAAATGCAAGGGATACATTTGACTATGATAGCAAAGGTTATGTAAAGTAGTTGTATTGCTTTGTGGAGTTCAAAGTAGTTTCTCTATCCATATTTCACCTGTAGCATTTATCAAAGAAGAGTATTCAGTGTCAGATGCTATTGATGCTAGTTGAAACCAAGTTTCTCTTAGGATATGATGAACCTGTCTTGGATTGCATGTGTCACAAGACTGCAATTTTGTAATATATGGATCTCTGTAAAAGTGATCAAAATTTCTTAGTGATACTACACGAGATGTTATTAATTGATTTTCTTCTAGTAAGCTTTTCTCTAGCAATCCTGAAATTCTATCTTCTTCATGAATTCTTTGAATGTTCATGTGTTGATGGAAGTCATTAATGACAACTATTCTCTGTTGCAAAATTTCTACAATGTAATTCATAAATTATTAATAACCAAATGAAAACCATCCAAAAAATATTTTTTTATAACCAATCACTAATTTATAACAGAATAATGAAATTTTTTGTACTTATTTATTAGAGAAAGACTTTTTTTCCTATATATCTTAAAACAAATCAGAATATTGGTAAAGGTAGAGCATTCGATTTAGAACCCTAGTTTTCTCGTCTTGAAAATTTGGAACCCAAGTTATCAAATTGTTTTATTTTTCAGTCATTTTTATGGTTGTAGGATTTCAATATTTATCAAATGAAGATATGTTTACTTAGCTAGAAATTTTATTCAGATTATATTGCATCAAATCGATTTCTACCAATTGCTAGCTATCTATATTATTCAAATTTTTTTCCTATTGAACTTTGTTAGATAGTTTTAGGTATTGAAATAAAGAAGATATTCCAAAAATGAAAGAGGTTAAGAATTTTAAGAAATGAATGTAAATACCATAGCTTAGTTTAAATACCAAATATTACTATGACTCTCATTTGTCTTCTCTTCTATTCTTGGCTTTTGTTCATGTTTCCTGTATAATTTGGTACTTTATAAAAGAATAGGGCGGTGTTGTTGAGTGCTTTGCACTCATAACATTAATTCGAGGAGATGATATTTTGAGAAGGTCATTATAGTGATGTGATGGAGTTCTATAGAGCTAGTTTTATAATAATTATCTATGTACTACAACGAGTTCAAATAAATCAGTGGTGTGTTAAATAAATGATATGTCAGTAGTGACACGTGTGAAATGGAAAAGGTTCTCTTATTTCGATGTTCGATATGACAAACTTGGAAAATCGCAAGATATATCACACAAATTAAGAATGGCAGATTTGGCATTGGACGAAATCGATATTATATATAAAATTAGTTGACAAGAATCTAAATATTGAATGGTCATCCGTGAGATATCTAAGAAAGATTTTGTTCATTAATACTCTTAGAAATAGCGTCAGTTGGGGTGCTTTTGCTACGATCTAATTATTATATTAATTCATAACTGTAATAGTTATAATGATATTAATTTGTAACTCTCACCACTATTTAATACTTAGAATATATAAATGTATACTTAAGGTATTTTTTAATTTGTATTGTAAAATATTTATTGATAATTAATATTATTTTGATTGTATTTATTTAATGTTAGTGATAGTATAAAATATGAAACGTTATTAAATAATAAAGTCATTTGAAGTAATAAAATAGATATTAAATAAAAAAAATGAAGCAATATTAATTAGTGATATATTTATTATATTATTTTAGTTTCTTTTAAGAAATATATTTTGTTTTTATATTTATATAATGATAAATGATATATGAAAATTAATAATAATATTTTACAATACATATTCAATATTTTATTTATATAATTTTTAAAAGATCAGTATAAAAAAGCAAGAGTGGTGATCAGTGGTTTATGCATACAACAATAGCTTCATTACAAAATTGTGACACATAAATGATTATATTGATGAGAAATAGATAGGAGTTATATCAATATCATGTATACAAAATGCTTTTAAATGAAATTGTTAACAAAAGAGATTCGTTATAAGATATGAAAAATAGAAGTAAGGGTCATACTTGAGAATAGTCCTAATATAATTCACTTTTAAAAAGTGAAAGGACGAGAACATTTTTTGTTAGGTATTGAGTGACATCAAAATGAAATTCATGTAGGAGTCAAGGAATGGATACTGATTCTTTGAAAATCCTTTAAAGAGATTTTATATCTAGAACATATTCTATGAAAGTGCAATTTTCAAGGTACTGACATACAATCTCAAAGTCTAAGATAAGCTACATTATTGTAGGCTAAAATGATCCTGGTAACCCATTTTTAAGAAAAAAAGGATATATAAACTTAGTAACAATAACCATTTTATGGGAAACTGTACTTTCTGTTCACACTTTCAAACTACAGTCTATTTTGTTGTCGCTGTAAGATTTATCATCTACTGATTTAATTAAAATGAAAATACAATACAAATTGTTGTTATAAAAATCATAATAATTGACAAGGCTTTAATAATTAATTAACCTTAACCATGAGTCTACACAGATTTAATCCTAAGCTCAACAACATCAGTTGTAGCATGCATTTGTTTAATGTTAGGTTGAAGGTATTCTAAATGTACGATATTGAAATTGTCATACAAAAAAAGATGCATCAACAAACACTTATGCATAAATCTTGGACAAGCCTCATTCTTTCAAATAGATTCAAGACCTTCATATATCCTACTTATAATATGTGTTTTGTACGGCATGTGATGTATATGTGAAGGTTACCATCTCTACATCACTAATAAACAAGTTAGTAGGCTAACTTTTGCCAAATTGGTAACACAGATGTTTAGGTACAATTCCGTTCTCTTCTTAAAAATCTAAGAAATGCAGAACCAACAACTGAAGATTGGACTCTACTCATGTCATGGACAAGTACTGCTCTTAGGAAAGAGGAAGAAGAAGAATTTCATTCTAAATTAGACCTTTTTGCAACAAATGAAATGGTAGCTCTTCATAATAAGTGCATGTTATTATCTCTACATCTTTTACAGCTCTTTCGAGAGTTCATGAACTATCAGGACTACATATTCATCCAACTTTCAGTTTTGAAAGATTTTCATGCATGCAACAAAATCCAAATGTTACAAGGTGAAAAGAAGAACAAAAATGCTTAAATGCGTTAATATAATATTAACTCTTTTGTTTTATCATTATTATATATTCTTCATTGAAATTATAGATATGTATATATGATTCTCAGATTTTGAACACTAAACTTAAAGAACATAGTCCTTTCAAAGAATATATAAACTTAGTTTCAATAAGCATTTTATTAGAAACTGTACTTTCTATTGACACTCAACAACTATAGTCTATTTTGTTGCCATTGTAAGATTTATCATCTACTCATTTCATTAAAATAGAAATACAATATAATTTGCTTTTATAAAAAACATAATAATTTTGTCTAGTAACTTATGGGTTCAACAGCCAATGACAATATAAAATACACAACTTTCAAACATCAATTTCAGCAAAATAATATGAAAACAATACAGACAAACCAAATATCGTATCTCTAAAAGATATCTAATGAAAACTAGTTTTCCTATAATTCCATGAATACTACACATGATACCAAGTTTAGGAAACCAAACTCACAGAAAACAACACCTAAAATAATATATCTCACTTCATCAATTATCAATAATTAATCATACTAAAAAGGATTCCGTAAAAGCTTCAAATTTTTCATACAAGAAACAAAAAGGTTTTCATTGAGTAAGACAAAAAATGTAAATTTAACAGTTTTTTGTGGAAATTTTACAAAACTGATAACTCAAACAAGTGACCAATATTTGAATAACTTGTAGGGTTGCTTCAAAATATGCTAGCTGGAGCATCAGTTCTTGTTGTAAGTGTTTGAGGTTGCCAGTACTATTTGTTTTTCTTTCAAGCTGTTGCAGCACTGCTACTGGTTGCTTCTTCAGTGGATGTCTCTTCTTCATTAGCACTATCCAAAGGATATGCTGCTTCCCATGATGCATAAGTATCTTCAGCTAGCCAATGAAAGCCCACAACTTCATCTCTTTTAGGCAGTAATTTGTCCCAATCTATAATTATCTGGTGTATCTTAGTTCTTATATTAGTGAAATGTATTCTAACATCTTGTAAAATTTCAATTAATTTTACACAGGGGGTATTGTATTCTATATTTAGAATGGTATCTATTATAGTTGACACTTCATCTTCAATTTGTTGCAACCATCCATCTCTATCCTTTATAGTTCCATCTACTTTGATAAGACCAGGAAACATTTGAAAATTGTCCTGAAAATATCTTACTCTTAACATTTCTACCCTCCTCTTCAAACTTTCCCTATTGACTTCAAATTCAAAAAGCTCTTTAACAAATTTATATGTATTTGTTAGTTGTATATTGACAATACATCGATCATTAATCAAGTAAAACATTGATTTCAACCTATTCTTTCTAGCAATCTAGCATTTTAAATTTTGGTCTAGAGTGGTTATCTCTTTCATAAAGAGATCAAAATGTTAGACAACTGCTTAGTAATTTTATAAACTTCTCTTGGTTTTACATTTGCAACAAATTGTAAAATGGTATCTTTTATTCTTTTTCCATACCTTAGCTTCTCTCTTTGCTCGTGCTCTTCATTGTCCATGGAAGGTGGGAGAGGGGAGACTGGGTACTCAATAATAGGGCTTGAAGAAAAACATCCAGCAGGTGAAGAAGAAATACACAATTGTGCTGAAGAATAAATTGGGCCCTATTCACCTAATTTTTTGTTCAAGTTTGCAATTAATATATCCTTTTGATATAATGCTTTTTTCAAGTCTGCATAAGCCTTTAACATTGTTTCAAGTGTTATTGTAAGGTCTTCTTTTTCCTTGGCCTCCTTTTCTATGACTCTTGCTGTAAGTTGGGCTAATGCTACCACCATTTCTAATGCCTTAAGTACAAAAGTATCAGTGACCCTTTTGACAATCAGCCTACCTGTGATATCACCTTTGCTAATTTTGTTTCCTTTGTTATTGTCATTTTTTCTTAAAGACCACATCACCAAGGCTTGATGATCATTACTAAAAGTGACTCCCTTAATTGCCTGTTCTGCCTCCTCTCTGGTCTTGTGTATTGGCATGGTCTATTTTCTAACTGCATCAAAGACCACTGCATCAGCTATATCCCACTCTGGGAGAATAAGCACTCCTGAATTTCTTATCAAGTCTCTCCCCTCTTCTACAGTAATTGTCTCAAACCGCTCAGTCATCTCTTTCGTCACATCACTTTCTATGATCTTTAGATCTTTATCTGGGTTCTCCTCATGCCTCTTTTCACAAGTTTCTTGAAATTGATGAATATTTAATTTCCATAAAAATTGCATGAAGGCTTTCGCCTTTACAAAGTCATCATCAGCTAAGAACTCATCACATGCTTATTTTATTACTGTGTCTAGCTCTGTACCTGCCATCTCTCCCACTGTCAAATCTAATTTAGGGTCTTTTGGTGGTTCAGGAAACCCCTCATTTATCTCTTCATAAGTCATAAAAATTTGACCTAGGGCTCCCAATTGTTCCATTTGTTGTGTCACCTCTTGATCATCTATTATGTTTAGAGGTGACTGGGATGGAGAATAATCATCTTCTACATGTACAGGCCTTTCTTCTAATTTTTGTTTCTTTGAGGGAACTGGACAATCAGGATTAAATTTATATGCCTGATCTTGAGGTGATTATGGAATGTCTACAATCTCATGTTTTTCTTATTGCTGTGATGTGGAAGGAACATCCTGTTTCCTTTTTTTTTCTTTGTGGATTTGAGATCCTGGTAAAACCACATTATAACCAGTTTTCTTTTGTACCATGTATTTTCCTAGGGGAAATACTTGTGCAAATCTAGGCTTGGTCAATATTGTTTGAACCATCTCTGGTTCAGCTTTTATGGCTTTTTCCTTTTTCTGATTTAGGGTTTGAATAATATCTTCAAATTTTTCCATAAGAGTGTCTATTTTATTTCCAACTGGATTGATACTTTTTAGGGGATCATATTCCTTCTCAAACTATTGGACAAAATTTAATGTCTTCTTGTATACTAACCACTTTTCCTTTCTTATTTCTTGTTCCTGTATATTAGGGATATTTTTGATAATATCCTCAGGGAAATTAAAAATGTGACGTATTGAAGAACACCTTACTTTCTTTTTGAACATTTCATTATAAAAACCCTCAGGGTCTATTGTTCTAGCAATTGATGTAGCCATGTGATAGGGTGCGAGGAATTTTTCAATATGCAGCCATCCTCCCTTTGTGATTATAAACTAGTGGGCAATTGTAACATTTGGAAATAGAGTTCCTTTGGCTTTACCTACCAGAATGTTCTTTTCAATATCCCCTAATTGTCTAATGAACTCTGCAACATTGATCTTGAGGGGTACTTGATATGGCAATATGAATGGAGTCCCAGTAAAACCATCTATTCTGATAATAGTAGAAATGGGATAGAAAATGAAATCCCCCCAATTATGGAAAATTTTAAGGCTCTTGGCAAATTGTTTTGGTCTGACAAGTTAAATCAAGGTCATTGGGATTTGTGGGATTTCATGAACAAATAATAGCCTAAGCCTGGCTGCAAAATATCTATCAAAATTTATAAAACTACTATCATGTATGTCCCATGTCATATTAAGGTTCCACAATTGCACTGGCATATCCTCATCATTGTTTTGTTTCATCAAAACCATGTGCTTCTCAAAATAACTTGCACCTTTAAATAAAAACATATACATTATGAAAGAGTACCAGTAGAAAGGCTTCTCTAGTTTGTTCTTTTGGATAGCTACTAATCCATTAAGAATTAAATCAGCAATGAAGGAACCAAAGTCAAAAGAAACTGGTACAATAGGGTGTAAGATTTGGATCATCATGTACATTAAATGTATTGGCATTCTTTCTTGAACATCTTGTCCAAAGATCTGACATAGCGACCAATATGCAGTTCTTGCTCTCAAGTTAAAATATTTTGTTTTGAAAGGTTCTTGTGTATTTGGTGCTAAGATAATCTTTCCTCCAATATTGTTGCATACATGTTTTAAGGGGTCATTCCTGAAGTAATGTCTCTGAGAAATGTACACTTGGTTTAGTTCCTCAACTTCAATTTTTTGTAAGTCATTTGAGGGTTCACATAGTCTAAAAACCCTTCTAATTTCTTCAGCTGAGATACTTACAAGTACATCTCCACTTACATTCATAATTACCCTAGTAATGGGATCATAATTCTTAGCAATTTGAGTCATCAAATCTCTATCCATGAAAACAATGGGCACAACAAGCTTCCCCAAGTCAAATTGTCATACATTGCTGCTAGGTGGGAGGGCATTTCTCTGGCTAAACCCTAGTTTGAACAATTCTAGACCAGTGATATCAGAAGAGCCACTTCCATTAATCGTGCCAATTTTGGCATCCCTTATTTAATTATCCTTATCATAGAGATCGTTTGCAATTTGTAGTGTAGGTTCTTTTGGCGTCAGTTCCTTGGCTTTCACTAAATTTGTGGTTGACTAATTTAGTAATTCTAATAAATCTTCATGCAAACCCCTTTCACTGTACTCAATTTTACCGGTTAAGCTTTTTCTTGGTAGCATTTGAGGGTAAATATTTTTTTATTGTTTATGCAAGAGAATTATCACAACCATGTATAAAGGTTTGAACAAGAAATGTGCAGATATTGACTAACCTTTTTAGGGAATCCTTCAGGAAACGATAACCAGGTCTGCTAATTTTCTTGTCTAGCCATTTGCAAATTTATTATATTTGTGTTTATGAGAATGCGTGAACTTCTTTTCAGCAATTTACTTCACACGATGCAAGTATTACTTTTCTGATAAATTAATTTGTCATCTGTGAATGGGAAAATTAAATTTCACAGCAGTACTGTTTGAAGTTTGAATTTGGATTGTCAATTTTCTTTATAACATAATTTGATGGCTTTCGTATGCTCGTAATGGTTAGAAAGTTTCTATGCGAACATAGGACTTGTTTTTTATTATGATGTATTGATGGTAAACCCTTAATTGCATCACTCAGTAGGCAGTAATAATTTTACTTTATGATTAGACATAAAGTAACTCACTGAGGTCTTCATTCTAAATCAACACCTATCGTATGATCGAAAAGATTAGAAAGCTTGCATGCGAACAAACGACGACTGTAAGATCATTCATGCAGTGTTGATTCCTTAGATAAGCACTGACAGGTAGATTGAAAGTAATTAATTTTGAATGTAGTAGTTTGTAACGGTTAAATTGGATATTCTTTAATAAGATAGTAGAGCTAGGTATGTCAAATAGTAGTTAGTGGGGTATTTTACCTTGATCAATTTAGTAACTTAATTAGAAGTTTAAAATTAATTTCTAATTGTGAAAATTGTTATAATTTAGATATGTATATAGAATCTATTTTGTCGAATAATCATTAAAATGTTACACAATTGTTTAACTTTGTATAATCGCAAATATGATTGTAATATAATTGTAGTTGACATATCGGATTTAGATGTTAATGACCTTAAAATTCATATTAAATACTAATTTGTTTAGTAATTAGTGCTTTCGAATGTGGGTTTCAAATTTTTATGTCAGCAACTATTAAATGCCACATTTGATCAACTATCTTTATAACTAGGACCTAGTTGGCAGCAGTGCTGAGCTGTATACAAAAAGCAATGGGTGTCACATGGTCACTAATGATCAAAGGATTCGTTACGAGCTTGCGAAAACTGTAAGATCTCATAATAGTTTTAACAGACAAATATAATGCCGAAACCTGTGTGAATTAAGTTTTAAATTTGTGAGGAAATAATAAAATCTCTTCGCCTTTTAGAGTTAGGAAAATAAAAAAGAGGTCGCTTGTAGGAAAATAAATATTAGGAATATGAATCGAGTGGATGATAAATTCAAACATGTGCATTTTTAGGAAGTTAAGCGAGATTTTAAAAGACCGAGGTAGGGTTTTTTTTTAAAACCAAAGGCATTTAGGGTTTTTTCATCATTGGTTATTTAATTAGGGCTTATATTGAATACAAACATTTGAGTTTGTATACAATCTGAAATAGTATTAATTAATTGAATCTTTCTTGGATTTGTAATAGATATGTTTTCATTGTGGTGGCTGTTGTTAGTGAATTTTCTAGAAAAAGGCTGATAGTCTACTTTTTATCGGACGGTTGTTGTTGATCTACAAAGTAAACATTATTTTATTGGGATCTTGTGACAAGCATAAATGCAGGGCATCTCTCATTTGGTTCATTGTTTACAGCAGAGCAAAATGAGCATATGGTGTTGCAAAACCGAAATGGGCAACAATGGTGACGAGAGTTATTGGGTGTTGATGAAAAACTGGAATTTGGGCATGGTCGAATAATATAGATAAATTTGTATGGCTTTCAACTAAGTCATTTTGCGAACATCAAATACATAGATAAGTTTTATTTCTATGTTCATATATTAGGAAATTTTTTTATCTGAAAGATATCAGTCCAGATAACAAAGTTAGCTTAAATGATCGACATTCTTGTACAAAAAATGTGCAGTTTGTATCAAGAAATGAACAATGTCTTAAATCTGTGTATGGGTCAAATCAAATATAATCTATTTTGTTGGAGAAATGCTTTGTCTTTGAAAGAAATCAAGTTTTGTTATTCAGTGATGAAGTTATTGCTTATTGGTTGATTCAAACTGCACATTTTGGTACAAGGGTGTATCTCATCTGAGCAATGCTTGTTTTCTGTACTGGTATTTTTCACAAATTAAATTTTTCAAATATCTGAATGTTGAAATAAGACTTAGTTATGTACTTGATGACAACAAATTGACTGAACTAGAAGTTATAAAATTTGGATAAAAAAATCAACCATGTTCAAATTTGAGTTATTTATCTTTGTTGTGACTGGTGTTAGTTAATTTCAAGTGTCGGTCCAGATCAATTCTATACGGTAATTTAGAAGTAAACTAATTCATGGTTAATGGTTGATAGTCTTTTTTAACTTTAGCCTTGATCTGTTAACTGATCATGTTGATTGGTGTAATTTGTTGTTGCAAAAGGTTGTTTAGATTTATATAATTGATGCACTTTCTGCTCTATTTTTTTTCATTCTTTAGAAGGTGTCATTTTTCTTATTTTCTAGCTACATCTATGGTCAAAATTCTATATGGTATGTGATCTTATGTCCTAGAAAAGAAAAATAGAAGTGTTTTTGTGCAGGTTGTAAAGATCAGATTAGTTGCAAAGAATGAAGTTTTCAGTCTCTACTCTTCTCACACCATTCAACGATTTCAAATGCATACTACAAATTTGGCTTTTGGCAAAAAGTAGTGGCTTATATGAATCGGTTAGAGAAATAAAGGCTAAGTTGGAATCTTCATGAGAGATAGGTCAAGGTCATGCTCTCTTTGCATGGCTCTTGCCTTGCTTGTCTATTTAATGACACAATGTCAGTGGACCTGTCATGCATTTGTTTTCAACTTTATGGAGGTGTTTTCTACTGTTCGTGTTGATGATTCTTAGCCTCTATAGTTGATCAGTTGTATAGAGAATTGAAAAAAGTATTTTCGACCACCAGTTTATTCTTGCATAGTTGAGTAGTGTTGATAGAGTTAGTCATAGAGATTTAAGTGTCATATGCATGCTGGAACATCCCTACTTAATTGTAACTCCCACGATTGTTAATTTCATATTAATTCCTGTGAACTGATCATGTTGATTGGTGTACTTTGGTCTTGGAAATGGTAGTTTACTTTATATAAATCATGCACTCTGTGTATATTGTAATAAATTTGCATTATTGAATGCTGAAATGAGATATAGAATATCATTGTTGAAGTGCTCTTCTTTTATTATGTTTTTGCAAGCTGTCATTTTTGTTATTTTCTAACTAGATCTATATTAAAAATTCTTCAATTTTAATGATCATGTTGCTTTTATCTTATATACTAAATTTTAAATTGTTACAGGTAATTTGAAAAAGCTAAATAGTAAACTGACATTGAAAAAAATGTTGTAATACATTGTAAAAAAAGTTCATATACCGAAAAAACAAACAAGTTTTAAATTAACATTTTTCAATGATAGAAATAATGAACCATAAACCTGATGGAGGTAGTTTTTAACTAACTGTAGTTATGGTTACCATGTTAATTATTGTTACAAGGATTTGTTGTAACTATTTTTCAAGAAATCTGATTGACGATTTCTTGTGATAATTATTTTTATACATTCTGTTGTTGTTGAATGTGAATGGAAATGTTCCTATAATTGTCATTGTATGTAGCATTGGTCAGATAAATAAAAATAATTCTGTGTATATAAAAACTTTTATTTATTATTTTAATAATAACTAAATTTATTATTGTTAGAGGTAGTTTGAAAAAATGAAATAGTAAGCTCACATTGTAAAAAAGTGTTGTAATATGTTGAAAAAAAAGTTCTTAAACAGAAAATACTAACAAGTTTTAAATTAACATTTTTGAATGATAGAAATAATGAATCATAAACCTGATGGAGGTATTTCTTAACTACTTGTAGTTATGGTTACGATATTAATTATGGTTACAAGGGTTTGTTGTAACTTTTGTTCTGAAAATCTAATTGAATATTTTTTGTGGCTAATTTTTTGAAACATTCTATTGTTGTTGACTGTTAATGGACATCTTCCTGTAAATTTTGGTGAATGTAACATCGGTCAAATAAATAAAACTGATACTGTGTGATGATTTAGATCACCTTTATAGTGTTAAAGATATTCAATAAATATGATTAACATGTTAATAAAGTATACTCTATTTATTTCAAAAGGTAAACAAAATTATTACGCTTTTTATAACAGCATTTTTTATTATATTTCTATTTTTATTTAATCGTTTGATGATAAACCTTACAGGGACAAAAATATAGACTATAGTTTCTGAGTTTCAACAGAAAGTACAGCTTCCCAAAAAATGGTTATTATTACTAAGTTTATATATCTTTTGAAAGAACTATATATTATGTAAGTTCACAGATCATAATCTGAGAAACATGTAGACATATTTGTAATTTCAATGAAGAATATACAAAAATGGTAGAAAAAAAGGGTTAAAATTCTGTCAACACATTTAGGCATCTCTCTTCTTCTTTTTTCCTTGTAACATTTGAATTTTGTTGCATGCGTGAATATCTTTCAAAACTGAAAACTGGATGAATATGTAGTCCTGATAGTTCATGAACTCTGGAAAGAGCTGTAAAAGTTAATCGTTGACGCTCTGTGGTTCCAATGTCAATTGTGGCTTTTATAAGAGACAAACCATGTGATTTATATATTGTTAAAACCCATGACATACGCAGAGAAATTTGATGGCGGCAACCCCTTTTAATTGGTGTGATAGGAATATTTTTGGGATTAGTATCATCCCAATGAGGACCAATGTAGTTAAAAAATTCAACCACAACTATCAATGGCAGTTGAGGAGGCTTTTCACCATCGTTATATACAATAGCTTTGACTTCTCCTATAGCACCATTAACCAGCCCTGTCTAGACACATAAATTACTACATAGCATAACTTGTTGTCCTATACATAAAAGAATGTGAGATTGAAGTTGTTCTTCATCTACATTTGAACTTTCAAAATATTTTTGTTGTTCTGCTATTGGAAGAGCCACAGGTTGATGTAGAGATAATAATATTTTCTTATTATGAAGACCCACCATTTCATTTGTTGCAGGCATGTGTACTTTAGAATGAAACTCTTCTTGTTCCTCTTTACTAAGAGCAGTACTTGTCCGTGACATGAGTAGAGTCCAATCTTCAATTGTTGGTTCTGCATTTCTTAGATTTGTAAGAAGAGAATAGAATTGTACCTGAACATCTGTTTTGCCAATTTGGTGAAAGTTTACTTCTAAAGTGATTACTTTTCTAAATGACTGCCATAATTGTCCACCATATGAATTTGAAGCATACATCGGAATATCTTTAAGTGGAGGAAGTTGACCCAAATCACCAAAGAGAATCATTGAATGACCTCCAAAAGGAATGTGGTTGCTATTTGGAAATGCTTGTCTCAATCTCATGTCAATTCTTTCAAATAATTTAGGACCAATAAAACTCATTTCATCTATTATGATGTATTGAACATAATACAAATTTTCCTATAATTTTTCCAGTTGATGACCTTGTAATTGTACCATCTTTTTGATAGGAATACGTAGAACTAAATGAATTGTAGATGCCTTGATGTTAAATGATGCAACTCCTATTGGTGCAAGAAGTAGAACAGGTGACTATCCATTGGATGTTGATTGAGTGAGACTAGCTTTGATTTGAGCTATCAGATGTGATTTTCCAGTGCCAGTAGTGCCTTGTACAATTAGTTGTAATGGTTGTTGTACATTAGTTTCTTTGCTATGTGATATAATCATATCATATGCTTTTTTTTGTTGGACAGACAATTTATAAAAAAGTTGTTGATGCATCTTGAAATATTTCTTGATTTGATTGAATGAAATTTGTAGCTATAACCTTTTGTAAAGGAGTAATATTATTTTGGAACCAATTGTTTACTGAGTCAAATTCTCGATATCCAAGCATATCTAAATCATTTAAATGTATAGGCATGCCTGGATATAAATGAGCTAAAACTTTCCATTCATCTGGTATACTATCTTGTATTGCATCTAGATCTACTGTAGGACTTGTAGGATTATCTGCTTCTTCGGCATCTGAATGTGTTCTACGTACATGCCATGCTTGATATGTTGATGAAAATTTTTCCCATTGTTCTATTATTCCTTCATCTGAATCTGCAAATTCTATTTCAATATTGTGGAATGGTTTGTATAACAAAAGTTCACTCCAGCAAAAATTTGGATAAGAAATGTCTTCTCTGGAAAGAATACTAATAAATCTAGGCGAGACTCTAACTATACAAGGTGATTTTCTTTGTTTCCATTTGTCTTGCTTTCAAGTAGCTCTAAATGTCCATCTTTGGGATATGTCAATAAGACAAAACATTTATAAACTTGGTGGGCATGCCATATAATTGTCAATTTGGTTATGGCATAAGCCTAGTGGCATGTCCGATATAGGTAGACGTTGAAGATTTTTTTAGTTCACATTCAAAGATACAAACTGTCTACTGCAAAGTGATAAGGGAAGATTTTGTAAAAGATGACAAGTTTCTTGGGCACCTATATCACGGTCAACAAGATTTTTGAGAAGCATTTTCTGAAGTGCAGTTGGAGCAGGCATTGTACCATTCAAACTTGAAGATATTCTACTTAACATTGCATGATATGTTTCAAATTTTTGTTCTACTTTTGTTGCGTACTTTTCTATATACTTGATAACTGTATCAATTGAAAGAGCAAGTTGATAATCTATATTACCTCTCCATATCGAAAGCATTTGTATATTATGTAAGTTTAGCCAATCATCATTACATGCTATTGTATGTTTAGGTTCGGCTTTATTTGTAAGTATTAATTCAGATTTTTCTTTTGTTGTCCATGGAGCTTTATAACTGCATGAAATAGCATCACCTTTTCTTCTTAAACATGTATGCAAAGAGCATTTTGTGTGACGCTATACATTATTAATCAAATCATTGTAATAAGAAGCCACGTCTATTTCATATATCATCTCTATAGTCATCAGACAAGGATCATGAAGAGATCTGGAAAAAATCCCTTGATCTCTTTGTTGAAGGCTTTGTGGATTCCATGTTGATACATACTAATCTATGTAATCTAAAGCTCTCTATACCGATAGATCATTATTCCATTCTAAATTTTTAAGATCAGGTGCATTTGGCAACCAGACAAATCCATGAATATGTGGAGAACCTCTACTTTGCCATTCAGACCTGATATAAATTTAAGTCAATAAATCATATTATTGAACAACAAAAAGTGGTAAATGGACAGAAAGCTAATCAAAATGGACTCTTATTTGTTTTATTGAATAACATTGTAGATAGATTATTTATCTATACCAATAATCAGATGCACCACGCAGTTTCTCCAAGACTTGGTCTCGAAATGCAGTGAATCTATGATGCATATATATAGCTGTCAAATGTGGATTTTCAATAATATTCTGTATTCGCCATCTTATATCCATCGATGGATTTGTTGGCATGTTGGATGGCATGATATTGTGTAAATCGAGCCATTTGGTATCTGCAGCACTGAGGGTAAAGAAAAGTGTAGGACAACCAATCTGAATAACCATGTCTATCAATTCTGCTCTTCACTGATTCCAAAAAGGTCTAGTTCCACGTACAAAAGAACCAAATCTCATCAACTGATCTGCCAATTTATCATCAGGTACATCTCATAGCTTTTGATGAAGATCTACAATTGTTACAGGTAAAGATCCATCTAATTGTTTATGAACAAACACAGATGTTGTGGCCTGGCTTCGATGGTGCATAATAATATTCAATATAAAATACCTAAATCTTGAATGCTGCCAAATCTGTTATCATAGTACTGTAGAAGGTGAAGAGCATAATTGTGGAGTTTGACTTCTTTGATACGTGGCTGTTTGAATGTTGCCATTCCATTGGGGAACAAAGTTGGAAATGCCATCACAAATAAACCTTCGGCTGTGTATTCATTAATAGGAGAAGGCGAGATAGGCGGCCATGTAATAGATTCTATTTTCTGAACTTTACCTAAATGCAACAAAGATCGTATTTCTTTTGTTTCTCTACATGGAGCAGGTAGATTACAAAAAAATGAGCTATTAAATTGTAGACTCTGATCAAACTCATTTTCTTCTATCTCATCTAACATAGATGAGTTATCTTCGATAGGATGACTATTTTCCACTGCATTAAAAATTAGGTGTGAAACATCAGTACATTGTAAAGGCAATGATGCTAATGCATTTGCATCTATTTGTACATCCCTATAGTATGGTTCATTCAATATTTTATATTTCAGTGCTTCATAAACATGAGATTTTCTAACATAAAAACTATATTTTTTATTTCCTATGCTCTCTCTATTAACAATGATTATATCCAATGCATCTATTTGTCTAGGCAACAATGCTATGATACTGGAAATATTTTGAGGAAAAAAAATAGTATGACCACTATATCTGTGTTGACCACTTTTTGCATAAGTAACTTGCAAAATAGGAATTATTTTGGCTGTCAGTATTTGTTCAATTTTTTTTAAGATTTTCAAACATAATGGTTGTTCACTTGGATCCATATTGTTCCACTTTGAGAAGCGATGCCCATCTTTTTTCTGAACTGCATCTGCAACATATTAAAGTTTCATCTACTATGCACATTTTAATTCCAGGATATCTTTCCATACATATAGAACACCTTCTATAGTTTGAAATATCATCTATCTTTGTACGAAATTATTTTTTGGCATTGTAATATTTTTTAGAGAAAGGTGAAGTATGGATACGGTCAGCTGTATTCATGGATATTGTATGATCTTCAATACAATCAGGTATTTGAAGTTTTGGCAAGCAAAAATTTTCAATAATTGAATTTGGTAGAGGATATGAATCTCGAAGTTCAACTAGTTCTAAATGATATGAGGTGTTCAAACTATGTAAATTTGATGCAGAAATTGCAAGTTCAATATTCTGAGAGGTTTCTTGTCTTCTTTTGTTAATAACAATTTTTTTGACATCATATCTAGCTCTCTGCATCTGATTTCTGTGATTGCGCTTAGCCTCTCTTTCATTATTTGCATTATCCATGACTGCATATAGAATTGTTGTTTATACCTGTAATAATTGAAAAGTGGTAATTTAAAAAGAATATTCAAATATGGATATATTTCACAAAAATTGAACAACATAACATTAACATGACACAGTTTATTATCGCATATACAAATTTAAATAAACATTGATTAGATATGTTCATTATTAGAAGGAAACTACTATCTTAAGCAAGCTTCAAAGTAAGAACAATTATGCTTTCAATTTCTTGCTCGGCAAAAGAAGACATTTACATTTTAAAAAAAAACTTTTGGATTGACCTGAAGACACATTCTACTTTGTAATATATGCAGGCGCACTTTGTTGTAATGGCTTACAGTGCAAAAAATGTAAACGATCTTTTTTATAATATGTGAACATATTTTTTTTTGCAATATGTATTGCAGTATTTGTTATGTTTAAATATCTATGACTTTTCAATATCGATGTAAATAGCCATTTCATGATTCAGAATGACTGTTTATTGCTACTAAATTACTACATGTCCTCATTGTATTTGCATTTTTTCCTTGTATACGTGAGAGTTATTGCAAATGCATTAAATTGCACTCATTGTTAAATGGTTTGGTTGGTAACAATTTTTTTCTTGTGGTGTTAAAGATGACCGCCTTCATTGACCGTCATCATAGCCTATATAACAACTATTCTGCTAATACTTTTTTGAATCAGTAACATATTTTATAGAAATGTTTATACAGATTTCAATATATACATTCACTTGACCATCAAGACATTTCAAGTTCATCATTATGGAGGCATTGTTATCACAGGTTGTTTTAAGTTGTGTTTTTAGGGTTGTGCATTTTGTTCATTTCTTAGATAATTAGAGAAAATACAAAGTCAGAACCATAAAGATCATCCAAAATTTGTTTGATGAACCAAGTCAGTGAAATATTATTGAGATATGAAAATGTTATCTAAAAAGAATCATGGTAAATATGGAAATATCGATTCTTTAGAAAATATATTACACAAAAATTGAACAACATAACATTGACATGACATAGTTTATTGTTGAAAATACATATATATATAAACATATGATTACATATGTTGAATATTATAAGTAAACTACTGTCTTAAGCAATCCTCCAAGTGAGAACAATTATGCTTTGAGTTTCTTGGCTGCCAAAAGTAGATGTTTTGATACTTAGATCAAAGACAAACTCAGAACCATAAAGATTATCCAAAAGTTGTTTGTCTACACTAGGTTTAGCAAGCAGCAGCTGAAAATCTTCTGCATCCACACCCAACAAAGCATTTGCAGGGCCTTCAAAGGTAGTAACATTGTGAAGCTCGCCTAATGGATTCTACAAATCCATGTATTAAGCATGTAGCTTAAATCACATATTGGAATATGAACACAACATTTAGGACATTCATATTTCCCAATATGATTCTGAACAACTTTTTTTTTACATTTTTTGCCATCAATGATTCGAGGACATGAAAGATAATAAAAGTTATCCACATCAAGTCTAGAAATTTGTGTTGTTACGCAAACATGAATCATGGAATGGAAGTCTATTGTACATATGGTAGACATTGGCTGTTGATTTGTAAATCTGGCAAGTATTGTTGGCTCTTTAGTCAGAGAAATAGAAGACTAATCTTCTCCTATTCCTGCAGACCATGTCAAAAGACAAGCAGCCTCAGTTAAAATTGGATTGATAAGAACATTGGTTGAAAAAAAAGTATCCAATGACTTACCAGACCATGAAAGCAAACGAGCAGATTTAATTAAAACAACAATTGTCTTACACTCCCTCAACAAATTCAGAATTTGTTGTCCTTCATTCTCACAATGATGTCCCCATAGAGTCACTTCAGTAGAGTAGCCAGAGATATCTTTGATATGCATATTACATTTTTTTATTTCTGTACCATTTTTTTTTCTAATGGTACTTGATGTATTGATAGAAACAACAATTCCAATCACATCCACTAGTGAATTAATAGGAAATTTTTCAAGAGATTCAATACTCTTCATATGGAAATCATGTTCGAGAACTGCAGACTAAACACATGTGGAAGGTATGATTCTTGAAGAACTCTGAAGGATTATTTCATAGGGATTGGTTGAACTATTGAATTTTGAATTTGCAACTTTTACAGAACCGTTAGAAATCAAATAAAGATTATTTGATTGAATAATTTCAAAAAAAATATCAACCAATTCATTGAAACAAGTTATATGTATACCAGTTCCTTCTTTGTCTATGAAGTCAAATCCGAATACTTTACCCTCTTTACACATTTTTGTAAAACAATGGATAGGTGATTTTTGTAAAGCACAACCCTCAATAGTCCATAACTTGTGGTATGGAGTGAGCAATTTTATGCCAATTGTGTTACATGAAGAAGTATCTAAAACTCCATGACTGCTAGATGATGCTATTTGTTTAGTACCTTGTACTATAGGTACTGGAAACCCAATAATTTCTCCATGTTTTGACACTATATCTAAATTATCAATTAGAATAGCCCTATAAACAGAAACAAAATAGACATTTAATAAACTTTTATAATCAGATTTTCATAAGTACAATAAAATATAGTAAAATAATTGGCATACATGTAATTGTGGAGTTTCTTGCAAGAGTATTCTTTGATGCAAACAATGGAACCTTTAACTAAAGCCTCCTCCACTACAAGGGTGTTAAATTGTTCCGGCAAAAGGGCAAAGTGTGTATGCACACCATTAGAAAGTTCCAGATGATATTTTGTAGTCATAGTATGTTGTTGTTCAATAGAATGTAACGATACAATTTGAAAACATGGTTCTTTGATGGAAATACCATCCATTATTTTACTAATTGCTCCTTATGTTAATAAGTCCATTTTTGTTACCTATTTAATGGCAGATAGTATGATGTTAGTAATCAAAAGTATATCATAAACATATACACTATATTTCTCAGTGATGCATTGTTGAAAAAAAAATGTACATATCATTTTGTGATACAAACAATTTGTTCGATCTTCAAATCTAAGAAATGAACAAAATACACAATCCTAAAAACATAACTTAAAACAACCTATGATAACAATGCCTCCATAATGATGAACTTGAAATATCTTGATGGTCAGGTCAATGAATATATTGAAATCTGTATAAAAGTTTCTGTAAAATATGCTACTGGTTCAGAAAAGTATTAGCAAAATAGTTCTTATATAGGCTATGATGACGGTCAATGAAGGCGGTCATCTTGAACACCAAAAGAAAAAAATTGTTACCAACCAAACCATTTAACATTGAATGCAATTTAAAGCATTTGCAACAACTGTCAAGTATACAAGGAAAAACTGCAAATACAACAAGGAGATGTAGTAATTGAGTAGCAATAAATAGTCATTCAAAATCATGAAATGGCTATTTACATCATTATCGAAAAGTCATAGATATTTATACATAACAAATACCGCAATACATATTGAAAAAAAAATTATTCACAGATTATAAAAAAGATCATTTTAATTTTTTGCACTGTAAACCATTATGATAAAGTACGTCTGCATATATTACGAAGTAGAACATGTCTTTAGATCAATCTAGAAGTTTTTTTTTAATGTATACAATTATATCTATCGTAAAATTTAACCTGTGGTTGTTGATAGATATTAAATGGTAATAAATTCGAAAAGGAATGTGTATGGTATTTGCTTTCTTCTTATAATGTTAATAATAGCCAACAACTACAATGAATAATTTACATGTTGGCCCTTTTGTTTTTTGTATATAAATTTTCAATGTCGGATATAGTATTGATCTACATATATAGCCAATGATGGAAAACATTGCATTCAAAACAAGTATTTTACTGTCTACAAGTTGGAAGACTAATAATTTGTAAAATCATGGACATTACTCATTTGATCTATATGATATTCATTGGTAATCATAATCTTTTGTTTGAAGGGATGGCACATGTTCGCAAGGGACAATCAGAATCTTTGTGAACATACAACACTTGTTCATTCAAGATGCATCGACGATCAACCTTGCATTGCAGTACCGATGACCTAGTTAACAGCTTCGATGGAATACAACCATTAGATGCTCCATCTAACAGTCAATATTATTTCCTTTTCCATAGTTGACATAAAGGAAGACATTGTGGCCTCGATAATAGATCAATGGTCACCACATGATTGCAAGGGTTGCTTAGATTCTTAGCGGAGACATGACAATCGTTAGATCGATCATTCGTTGTTGATCCCATAAGTTACTGGAAACTGTGACAGTTGGCACATCATCATTTGACATAAGTGCCTACCTGTCATTCACCCATTCGCGATCTATTTGTGATTTAGCCAATTTAATTGGGAGATTTCGACACCAAGATTATCTCCACTTCTCCATATGAGTTCTCTAGCTGGTAGACAAAGGGGGTTTCAAAAGTTTTAAATAATAAATTCGATGTTATTTCATTACAAAATGTGACATAGTTAATGGGGAAATTTTATTTTACACCAGTTATTGCTGAAGTTTGAAATTGGCCCATCGATCTTTTGTAGAAAATAATCTAATAGATGACACATGTTCAGAAGGGACAATTAGAATCTTTGTGAACATACGAAAACCATTCATTCAAGATGCATCGACGGTCAACCTTGCATTGCAGTACCGATGACCCAGTTAACAGTCTCGATAATACAACTGTTAGATGCTCCATGTAACAGTCAATATTATTTCCTTTTCCACAGTTGACATAAAGAAAGACACCGTGGCCTCGATAATAGATCAACGGTCATCGCATGATTGCAAGGGTTGCTAATATTCTTAGCAAAGATACGACAATCATTAGATCTGTCATTGGCTGGTGATCCCATAAGTTGTTGGAAACTGTGACAGCTGGCACATATTCTTTTGACGGAAGCGCCTACCTGTCATTCAGCCATTCTCCTCCCATTCGTGATATGTTTATGATTTAGCCAATTTAATTGGGAGATTTCGACACCAAGGTTATCTCCACTTCTCCATATGTGTTCTCTAACCGAAAGACTATTTCGACATTAACTGAATAAACTCTATGCCACATCTCTAAATGTATCCATCACCACTATGTTAAACAACCGTACAGGAGGAACAAAGTACCACCTCTGACGAATATGTCAGGGTTGCAAAAAAGTAAAATAGATAGCAACGAACAAATAAGTAACAAGTGTCTTGTAAACCGTGAACCTAACTCTGGTTCCTAACGAGTTAAATCATAACCTTGCAGTCTGTTCACATAGCACAAATGTTACATTTTATGGTCTTTTCAAAAACTGCGGACGATCCTAATCATTTCAATCGTCTTGCATGCGTACAGATCATTCGACGGTCATAGATTGGTTTAACCCAAGGGGATGGGTTTCATATAAGAAACGCCTTCGGCGTAACAAGAAACAAAAATTTCTATTGAAGCTTCTTTTTCTTTGTTTAATTCATGGAGAAAATATAAATTCATTTCTATGCCAGCAAATGGTTCCTCAAGAGGATTAGCTATCTTATGTAATAGCACCTCAGTAAATTTGAAGTTGGTAACTTCTACTACTAATCAGTTATTAGTGTTAGTAAGATAGTAAGATTTTAAATGTTAAAATTTGGCTTTTCAATATATGACCTAATTAGTTTTGATTCCCTTGACCAATCATAAGGTTGTTTTATTCCCTTGACCAATCATAAGGTTGTTTTAGACAACAATTTAAATGTCTTGCTAAATGAAACTGATAAATGTGGAGGAATTCTTCCTCCAACAAAATGATTGAGGCTTTCAAACAATTTGTCTTCGATAATAACTTGTTGGATAGCTCTCTAAAAAATGTTTTTTTACTTCATCTAACAAAAGGAAAGATTTATATCAAATAGAAGAAAGGCTTGATAAATTTATTCTTTTAGATACTTGGATTTCTTTAGCACATGAATTTTCCTCACCAATTTTTCACAATACTATATGTGATCATTTTCCCATTATGGTTAATATTCAAGAACTTGGACAAAAGAACAACAAATGGTTCAAATTTGAACCGATGTGGTTTAGAGACATATCTTTCATCTTCAAATTGAAACAATGGTTTTTTGATTCGTCTTACATTCATGAATCCAAGATGTTTCAATTGGTAAAGAGATTATCTTTTTTTAAAGGAAAAATTAAGGATTGGAATAGGAATCAATTCAAAAATGTTTTTGTAGAAAAGTTGAGATTGGTAAAGGAGCTAGAAAAAAATTAAATGAGTACATAATTGTTTATAGAATGAAGTTTAACACTTACACAATATAAAAACAACTAAAATCTAAGCTTGAAGAAGTATTGATTACAGAAGAAATATATTGGAGACAAAATTATTAGGAGACGTGGCTAGCTATAGGTAATAAGAATATAGGTTTCTTCCATGCTTCAGCCAAATATAGGAGACAAATCAATAGAATTGAATTCATTCGCAATTATAAGGAATAACTTCTAGAGAATAGTATTGAGATTGAAAAGGAGGGGATTTTTTTCTTTAAAAACTTCTTGTAGTATCTAAGCCCCCTCCTGGTTATGCATCACTTGAGTGTGTTACTAAAAATGTATTAGAACAAGATAATCAGATTCTTATATAGATAAATTCTCTCTGGAAAAACTTAAAGGAAGTGGTTTTTGATCTTTCCCCTGAGAAAGCTCCAAGTTCAAATGGTTTCACAATTTTATTCTATATAAAATGTTAGAATTTCATAAGTAATGACCTAATCCTTTATTTGGACGAGGATTGGAGAAATAGATCAATTTTAAATACTATTAATGATACATACATTACTCTAATTCCTTAAAAAGAAGTTCCTCATTCCTTCGCTATTTTTTTTTCCCTATTGTACATTATTAAATACACTTTATCAATTTTGTTCTAAAGTTTTTTCAAGGATATTGGTCCACATTATTCCGCCTCTCATTTCTAAGGAACAAAGGGGCTTCATTCTAGGTAGGGTAACTACAAAAAAAGGCTATTCTAGCTCTTGACGTTTTACATTCAATTTCCAAAGATAAACCCTCTTCTTTAGTTTTAAAACTATATATGGAAAAATCCTATGACTATATTAATTGGATCCTTTCGTAAGTTTTACTTGCAAAATTTGGTTTTTCTTATAGTTTGATCAAGATGATTTTAGCTTGTTTTATATCTTCCAAGTTCTCAATGATAATAATGGATTTCCTAAGTGCCAATTATATTCATCTCAAGGGATCGGATAGGGTGACCCTCTTTTTCCCTTATTTTTTTATGGTAGAATTTCTTAGTAGATCTATTAAATTTACAAATGCAAATAGTCTCTAGAATGGGATTCATATTTCAGGTTTTCTAGAAGAGTTCATGCATTGTTTGTTTTATGATGATACTCTTTTATTTGGTAAATAAACTCTCCAAAAAATAGTTCAAATAAAATAAAACATTAAAATTATACTATGACATGTCGGGACAATAGATAAACAAATATAAATCAAAGATTTTTTCTTAAATGTTTTCCCAGTTCTTCAAGATAAATTATCAAAATTTTGGGTTTTTCTATAGATTCTCTTCTTTGAACCTATTTTGGAATGCCCCTCTTTGTAGGGGTTATAAAATATCACTTGTGGGAGAAGATTGAGAATTCTATTTCATAAAAAATAATGGCTTGGAAAGATAAATGGCTTCTTCTAGCAGAGAAAAATGCTATAAAAAAAATTGTTCTTAATTTTATTCTTATTTACTTGATGTCAATTCTTAAAATTCATATATTACAATCTCTTTTATAGTCTAAGAATGCTAAGGAAAAGGCTAAAATAATTCTCTTAGCCTAGTAGAAAGTATTCCTTTTGAAGGTTAAATGTGTGGCAAGGATTAGAGATTTAGATTTAAGTAATAGGGCTTTGGGTGCTAAGTTATTGTGGAGGATTTATAAAAATTCATCACATAAGTGGTGTAGACTGATTTTTCAAAATATCTATAGGGAACCCCACCTCACAACATACTCAATATTTCCACCTTCCCAAAAGCATATAAGATTTGAAATTTTCTTATTGCATGTAGAAACTTTATCCTCCCTCAATTGTCCTAGTTGGTTCACAATTCTTGGAATGACCATAGGCCCTTGAACACTAAATTAGATATTTCTAAAAATTTATATCGCGTTAAAACCTTTGTAGGGAATATATGTGAAATATTACTTTCATTCACAAGATTCTAATATGTCTACAAGAGTATCTTAGAATCAATAGATTTTTTACTAGTTTATGAAGCTCCTAATATGCCTCTCAAGATTAAATTTGGAAATTGTTTGTAATATTCTCTCCAATGGAAGATTAAATAATTTGGACAAATTGTAAATTATGTAACTATAATGTTAAAGAGGAGTATTAGTCTTTGGACAAATCTGCAATGATTGATGATTGGCTTATAAAATTATGTTGGAATTTTTCTATCTCCCTAAGGTAGGCATCTTTGCATGGATTCCTATTCAAGACCACATCCTATCAAGAATGAGATATGATAGAATTAGGGTTATTTTTTACTTCCTATGTGTTTTCTATGGATATTTTATTGAATCAATAGATCATATTCTTTCAAACTACTCTTTTTATTAGCAATGTTGGACATGACTTGAATATCAAATTAATTAGAGTTCACCTCTTTACAATAACTTATTTTCTTATTTTCACACTTGGCCCCTCTAACTAAGGGTTTCAATGTTTTACAAAATATGGGAGATTACTGACTTTATTCTCATATAGAAAATATGGCTTGAATGCAATAGAAGATCCTTCAAAAAAATTGTCACTTTATCGAAATAAATTATTGTGGGTATCGAGAAAGTCATTTCTAAAAATATTATGTCTAGAGTTTTCAAAATTATTGGTGAACCTCTCCCCCTTACATAATGAGATGAGAAAATTTGTGAAACTTTTTCCTAATTGAAATATCCTCTAGTATACATGGATCTCTACCAATTTGGAAAAATAAATCCAATAGAGATATAATTAAATGCACTTCCCCCCCCTAGAATAATGTGAAACTTAACTATGTTGGACCGTCTAAGGGGAATGTTGGCCCCTTTGGTATTGGTGTTGGCCCCTTTGGTATTTATGAAAATATTACACCAGGTGAAATTCCACACATATGCCCCCTGATATTTCACCCCCTCCCATAGTGCAACATCCTAATATTATTGCTAAGTTCACCTCATAGACTATTAGAGCCATTCACACCTTGAGAGATCTACCGGTTAGGCAGAGTGTGACATTGTTTCCACCTTGTGTTGATGATTCTAGCCCTTCCACAGGCTCCATGAGCTCACATGTTTGTGTGCACCATACTTGCATTATGTGAAATAATTTGCGTTTGGGTCCCTTGAATGATAGTGATGCATATGATTACATGTTCGAGGTGGAAAATACAACACAGGTCACTACAAGGACTAAAGCACCTCATGGAGAGGTGCATCACACAAGAGATGAGGAGGGGCATGCAAAGACATGGAATCCTACTGTACGGGTAAGACTAAACATTTAACTCAAGTCACATTGTATTTAATTTCCATCGTTCATATTTTTAGTATAATTTACTTATAATGACTACCCAACTATGTATATATATGTGGTCCATTCATGTTTAGTTGATGAAAGATGAGGAGATAGCACAGGTGGAGGGGTCCACGCTTTCGGCCATTTCATTTGGCGTTCACACTTCCACGGTATATATGTTTTCATGTACTCATTGGTTTAATTTTTTATATTAGTATATACATGTTTTTTCTAATTTTTATGATCATCTTATTAAATACTATTGCAGGTTTCACTAGCTGCCATTAGGGGGCAATGAGAGGGGGTTCAGGCATTAGGTGTTGACATGGTGAAGGTAATTACATATTTTAGATTAATTATTGCATATGTATACTTTTCACTTGCGTATACTCTTTTTTAATTTACATGGTTTATTTGACAAGGGATGGTGTCAGATGATGTCATGACATCGGTTTGCCACAATAGAGTCACAAGAATCTCAATTCGCAGTGATATCCCCACGGTAAGTATATTTCTAAATTTATTTTTTTGGATTTTAATATCAAGTATATACATGATCAATTCATGATTGTATCAAGTGTCATTTTAAATTTTGTAGGTAACCCCTAGTTTGAGGGAGGTACAATGCCAAGGTTTTCTATTGTTGTTGACCCAACCAAAATTGCCTGAAGAAAATTCAGCACATGTAGGTTTTAATGTTAATTAAGTTATTTTGTAAACTTATTTTTCTACCAAGTATTTAACATTAAATAGTATAACTCTTAGATTAATCTCATGGTTGAAAACTTATACAGGTCAAAGCTGACATTGGTAGTGTTGTCCCTTTTCTACCAAGGACATATGTTAGAAGTCCTAACTGCATGAGGAGACAAAGAGGAAAGGTACATGAGAGTTCAATTTTAAAATTTGTTTATTAATTATTGTTGACTATGAATTTTTATTTTTATTTTTGATTTGTAGAAACCTTATAAATTATGTAATCTAACTTGGGCTTTCCCTTTTGTGTTCATGCAGGATCCATCAGAGCTAGACAATACTTAAAAGAGGCTCCATTTTGATGATCCACCAGTAGAATAGGATGTCCTAGAAACAGTTGTAGTTGTTTCTTATTTTGAGATGTCATATGGAATATTTTGATATGGTGTATGCCTCATTGTATCTAGATATGTAGACTTCACGTAAAGATTTTGAGATGGCATATGGCACATTTTGTAGAAAACAATTTCATATATATAGAAGATGTTCATTTCTAGATATTGTATCTTTGTCATGTGTTGTATGTATTATTTACACATTATATCTTTTTCATGCATTGTACTATATGTATTATTTCCATATTATGTCTTTTTCATGTGTTGTATGTATGTATGTTCATTTCTATATTATATCTTTGTCATGCGTTGTCATGCAGAATAAACCTAATTAGGCTTCATTTTTAAAGAAACTACCCTCAAAATATTTTGTCCAACCAAAGTAATAGGATAATAGGTGTAATATCTACCACAACTGGGCTAATAGACTCCAATTTTTCATACCCTAGCTCCACTTCCTTATAGTGTAACCGCAACTAGCCTAATACGCATAATAGACCTTGGGGACACTTTGATATGGGGTGGTCATGGATGTTCTATGTATGTATGTGGGAGGAATGGGATTTTAACTAGAGTTCAACCAACCAATCGGAGCTAACAAAGTTGATAGTTTGGTCCTAGGAAGAATGGTTTAAAACTCAGCAGTGGTGCAACTTTCAACTCAGCATCACTACAAATTTTTGCATAGAGCAAGATCGCCCTACCGAATTCAAAGAAGGTCAAATCTCTCAGAATGGAGAGAGGTCATTCTAGGCCTTTGCAACATGGTCCTGTAGTACCTAACGGCTCAAAAATATCTCTTGAAAGTTCCAACTTATGGTCTTATAAAGTTATCTACCTGATCGTGCTTAGTACATCTTGGGGGCACTTCAGTATGGGGTGGTCGTGGATGTTTGAGTGTCTTTGTGGGAAGAATAGGGTTGTCACTGGGGTTCACCCAACCAACCAGAGCTTACGAAGTAGACAATTTAGTCCCAAGATGAATGTATTGAAAGATATGCAGTGGTGCAAATTTCAACTAAGCATCACTACAACTTTTCAGATAGAGTGAGATCGCCCTACCAAATTCAAACGAGGTCAAATCTCTTCAATCCATACATTCTCATTTTCAAGATTATTGTTTTAATTCATTTCAAATTCAATTTCTTCTTCACTTGAAACAACATTTACGGGTGGGACTATGGCCTCACCTTCATTAATATTTAACATACCTTGTCTCTTGTTCCAATGGCTAACCCTATCTCTTTCTCTATACACTTCAATTTTTTCATTTGTTAGATTCCTCTTCCATTTATTCTTTTGATGGTTGTTTCTCCCCATGGTGAGACCAAAAAGCTGATGCAATACCTTTGATAATCAAGAAATTTCCAACAAAAAGGGTGGAAAAAGATTTTTTTCTCTTCCGTGGCTCCAATCCCATAAAATTATCTATAAAAAATGTGGTTCTTATATTGAGGGACCCAAAGAATAATAATTTGGTTTTGGATGCCAGTAAAATAAATCAAATATTTGATTTTCTACCACCCAAATTTTGGTTTTCATTTGAATGTTATTTTCAATTTTGATTTCAGCTTTTAATTTTTATTTTAGATTTATCTTTTATAATATTAATATTATGATATAATCATTAGTATTAATAAATTAGTATTATATTATTTACTAATATTAGTATGATATTCAGTAATATTAGTATTAGAGAGATAGAGAGAATATCATTAAATATAATATATTATATATATATATATATATATATATATATATATATATATATATATATATATATATATATATATATATATATATATATATATATATATATATATATATATATATATATATATATATATATATATATATATATATATATATATATATATATATATATATATATATATATATATATATATATATATATATATATATATATATCATTAAATGTAATATATTATATAATGTATCACGTAAACTAAAAGGGAATATCTAATAACATATATTTTTAATTTTGTATCTTATTTAAATAATTTTATAAAGATAATATTTTAATTAAAAAAATATTATAAACAAAATATAAAGTAAAATAATAAATAAATTAAAATACACCAATGAACAAATATAAATTATAAAAACATAAATTCAATCCCTATAGATCAACTAATGAAATTTTCAAATGAAAAAATAACCCAAATGACGTTGGTGGGAAAAGTGAGAATTGATTTCAAATCTGTCTAGATTGGGTATCCAATTATATTTTGGATACCTTATTTGGTTCGGGATACTCGATTTTATTTCAGATACCCGATTTGTTTATATATACCCGATTAGGCTTGGGATTTGCCTTGGGTTTTGGCTTTGGAATGCCAAACGTGGATGGTCAACTTGACAAACATGTTTACCCTATTTCCTCTGATCTTCAGACTTTGACCATGTAGCTGACGACCTTTTTTCACCCAAATTTGATGAAATGAAAAGGGTTTCTTAAAGAGATTATCACCTTTCCATCAATATAATTGTTTTCAAATTTTGAGTTCAATAAGTAATTATTACTTATTTTCCAATTGAGTTACCATTAAAGTCTTGATTGACAAAATCATTGAAAAAAAACTATAACTTTCAAATGGTTTGACCTTTTTGAAATCTGAAATATTTGTCACATTCTTTTATTCATCTAATGTAAGAAAAAAAAATCAATTTTGTAAAATTTAAAATTAGTTAAGGTGGCCAGACATGGGAGTTTTTTATTCTGAAAAATTTGTAGTAGAAAATTCATAATTAATTATTTAGTTGGAAAAAATTACCCAAAAATATGTGTCACATTCGAGCATGAGTCTACTACTTATATCTATAATCTTGTGAAAAAATATCATAATTTTATTATGATTAAGGTGGTCAAACATACACATGTTGGATACAATTGTCTGAAGGAGATTGTTGGATTAATTGTGTGTTGTCTTTGATGTCACATAAATGTCATATCATTTACCGAGCTCAGTCGGTCAGCAAAGCAGTTCCTAGTATTTACCGAGCTCAGTCGGTTTGCAGGCGGTTTTCAGTATCTACCGAGATATTTTGGGTGTCAAAGAAAAATATGCCAGAAAATAGTGTTAACCGAGCTTCCATGGTCATCAAAGGAAAGTTAGTGTTTACCGAGGTCACTCGGTCTCCAAATGATGTTATAGAATTCGTAGTGCTTACCGAGTTCTCTCGGTCACCAAAGGAAATCTCTTCGGATTAGTGTTTACCGAGCAAGGTCGGCCTAGTGAAGGATTTTGTTATTTTGAGAAATAAAGTTTGTTTATTCCAGCCGACTGTTGTAATGATTAGTAATGTTATTAGTGCCGACTTGACAATCTGAATGGACAATCTGAATGGTATATATAGAAGGTCAAGTTGTGAATTAAAAAGTATGTGCAAGTGAAAAGAAGAAAAGTGTGAGAAAATTTTGAAGGATGATTAGATATCCTTGAAGAGCAGCAGAGATATATTTGATCAGGAAGGATCTAGTGAAGCAGAATAGAGATCTGTAATCAGCAATTCAGTTGCATCATTATTCAGGTCACTTCATTGTTACTTTCTTACCATTGTAGCAGTGATTTCAAAATCTCCTAATCGAGTTGGTTTAACAACCATTTTGTAAATCCTCTAACAAGGTGACAGTTCTATTGAATTGTTTCAAGACCTCTTACAAGGCCACTGCTAATAGGGTGATTAAATCCTCTAACAAGGTCACACCTAACAGTGTGTTTTGTAACCTTTAACCGGGTTGGCTCCTAACAGGGCTCACTTCAAAAGAGTGAAAAATAGTAACTAGTTACATTGGTGGTTTTTCCCATATTGGGTTTCCACGTTAAATCTGGTGTCTCTTGTGTTCATGATACTTTCTTTATTCATGTATGTTAATCACTAATGAATGCTTAAGAATAGTTATAATTAATACTCACTACAATAACTGAGTTTTTAGTATAACAGTAGTAAATGATTTAATAAAACATCTAAGGGATCTGTGGTAATATTTTTGTGGTTAACTAATTCACCCCCCCCCCTCTTAGTTACTCCATCTATATTTCCAACAATTGGTATCAGAGCTTTTGGTGCTTGCAGGAAGGGTTTCAAGGACCTAAGGTAAAGATCAGGATGTCTTACAAGAGAGAAATTCCAAGGCTTAACAGAGATAATTTTTCAGCTTGGCAAGGTCTCATGAGACTTCATCCGACTTCCATTGGTGATTCAGGATGCAAATATATTGATCAAGAATATACAGTTCCTACTGGCACATTAACTATTGAAGACATTGTAGAGAAAAAGAACCATAACACCATGATGATAGACATTGCATCGGCTCTTAGCTATGAAGAATTTGATGAGATCAAAGACTGCACAACTGCTTATGAAATGTGGAACAAGCTGAAGAAAATTTATAGTGGTGATGACAATGTGAAGAGAGCCAAAGCAGAAAGCCTAAGAGGACAGTTTGATCAGATGAAGATGAAAGAAGATGAAAACATTGCAAAATATGTTGAAAGGATCAAGGTGAGTGTTAGTGCAATCAGAGCTTCTGGAGGAAAAATTGATGATGAAACTGTTATAAGTAAGGTTCTTAGAACATTGCTTCCTATCTATGCAATAAGAGTATCTGCTATTCAAGAAAGAAGATGTGAACAAAATCACTATATAACTTTGGATGCCTTAGTTGGAAGGTTGACAGCTTTTGAATTAGATAACTATGACAAATATGTTCCAACTTCTAAAAATGTTGAATCAGCATTTGAGGCCAAACTTTCACTTAAGAAGGGCAAGAAAATCCAGTCAGAAAGTGAAGAAGAATCAGAGGAAAGTTCAGATAGTGATCTTGAAGTTATTGAAGCATTACTTGCAAAGAAATATACTAGAGGAAGAGGTAAATACAAAGGTAAAACTCCTTTAATCTATTTTTCATGTGAAGAAATTGGTCATATTGCAGCTAGGTGCCCAAACAAGCAAAGCAAGGATGATAAAAAAGGTCACAAGTACAATGGCAAGAAGAATTTCAAGTCATTCAAGGATAAAGGTAAGAAAACATGTTTTTTGGCTAAGGATTTTGATGATAGTGAAGAAGAAATTGTCTTCATTACTGTAAAAGATGAATCTGATGATGATGAAGATGAGATGGCACTTATCTCTCATATAAGAAAACATGATACATGGATTATAGATAGTGGATGCTCACATCATATGACTGGTGACAGAAAAAAGTTTGAACACCTTGAAGACTATGATGGTGGTAATGTAAGGTTTGGAAACAATGAACCTTGTTGTATAAAAGGAAGAGGATGAATTTCATTAACCAAAGAACTTACATGTGATAATGCATATTGGGTTGGAGGACTAAAGCATAATCTTCTAAGTGTAGCACAACTAATCAACATTGGATTCAAGGTTGAATTCATGAATGGCAAAGCAAGACTGCTGGATGACAAAGGAAAATTGATTGGTTCAGGAAAACAAACCAAATGTAACCTATTTTATCTTGATCTTGGTGAATGCTCATGTTTTATTGCTCAAATTGAAGAAAGTTGGTTATGGCACAAAAGGTTATGTCATGTAAATTTTGATAATATGGTGAAAATAAGCAAATTCAAGAAAGTAAGAGGTATTCCTACTTTGAAGAAACCTGATGTTGGTCTATGCAAGAATTGTCAGATTGGTAAAATGGGAAAGACTAGCTTTAAAAGTAAAAACTATCAGTCTAAAGATATTTTGGATATTGTGCATACTGACTTATGTGGACCTATTGGAATTGAAAGCTATATTGGAGAAAAATTCTTTATTCTCTTTGTTGATGATTACTTTAGAATGATGACTATTATGTATTTAAGAGAAAAATCAGAAGCATTTGAGAAATTCAAATGGTATTTGGCAAGAGTAGAAAAGGAAACTGCATCTACCAAGCCTAGTACAGTAACCGAGTTACAAGAAGAAGTTCAAACCGAGTCACAAGAAACTGAGTCTCAGCCTGAAGCTACCGAGCAAATATCCACCGAGCCCGAGCAAACTAAACCTGAAGATGAAATTCAAGAAAATGATAATATAACTCATTCAAGAGGCAAGGAACTTGTATTGGCCAAGTATGTCAGGAAGCATCATACACCAGATCAGATTATTGGAAACAAATCAGATGGTACTATGACAAGAAGTAAACTGAAAGGTACATGTTTACTTGCTGATTTTGAACCTAGAAATGTTAAAATGCATTGGAAAATGAAAGTTGGATTGAGGCTATGAATGAAGAAATAGAACAAATAGAGAAAAACAAGACATGGACTCTTGTACCTAGTCCTAAAGACAAAAATGTAATAGGAACGAAATGGGTATTAAAAAACAAGCTGAATGAAGATGGTCAAGTATCTAGAAACAAAGCTAGATTAGTGTGTAAAGGGTATTCTCAAGAAGAAGGTATAGATTATGGAGAGACTTTTGCTCCTGTTGCAAGATTAGAAGGTGTAAGAACTCTACTTGCATATGCAACACATAAAAGATTTAAGGTATATCAGATGGATGTAAAATCTGCATTTCTCAATAGTATTCTTGATGAAGAAGTCTACATTGAGCAACCTAAAGGTTTTGTTGATCCAAACAAAAAGGATATGGTCTGCAAGTTACACAAAGAATTGTATGGTCTAAAACAAGCCCCTAGAGCATGGTATGAAAGATTACATAACTATCTTATTCAGATTGGTTTCAAAAGAGCTAATGATAACAGTAGTTTATACATCAAAGAAGGACCAGATAATAGAATTGTTTTGGTAGAAATATTTGTGGGTGATACTGTGTTTATAGGTAATGATGATCAGTGCAAAGAATTTTCAGAGCAAATGAACAAAGAATTTGAAATGTCTATGTTTGGTCAAATAAAGTTTTTTGTTGGTCTTCAAATTCAGCAAAGCAAGAATGGTATCTACATTACTCAGTCTAAATACATCAAGGAAATACTTAAGAAGTTTGGTATGGAAGATGCAAAACCAGTTGGTACACCCATGTGTACAGGACTATAGCTTACAAAAGATGATGATTCAAAATAAGTAGATCAGACCTTATACAGATCAATGATTGGAAAATTACAGTATGTAGTTCATACAAGGCCTGATATTGCCTTAGCAGTTGGTATTGTAGCAAGATTCTCAGCAAAACCCAGAGAAAATCATATGATGGCAATCAAAAGAATCTTGAGATACTTGAAAGGAACTAAAGATTATGGCTTGTGGTATAAATTTGGAGGCAATCTGGACTTAAAAATGTTTACTGATGCTGATTGGGCAGGAAACATTGATGATAGAAAGAGTACAAGTGGTGCAACATTCTTTCTTGGCAAAAGGTTAGTATCTTGGACCAGTAAAAAGCAAAATTGCACATCCCAATCCACAACAGAAGAAGAATATGGTGTTGCAGTAGTAAACTGCTCTAATATTGTTTGGTTTAAATAGTTATTGGAAGGCATTAAGGTTGAGATCAAAGAACTAGTTGTTATATTTTGTGATAATACCAGTGCAATAAATATTTCAAAGAATCCAGTAATGCATTCCAAAACCAAACATATTGCTATAAAATATCACTTTGTCAGAGAATTAGTGCAGGACAAGGAAATCAGATTGGAATATGTTCATACAAAAGAACAAATTGTAGATATCTTCACCAAGCCTCTACCTAAGGATGCATTCTTGTATCTAAGAGGTAAGTTAGGGATCATTCCCCTATCTGAGGCTCACTAAATGAAGTTTTAGTGATGCATCAACCAGAGCATATTGAAGATCAGTCAGTTGATGTATCTTAGTCAAGGAATCATTGCATATGAATCATTACTCAAGGTACATTGCTATTCACCTGGTATGTGTTGTCTTTGGCATGTGTTGTCAAAGAGGGAGAGTTTGCTGTCATACTTCAAGAAATTTCTTAAGATTTCTAGAAGAGTTTTCTTGGAAAGTTTTCAGTCAAAAAGAGAAGTTTGTTGACAGAGGGAGTTCTCATAGATGAGAATCAGAATGAAGCTAAGGATATGTTCCTTACTCTATGTTTTCTATGAAATTTCATTGTGCTATGACATGTTGTGTTGCCATCAATGCCAAAGAGGGAGATTGTTGGATACAATTGTCTGAAGGAGATTGTTGGATTAATTGTGTGTTGTCTTTGATGTCACACAAATGTCATATCATTTACCGAGCTCAGTCGGTCAGCAAAGTAATTCC
Source organism: Chamaecyparis obtusa (assembly GCA_027943335.1). Taxonomy (NCBI): domain Eukaryota; kingdom Viridiplantae; phylum Streptophyta; class Pinopsida; order Cupressales; family Cupressaceae; genus Chamaecyparis; species Chamaecyparis obtusa. Next base: position 190,661 of record BSBK01011832.1, read on the forward strand.
CAGTATTTACCGAGCTCAATCGGTCTGTAGGCAGTTTTCAGTATCTACCGAGATATTTCAGGCGTCAAAGAAAAATATGCCAGAAAATAGTGTTAACCAAGCTTCCATGGTCATCAAAGGAAAGTTAGTGTTTACCGAGTTCACTTGGTCTCCAAAGGATGTTACAGAATTCGCAGTGCTTACCGAGTTCTCTTGGTCACCAAAGGAAATCTCTTCGGATTAGTGTTTACCAAGCAAGGTCGGCCCAATGAAAGATTTTGTTATTTTGAGAAATAAAGTTGGTTTATTCCAGCCAACTGTTGTAATGATTAGTAATGTTATTAGTGCCAACTTGACAATCTGAATGGACAATCTGAATGGTATATATAGAAGGTCACGTTGTGAATTAAAAAGTATGTGCAAGTGAAAAGAAGAAAAGTGTGAGCAAATTTTGAAGGATGATTAGATATCCTTGAAGAGCAGCAGAGATATATTTGATCAGGAAGGATCTAGTGAAGCAGAATAGAGATTTGTAATTAGCAATTCAGTTGCATCATTATTCAGGTCACTTCATTGTTACTTTCTTACTATTGTAGTAGTGATTTCAAAATCTCCTAACCGAGTTGGTTTAACAGCCATTTTGTAAATCCTCTAACAAGGTGACAGTTCTATTGAATTGTTTCAAGACCTCTTACAAGGCCACTCTTAATAGGGTGATTAAATCCTCTAACAAGGTCACACCTAATAGTGTGTTTTGTAACCTTTAACCGGGTTGGCTCCTAACAGGGCTCACTTCAGAAGAGTGAAAAATAGTAACTAGTTACATTGGTGGTTTTTCCCATATTGGGTTTCCATGTTAAATCTAGTGTCTCTTGTGTTCATGATACTTTCTTTATTCATGTATGTTAATCATTGATGAATGCTTAAGAATAGTTATAATTAATACTCACTGCAATAACTGAGTTTTTAGTATAACAGTAGTAAATGATTTAATAAAACATCTAAGGGATTTGTGGTAATATTTTTGTGGCTAACTGATTCACCCCCCCCCCCCCCCCCCCCTCCTCTCAGTTACTCCATCTATATTTTCAACAACACACACTTTTTATCTTTTTCCTAAAAAATTTGTACTACTACATTGAAATAATAAAAAAAATCAACAATTATATTAATTTTTTTTTTTCTGAAAAAGGGCTAGTAGTTTGGAAGCTACATTCAATTTCATGAAAATTATATTGTTACAACTTTTTTACATAAGGTTGATAAGGTGTTCAAAATTTTACATCATGTTGACTAACCCTGATTTTCTAATTTTGTATTGCCACTTAAGGCCATAGCTTGGTATACCATGATCATGCACATACCCATTTTACAATGGATGCACTCATTATTTAAAAACCTTTATCTCGCATCCTTTATTGACTTTTATGGACGATGGATGGATTTGTAGTACCCCTCCCATAGTTTGATTTTATATTCGTTATGGTTATTTTAGGATGATTATTTATATGCTAGGATATCATTGATGCTTATGATTTTATTGACCCCATCCTTGCATGTGTATTGTTGATGTGTATGTTTTATATTTCTGTTTGACGTGTCTAATGTGGTTAAGGGACAAAGTCATAGTTACTTGTGTGCGAGATCCACATGATCGACCGATCCCTGCCATTGTCTGTTATATATTTATATATGTATGTACATGCAGGTACCAGACATCGATTTCCCTAAATTTTCAAGATAAGCGTGCCCTATCGCAATATCTCAAATGGTAAGAGAGAGGAGATAATACACATATCCAAATCGTAACCTGAGCCATATTATTATCCTCAAATAGTGGACAAGATTCTGTTATTCCTACCCTTTCTAAACTCATCTAGTTGACATGATTTTATATCCCTGTTCTTGAGTATGAATGTGGGTCCTTAGGTCTTTTTGATTCTTTTCATTGTGGTGGTTGGCGTGTTTTCTATAGTTAGATTATTTAATTTTATTAAATGGTGCAATTTTAAATAAATTGAATCTTTGTTATTTTTAGCTATGAGAGATTATTTGATCTGAAAATTAATCAAATGCAATTGTTAAGTTTAGTTTATTATGTGGTAGAAGTATTTAATTAGTGAGGATTAATTAAATATCTTCACCTTAGAATTGATTAATTGTAAATTTAACCTTTATTCAATTAAAATACATTGGTTAATTTAAGAATTAATTTAGCATGTGGAAATCATTTTAGATTAAATATTTTATTTTTAATTAATTGAATGCATTAAGTTGAACAATTAGAAATTGATTAAATTAAATTAATGGTATTAGTTAAATTGTGGTTAAGTGTTTTGAACAAAAGGCAAAGTGGAGGAGAGACTTGAGTTCAACTGAAATTGAATTGCAAATCAAAGTCTAAATTTATGGAAAGCCTTTTTGGGAGTTGAGTTCAAAACCTTAGCATGTGGAATGGGAATTCCTACATGTTGGAGATTTGGCCATAATTTTGGGGACACATGTTGAGGAATTTTGGCAGGCAGGTTGAAGGATTGTTGTGGAGAATTAGATTTTGGAAAGCTTCGAAGTTTTGGGATTTTGTCTTTAGATCTGGTCTTCATTCGAATAATTTTCTTTGGTGGTTGAGGTAGGTTTTGATTTTCTTTATGATTATGTTATTTTGCAATTTGAAAAGATTATTTTCTTCGTGCCTGTTGTATTTTCTTGTATGGATCTTTATTCTACAAACCTTCTCTCTCTTCCTCCTCTATACAGTCATTTTTTTCAAAGTCTTGGTGATTAGATCTCATTTAAATGGAGCTTTGTGCAATCCTTGTGAGTAATTCTTGCCTGTTAGTAACGGAATTTAGAAGCTATTAAATCTGTAGAAGGGCATGAAACCCTAGGTTTGAATTTATGGTACTTCACGTGTGTTACTAATTAGAAGATCTAGATCCTCAATGCTATCCTATGAAAATCAATTTTAGTTTTTACCTAGATAGAATTCGGGTCTCATTTACCCTTTTTGAGAATTTAAATTAAATTGGGTATATTTGGGTGTCCACGGCTTAAATCAATTCATAATTTATTTTGGATCTGGATTAATATATGTGTGTGTGTGTGTGTGTATTGCAAAGAGATAAATGTTGGCTTAATTTAAATGAAATTAAACAAGGTTAGTATTTTATAAAATCGTATTTGTAAAAAACAAAATATAAATAAATATAATCTTTTGTTTGTTTGTTTTTAAAATAAATAAATTAAAAATAAAATAAAAATCAAAGGTTGCGGGTTTGTACCCCAGAACTTTTTGGCAACCCGAAGGGGGCTGTCGTGTGCCTCGTGGGGTACTGACGCATGCCGTCCCCGAGGGGGTTGATCGTGCGTAGTGCCCATGGGGGGACTGTTGCACGATAGTCCCTGGTGCAGTACCCTTAGGTACTGGCATGATAGCTAGGGGTTGTCGTGCGCAACAGGGTGGACCCCCCCCCCCCTCGCGTTTTGTTATTTTAGATTTCTTTTTAAAAAGAAAGTTAAAAAATTTATTTTTTAAAATTTTAATATTTATTTTAATTTTAATATTTGTTTTTAAATTCAATTTAAATTAGATTAACTTTATTGTAATTTTTTTAATTATGTATATGTATTAAATATTATTTTAAAATTAGTTTGATTTATTTTATAATTTATTTTAAGATAAATATTTAGAGAGGATATTTTAAATTAATTTTATTCTTTTGTATTGAATTATTATATGAATATCAATTAGGATTTTTAATAATAAAGTTGTTTTAATTTATTAAACTTGGGTTAATTTGTTTAGTAAATTTTGTGTGTGCATGTATGTTAGTTGGCCTATATATTTTTGTGTTTGATTATAAATATAGGTGGGATGACACATTTTATTTATGAATTATTTGTACATCTAATTATCTTGCATGGAGTAATTAGATGTTAATAATTTTTGCATGAGTATTGGTTATAAAATATAGGACTTGTTTTGTATAAAGGAAATTAATTTTGTGTTAAGTTTTAATGTGGGTGTTTATCCATGCGAGTGAGTGTTATGTGAATCTGGTTGTTTGGATTAGTTAAGTTTTTCTTCGTGAGGACATCATTTTTATTTGAGTCAAATGTGGATGTAATTAGTCTATTTTAATTAAATCATGTTTAGTCTCTTATTACCCTATGTGGTGGTTTAAGGGATAAGAATTGTCAACAAGTGGGAATGTAATCCAGAGGCGGTAATTAGACATTATGTTTATCATGTTTGTTTGTCTTTCATACTCTATTGTATTTGATTGATTTGACCCAACCCTTTGTGAAGTTTTCTCTATGATTCTCTTCTATGATATTTTGTATAATTGTGTTTTGCTTCATATTCTATATAGGGAAATATGGTGTTGACATTTTATGTCCTATCCATGGGATCAGGAGTGTATTTATTGTGGATACTTGGAGAGTGTTTTGTGTTGTTGTGGTTGGAGACCTGTTGCATGTTCCTATTTTTTTGTGGAACAGTTCCGAGGGACATTATTATTATCTTGTGATTTTATGTGGCATCTTTGAACCTAGGGTAGGTTACCTAGATGTCTAGTAAGGGGTGGCTTGAAATAAGTGTCGGGGCTTGAAAGTGGCTTCTAGGATCACTTATTGTAGGTAATCTTAATCAAGTGAAAACCTAATATATCATTGGGGGGTATTAAAATGAACTTAATAATATGTGGTTCCTCAACCATGCTTGAGTGCTAGTATAGACTAAGATGGAGGATGAGATGATGCTTGCCACCTTGAGAGGTGTGTGTCTGGCATAGTTAATGGCTTTGTTTGTATGAGAGGTCATTGATACCATGTATGGTCACTTGAGTTTCGGGGTCTTAGAGAGACTACTAGGATGAAACTTAAGGGTTAGACGTACATGATGACACCTTCCTATACATAGTCTAGTTATCCTACATGTGTCGGTTGCCTCTAGATTAGTGAGCCTTACCTATCACTAGCTATTGTACACCTGGAGTTAGAGAGCTTTCAGGATCTCTTCCTTATCTTGTTCTGTTGATATTTGTTATCCGAGTGAGATTTTTTGTTATCTCCTCAGCATGGTGGGAGTGGACCATTTATGTTCCATGAGGTCAGGTGATAATGATTCTTTTACCATTTGAGATTCTAAGGTTTGTGTACCAGTGCTAGATGTTCCATGTAGTAGTTGATTCTTCTTGTTCTTCATTGATGGAGTTTTTTTCTAATCTTATTCTATGTGGCCTTGTATCAGTTATTTAGAGATATCATGTTGTACTTCATTTTGGTTATTGTATTACATACCCTGTGACATGTGCAGTGGATGTAGGTTATTATAGATACCTTATGGTTCTAATTTTATTTATGTTGTCTTTTATATGATGTTGTAATTATCATTCATTTATTCTCATGAGATTTGTAATTATATCTAATCTAAATTAATAAATTAATGTTTATGTAATCTTTGTCAAGGAACCCTTGAGATTTGTAATTTATTTGAGTTGTTTATTTCATTGTATTGCTTCCACTTTGTATAACATTATTGTTATTGTTTGTAAAAATTTAAGAAAACAAAATTATTCTGTAAACTTAGTTGCATGTTTTGGTTAAGTTCTCCAGGATTCCTTGGCGGGGCATTACACTTGGTATCAGAGCCAAGTTTCTACACTAGGAACTCTGGGAAGTTGTGTGCCCATTAGATGTCTAAATTGTCAAAACTTGAAACCAAACTTAGACACATAACTCATTTTTATTTCAAACTATTGTTTATGAACCTAGAGGCAGGATATTAAACTTGTGTGTTAGGATTGGATTTTATATGAGTGTTGCATTAACTAGGTTTGCATGAACCTCGAAAGTTATTATTTGATGTGAATACAAATGTGTTCTTTATGAAATTGATTACTAGATGATCTATTTGAATTATTAATGAATGATTGGTCAATATGATTTTTAGTTTATTCTTAAACCAGAATTATATTGCTCATAATGACTATATTATGTTCATACTTTATGGCTTATTTTTAGATGTTGTTTAGTCTTTTGTTTTAGTAAATGCTTCATGTTTGAGGGATGCATATCCTTATCTGTTTGTAGGCTTCCAGGAGTAAGCCTAATTCTAGGGGAGGTGGATGTAGAACCCCTCCCATAGTTTTATTTTATATTCGTTATGGTTATTTCATGATGATTATTTATATGCTAGGATATCATTGATGCTTATGATTTTACTAACCCCATACTTTCATATGTATGGTTGATGTGCATGTTTTATGTTTCTGTTTGACGTGCCTGATGTAGTTGAGGGACGGAGTCGTAGTTACTTGCTTGTGAGATCCACACTATCAGTCGATCCCCGCCATTATTTGTTGTATATTTATATATGTATGCACATACGGGTTTTGTATGCAGGTTTGCAGGTACCAGGCATTGACTTCCCTAAATCATCAAGATGAGCATGCCCTATCGCAATATCTCAAATGGAAAGAGAGGGGAGATAATACGTGTAGATGAAAATCCTAACCTAAGCCATATTATTGTCCTGAAATAGTGGACGAGATTTTGTTATTCCCACCCTTTCTAAACTCATCTAGTTGACGTGAGTTTATATCCCTATTCTTGAGTATGAATGTGGGTCCTTAGGTCTTTTTTATTCTTTTGATTTTGGTGGTTGGCGTGTTTTCTATATTTAGATTATTTAATTTGATTAAATGGTGTAATTTTAAATAAATTGAATCTTTTCTATTTTTAGCTATGAGAGATTATTTGATTTGGAAATTAATCAAATGCAATTGCTAAGTTTAGTTTATTATGTGGTAGAAGTATTTAATTAATGAGGATTAATTAAATATCTTCACCTTAGAATTGATTAATTGTAAATTTAACCTTTATTCAATTAAAATGCATTGGTTAATTTAAGAATTAATTTAGCATGTGGAAATCATTTTAGATTAAATGTTTTATTTTTAATTAATTGAATGCATTAAGTTGCACAATCAGAAATTGATTAAATTAAATTAATGGTATTAGTTAAATTGTGGTTAAGTGTTTTGAACAAAAGGCAAAGTGGAGGAGAGACTTGAGCTCAACTGAAATTGAACTGCAAATCAAAGTCTAAATTTATGCAAAGCCTTTTTGGGGATTTGAGTTCAAAACCCTGGCATGTGGAATGAGAATTCCTACATGTTGGAGATTTGGCCATAATTTTGGGGACACAGGTTGAGGAATTTTGGTAGGCATGTTGAAGGATTTTGGTGGAGAATTCAACTTTGGAAAGCTTCGAAGTTTTGGGATTTTGTCTTCAGATCTGGTTTTCGTTTGAATAATTTTCTTCGGTGGTTGAGCTAAGGTTTGTTTTTCCTTATGATTATGTTGTTTTGCAATTTGAAAAGATTGTTTTCTTCATGCCTATTGTATTTTCCTGTCTGGATCTTTATTCTACGAACCTTCTCTCTCTTCCTCCTATATGCAGTCATTTTTTTCAAAGTCTTGGTGATTAGATCTCATTTAAATGGAGTGTTGTGCAATCCTTGTGAGTAATTCTTGACTGTTAGTAATGAAATTTAGAAGCTGTTAAATCTGTAGAAGGGCATGAAACCCTAGGTTTGAATTTATGGTATTTCTCGTGTGTTGTTGATTAGAAGATCTAGATCCTCAATGCTATCCTATGAAATTCAATTTCTATTTGTACCCAGATAGTATTAGGGTCCCATTTACCCTTTTTGGGAATTTAAATTAAATGAGGTATATTTGGGTGTCCATGGCTTAAATCAATTTATAATTT
>BSBK01011833.1:0-35000 GCA_027943335.1 Chamaecyparis obtusa
CCATAATAAAAGAAAAAGAAAAAAAGATATTATATATGCATATTTTTTTGCATTACTTAAATGCAAGGTCCAATCCCCTGCCTACTTGGAAGGTGCCTAACTGAAAGAATTATGGTTGGGAAGGTTAGAGTAGCAAAAGCCATTGGAATCTATATTTTATACATTAGAAAAATCAGTTTTATTCTAATCTAAAAAAAAGTGATTGATCTAAAAATAGATTAGTCATTTATGAAGAATCAACTTCAATGACCAGAGTTAAACGTGGGCATATCGCAAAAAAACGTCGAAAAAAGATTCTTGCATTTGTATCAGGCTCTCGGGGAGCCCATTCAAAACTTTTTAGGGCTGCTAACCAACAGAAAATGAGAGCTTTAGTTTCCGCTCACCGAGATAGAATTAAGCGGAAAAGAGATTTTCGTCGTTTGTGGATTACTCGGATTAATGCAGCATCCCGTGCTAATGGATTCTCCTATAATAAATTCATACAATTTTTATACAAAAAGCAGTTGCTTACAAATCGTAGAACACTTGCACAAATAGCTGTATTAAATAATAATTGCTTCTCTATGATGTTCAAAAATATTCTTGTGTTATGAAATAGTAAAACCGAATCTCCCGGGGAAATTCTCCGGGGAACTAAAGACAATACGAAAATTAGGGATAATGAAATTATCCATTTTTTTGATAGAAATAGAACAAAATCTGCGCTATCTTTGTTAGATATCCCAGCTCCCATTAAATGGAGGAGTCTTAGGCTCTAATTACTTTTGAATTTAAAGAAAGAAAGGGTATCAAAGATAGAATACGAGCTTGTTTAATAGCCCTAGCTATTAAGCATTGTTTTTTCAATGTTAATCGATTCCTTCGACGAGATAGTATTTTTCCCTGCTCGCTAATAAATCGACTAATTAAGCTAATATTTTTATAATCCATTTGCTCTCCAGGCTGAATTGGCGATAAACGTTTTCGAAAAGACTGCTGATTTGCAGAAAATCGTTTAGATGCATTCCGAAAAGATGATTTAGATCTATTTCTAAACTTAGATCTATTTCTAAACTTAGATCTATTTCTAAACTTAGATCTATTTTTAAAATATGGCTTATATGTATTCCGAAAAGATGGCTTCATTTTATTCATAGTTTGTTTTATGAACCTTTCAAATACTATTTATTTTATTTCAAAATATTTCGAAAAGAAATATTGACAGTGACATATTTTGTTAATATACAAAGATAAAGAAATAAATATCTTTGATATATTTTGATTTCCGGGTACAAATGTGAAATTCAATCTATTTTTTGATTTCTCCATGAATGGTATGCTTGTAACAATAAGGACAAAATTTCTTTAATTCCAATCGATGAGGAGTATTGCGGCGATTTTTTCGAGTCGTATATCTTGAAATACCCGTTGATTTTTTTTCAACACTATCTTGGGTACAACTAGTACATTCTAAAGTAATTGTTACTCTTACATTTCCACTCTTAGCCATATAACTTACTTTGGGTATTGTATCTACTTCTTTTCTTTTTAATTTTGAAAAAAAAAAAAGAGAAGAAAGAGAAAGGGATAGAAGTTGTCTAAAAATAATTAAAGATTTTATTACGAGAATTAATTAAGTAATAAAATCTTTAATTAAGATTTTAAAGTAGTTTATGAAGAACTTTTGGATCTAGATTTTTACTTTTAGGTTATCCTAACTTCACCCTCCCCTTGAAATCTAAAGAGATTGAATCTAATTTATTTTCTTTATCCAAGAAGAAAAGGAAATGAATCTAACATCATTTTTTTCTTTCGGGTTCGCAGGAGAGGAAAATGAAAGTCAAAAAAAGGGAAAAGTCAGGGCATCTGGGAAAAAACGATTTATCTCAATTAATAAACCGGCTAAAAATCCCAAACATAAAGTAGCTAACACAGGCGCTGTGGAAAGATATGTTTTTATATCTTGCATTGTTCGTAAGTTCTCCTTCTCAAGAATGATAGATATATCATCTGGTCAACTACACCCGTAGTTTACGAGTAACTGCAAATATTTGCACAGATTTTTTTTTGAACAGAACATGTGATAGTAATCAAGTACTGTCAATAAATAGACATCTTATAGATGATATCTTCCGTGTATACAGTCTATTCACGTGGGAACCAAGGCAGATAAATGTGGAAAACAAAAGAAATTTTATTTAATATAAAATATTGAATAAAAATACTCACGATTAGATTAAAAGGGATGTAGCGCAGCTTGGTAGCGCGTTTGTTTTGGGTACAAAATGTCGCAGGTTCAAATCCTGTCATCCCTACCTTTTCTCCTATAAAAGAAAAGAAATAGATAAAAAGTCGAGTGATAGTTATTCGATGAAACATCCCTAATCAAATAAGTGATTGGGGTATACCACATGCAGACCCTTCTTTTTCTTTCAAAAAAAAAGAAAAAGCGCTCTTAGTTCAGTTTGGTAGAACGCAGGTCTCCAAAACCTGATGTCGTAGGTTCAAATCCTACAGAGCGTGATCCTGCTTTTTTTTTATTTTTCTGATCGATCTTCTTTTCACTTAGACTGAAAAAGCTAATAAGATCTGATCCCTCAGAATCAGTAGGAGGCCCGTTTAGAATATGGTTCTAAATCAAATATCCAATTTATCGCCGCGTCGGTACTGTAAATATGCAGTTACAAATAATCCAGCCAAAGTTATAGGAATTAGACCTAACACAATTCCGGATAACAAAACTTCAATCATATTTTTTTTAATTCAAAAAGAATGGGTAAGGATTAATAGCTAATCTACATAGTACCTCAAATTGACTCGGAATCTCAATTCCTATTGAGGTTTTTTTTATTTCAAATAAGTTGTATACTGCTTAACCCGATGAATAAGACTGAGGTGAAAATAAGCAAAATTAATAAAAAACCAAAATAACTAATTATAGTAAGCATGGAAGAAATCAATGAAAAAAACAATGATTGATACGTATTTTTGTCAGGCAATTACCTCAATTTATGAAAAAAAGAGTTGAAATAAATAGATACAAAGTTAGCATTGAATATCTGATAATAATGTTATCCTCAAACATAGAGGGACTATACAATAAAAAGATATTCTGTTATCAAAAAGTAAAAATGAAATTACCCACCTATAAATAAAATAAATACCAATTGTGTAGTAATTTCACTAATGATCCTACTCCCTTTCTATATTAAGCAAAATTATATTGCTATGTTAGAAGCAGGCTAGCTATACTTAGTATACTTCAAATATACCCTTGGTATCATATTGACAATCAAGCAAGGATTGTAGAAGATATCAGTAGTTTTCCATTTCCTGATCTCTTTCTTTCATGGGATCAATTTACCCTTGATTTTAGAATAATATAGGGAGCTTAGCATGTCTGGGAATACGGGAGAACGCGCTTTTGCTGACATTATTACTAGTATTCGATACTGGGTTATCCATAGCATTACTATACCTTCTCTATTCATTGCAGGTTGGTTATTTGTCAGTACGGGTTTAGCTTATGATGTATTCGGGAGCCCTCGGCCAAATGAGTATTTCACAGAAAGCCGACAAGAGGTTCCATTAGTAACTGGTCGTTTCGATTCATTAGAGCAACTCGATGAATTTACTAGATCTAGATCTTTTTAGGAGGTATTAATGACTATAGATAGAACCTATCCAATTTTTACAGTTAGATGGTTGGCCGTTCACGGGCTAGCTGTACCTACGGTTTTTTTCTTGGGATCAATATCAGCAATGCAGTTCATACAGCGATAAACTTTATTATAAACTAAACCACGGAGCTATTTATGACACAATCAAACCCAAATGAACAAAATGTTGAATTGAATCGTACTAGCCTCTATTGGGGGTTGTTACTTATTTTTGTACTTGCTGTTCTATTCTCTAATTACTTTTTCAATTAGGAACAGTAAGAATATTTTTTCTTACCCAATTGAATTTGGTGAGATCTAATATTTCTATGTATTATTATTTATGTCTCATGACTACTTAAGAAAATGTGAAAGGAAGTAATAGAAATGGCCGATACCACCGGAAGGATCCCTCTTTGGTTGATAGGTACTTTAACTGGTATTCTCGTTATTGGTTTAATAGGTATTTTTTTTTACGGTTCTTATTCCGGATTAGGATCTTCCTTATAGCAAAAAAAATGTCTTCTACAATAAGAGATAGACAAGTGAAAACTAAAAAATAAAGATAAGATCTTACCCTTCTTTGAACACAAAGAAGGGTAAGATTTTATCTTTACTTGTTATTTTTTGTAAATTGTAGATTAATAATAGGATTATTCTTTTTTTTTTTTTCAAAAATTTGAAAGAGAGAATTGGATCCAATTAGAATGTGCTTTTTTATTACAAAAAAAAAAATCAATTAATGGTTTTTTTACGCATCTGCATTTCTGCAATCTTTGTTCATATATATATATATATATATATATATTTAATAGGATTAAATCCAAATAATAGTTATTATAAATAGAATAATATTCTTAAAGTTTTGAACTATAAAAAGAACGAGCCGTTTGATTCAAACGTTTGTTTTGTGATACAGACCCTGTTTGCTCGATGGGCATACCTTTGCTGCTCCATTTATCATTTCAGTCCAAAAAGGAGAAATGGAATTAGAAAACGAATGAACGCCTGTGGCGAGATAATGATAAAAAGTAAAAAAATATATATATATATATATATATATATATATATATATATATATATTTACTTTTTCAAGGAGTAAGATAAGTTATAAAATAAGCGAAAATAAAATAGTAAGCCAAGATTACTGAATTCTCTCCTTCCTTCTATTTGTTTATTTGTGATAAATGAAGGTGATAAAAGATAACATGTATATAATATTGAATATCGCGCATAACTAGGGAACTCACTGTTTAACAATTTTGTTCCAGAATCACTCATTATTCAATATGCAAATATTATTTATATCTCCTGATCCTTCACAATCAATATATTCGAACAGAGGGAAGGGGCAAATGAAGGATTCCGAAAAAGTATGACTTTATTGTTGCAATTTTTATTTATTATACATAATTGCATTAACATAAGATGGAGATTCAAATCTTTTATGCGCCTAAAAATTCATTTCGACCAATTGAACTTTCTCAAATTGTTTCTTTTTAAGAACCAGAAATATCTGTGCTAAAACGACAGATGCTAAGAATAATAAAAGACCTTGAACACGTAAAGGATCTTGAAGTACTATTTCTGCATTTTCCTGACCAAATCCACCTACATTAGGGTTATTCGTTAACGACTGATCCGCCTTGATGAATTCGCCTTCTGACACAAGAAGTTCCGGTCCCGGGGGCACAAAGTCTACCACTTGTCGACCGTCTGATGAATTATCAATAGTTATTTGATATCCACCCTTTTCTTTACGTACAATTTTACTTATTTTGCCCGTTGCTGAAGCGTTGTACACTGTATTGTTGCTTTTGCTCCCATCGGGATAAATTTGTCCTCTTCCTCTATTACCACCTACATATATGGGATATTTCAGGAAGTGAGCTGCTTTATTAGTAGCGGGATTTGGTGAAAGGATGGGAAACACAATTTCACCATATTTTTGACCAGGAACAGGACCTATTATTAGAATATTTTTTTGATTGGGACGATAGTTCTGAAAATAAAGATCACCTATTTTCTCCTTAATCTCAGGATAAATACGATCCGGAGGAGCTAATTCGAAACCTTCGGGTAAAATAAGAACAGCTCCTACATTTAAAGTTCCTTTCTTACCATTAGCAAGAACTTGTTTTATTTGCTTATCATAGGGTATTTTAACAACTGCTTCAAAAACGGTATCAGGAAGCACGGACTGTGGAACTTCAATCTCCACAGGTTTTTTAGCCAAATGACAATTGGCACATACAATACGCCCAGTTGCTTCTCGAGGATTTTCATAACCTTGCTGTGCAAAAATGGGATATGCATTTGCAATAGATGTGCGAGTCATTATATCTATCAATATTAAGGCGGAAATTGATTGAGCTATCAACTTTTTCATCCAGTCATCATAAGTTTTTCTATTTTGCATGGTTCAATTTTTTGTTACAATTCTTTTATTTCAAATAAAGGGTAGTAGGTAACTATGATAGTTACCTGCTTGCAATTCTGCTACTATATTAAACCTAAAGCTAAAAAATAAGAAGTATTGCCCGGGGGAAAAACCATTTGTTATTCACTGATCGAGTGATAAACTACTACAAGTGAAGGAGATGTACGATTCAAACGACGGAAAACCCAATATTTTAAAATTGTGTCTAAGATGACTGGAAAAGTTGAAACAAGACCAGATATTATTCGTTCGTTATGGGCAAATCCATAATTTTCAAAGATCCAATGGATTATCAGTTCCCAACCATGGGGCGAATGAAACCCAACACATAGATCGGTTACTAAAAGAATAGTAAAAGCTTTCATTGTATCGCTTAGGCTGTAGAAGACTTCTTGGATCCAAGAATTGAGAATGCCAAGTTTCTTCTTACCTAGAATGAGACAAACACTTAGAAGAACCAAACCTATTAGATTTGCTAATAAATGTGAAATGATTTGGATACAATCTTGATTATATATCAAGACTAATTGGATCATTTTTTTCTGCATCTCTACACGAATATCTTGCGAATGCGTTTCCGAAGAATCTTCCATCATTATTTCTAACAGGAATAGTTCCTCTATTTTTTCAAATTTTCTTATAGTGTCTTCTTGTTGTAAATAATCAAAAATTTTGTTCGATTGACCATTATTCCACCAATTTGTAACCCAAGATTCTAAACCGTTCTGTAATGAAATTGAAATTCCCCAAGGCAATACTATTAAACATGTAAGATATTGTAGAGAAGCTAATGCTTTATATTTGGCAACTTCCAATTCGTGAATCGTTAACGAGCTCGATTGGCCCGTCAGCTCTGCCCAAAATCTGAATAAAGTGCGAATTATAGAACGAGGTATGAGATCCATAGAATGATCTTTTGCGTAATTCTTCGACCTCGAGAGAAAATATCTTTCGGATGAGGAATAGTTATGTTCTGAGTGAGAAGTAGAGTAAAAAAGAAAGGATCAATCCTTGAAAATCGCTTAGATCTGGACTAATTTTGAACTCTTGATCCGAAGAATCGCTTCAATTGACAAATAAAATAAATGAAAATTTCAGTCTAATAATACCAATTTTGTTTTCTTTGTATAGAAAATGATTTTTTCGAATATGTCAAAAAAGTGTCAAAAACTATAGTCATTTACTTCATTGTATTCTTTTTATATATTATATCCGTGTTTATTAGAACCTTTTGCCCCCTTTCTAATAGATAAAGAATAATAAAAGTGACTATATGGTCTTCCCCCCCTCCCCCAGACAAATGTTATGTCAAAACTTTTTCTGGTATCTACTGATACGAGATCTATGAATTTATTTATTCTAAAATCCTTCAATGGATACGCGCAAAAAACGGGCTAATTCAGCCAGCAGCTTTTTGTTCCATTTCACGCAGGGTCAAATTTTCTTCAGTACGAGTTAAGGGGATGTCTTGTTGGCCCTTTATTTCCATATAAATAACACGACGAGGAAATATACCTTCTTGAACTTCCATTTTGATCGCCTGAATATCCTTCATAAGAAATTGGAGGAAAATACGACGATTTCTTCCGGGAAATCCCCAGCGAAAAAGGCATACAACTCCTTCTTTTTCATCAAACTTATTATAACCACTACCCACATTGCACAAAATAGTGCACCACAAATAAGAGCTAATGAACAGACCTGCAATCCCATAAAAACACATCACAATTCCTTGTGGAACAAAAAGTATTTGCTGAGATGACAATAAGGGTATCAGGTTCCTACCAAGGTAACTGGAAATTCCGACCACAAAAAATCCTAGTGAACCCAAAAAGAGGAGACAAGCAAAAAAAAAATTGCTTATTTTTCGAGACCCTTTTATGGGTTCTATCCAGAGCCATTTGGATCGACGATTCATAACAAATTACGTCCTATTTAATTTGAGAGATTTAACAAATTTTGACTCCCACCCAGAAGTCATTCTCATAAATTGACTGTATTAGTAAACTAGCCATATACATATAAGCATTTAACAAAACGATTTTATGATTCTTCTTTTTCCGTGCTATTTTTTTGTCTGTTCTTTTTTTAGCATGGAAATTTTTTTGCCCTTAACTTATTGACTATCAAAATAATACTTGATTGTATCAGTCAAATCAAAATTATTAATCTCTCCATTCAAATGTATATATATATATATATAAGCATATTTTGAAGTAGAAGTAAGAAATTCACACACGGGTCTAATATGTCTCATACATATGATACCATATACATTTCTATTTTTGTTATTTATCATATTATAAATAGATCTAAATAAAGATAAATATCTATTTAGATCTATTGAAAGAAGGTTTTATATTATATTAGAAAAATATATATATATGAATATGATATATTCATCAGATTCATAAAATTTCGTCATTTTGAATATAAAAATAAAGAAAAAGCATTGTAACTGCTGGAAAAAACAAGCCCACCAAAGGCACTAAGAGAGAGGGGAAGTTGTTGATTATCATATCAAAAGTATATTAAGTATTTTTTTTCTATTACAAAAATAGATTATAAGATCAAATGAGTGATAGGACCAAATAAGCGGACGTGCCTTTCTTCGTAAAATACCTACGTAATAAATTACTTTACTTTGTTTGATACAAAACAAATGGGACCAATTACCACATTGTATATTGGTAGATATAAATGATAAAATAGATCCGCTTCTCAATTCTATCTTTTGAAACTGTTCTATTAATAGATAGATGTTCACCTTTGAGACAAAGGTTTAATTCCATAGCATAATCTGTCTCTAATGCGAGAAAGTTACATAGTATCTACTTTTTCTGATAAAGGGGTATTTTCATGGGTTTGCCTTGGTATCGTGTTCATACCGTCGTGTTGAATGATCCTGGCCGATTAATCGCTGTGCATATAATGCATACAGCTTTAGTTTCTGGATGGGCCGGTTCGATGGCTCTTTACGAATTAGCAGTTTTCGATCCATCCGATCCTATTCTTGATCCAATGTGGAGACAAGGTATGTTCGTTATACCTTTTATGACTCGTTTAGGAATAAAGGATTCATGGGGTGGATGGAGTATAACTGGAGAAACTATATCTAATCCAGGTATTTGGAGTTATGAAGGTGTGGCCGGGGCACATATTGTGTTTTCTGGCTTGTGCTTTTTAGCAGCTATCTGGCATTGGGTATATTGGGATCTAGACGTATTTTGTGATTCCCGTACGGGAAAACCTTCTTTAGATTTGCCTAAGATTTTTGGAATTCATTTATTCCTCTCAGGAGCAGCTTGTTTCGGATTCGGAGCATTTCATGTAACGGGTTTATATGGCCCTGGAATATGGGTGTCTGATCCTTATGGACTAACTGGGAAAATACAACCCGTAAATCCGGCATGGGGAGCTGAAGGTTTTGATCCTTTTGTTCCGGGAGGAATAGCTTCTCATCATATTGCAGCAGGTATATTGGGTATATTAGCAGGTCTATTCCATCTCAGTGTTCGTCCTCCCCAACGTTTATACAAAGGATTACGTATGGGGAATATTGAAACTGTCCTCTCCAGTAGTATTGCTGCTGTGTTTTTTGCAGCTTTCATTGTAGCCGGAACAATGTGGTATGGTTCCGCAACCACTCCGATCGAATTATTTGGTCCTACTCGTTACCAGTGGGATCAGGGATACTTCCAACAAGAAATAGATCGACGGGTTCGTGCCGGTCTGGCTGAAAATCTAAGTCTATCAGAAGCTTGGTCAAAAATTCCTGAAAAACTTGCTTTTTATGATTACATTGGGAATAATCCAGCTAAAGGGGGGTTATTCAGGGCGGGTGCAATGGACAATGGAGATGGAATTGCTGTTGGTTGGTTAGGACACCCAATTTTCAAAGATAAAAAGGGACATGAACTTTTTGTACGTCGTATGCCTACCTTTTTCGAAACATTTCCAGTCGTTCTAGTAGATGAAGAAGGAATTGTGAAAGCCGATGTCCCTTTTAGGAGAGCAGAATCAAAATATAGTGTTGAACAAGTAGGTGTAACTGTTGAGTTCTATGGTGGTGAACTTGATGGAGTTAGTTTTGGTGATCCTGCTATAGTCAAAAAATATGCTAGACGTGCACAATTAGGTGAAATTTTTGAATTAGATCGTGCTACTTTGAAATCGGATGGTGTTTTTCGGAGTAGCCCAAGGGGTTGGTTTACTTTTGGGCATGCTACATTTGCCCTTCTTTTCTTTTTTGGGCATATTTGGCATGGTGCTAGAACTCTATTCAGAGATGTTTTTGCCGGTATTGATCCGGATTTGGATGCTCAAGTAGAATTTGGGGCATTCCAAAAACTGGGAGATCCAACTACTAAAAGACAAGTGGTATAATATAATATTGCTCCGCTTGTTAATGCAATATTGAGAATTTGCATCTCAAGAATTCAAATCTTTTGCTTTTGATTCCACATTTTTTATAAAAAATGTTGTAATTAGTACGAAAGCTATCTCTATTAATTATAAACTACGATCGAATCTATGGAAGCATTGGTTTATACATTCCTTTTGGTATCGACCTTAGGGATCATTTTTTTCGCTATTTTCTTCCGAGAACCCCCCAAAGTTCCCAATAAAGGGGGAAAATAATTTTCTATTTTTGTAATCCTCTTTCTATAATAAAAAAGATCTTCCCGATCGGGAAGGTCTTTTTTTCAACTAGTCCTCGTGCTCTTCAAAAGGATCTCGAAGTTGTTCAGAAGGTTGCCCAAAGGCGGTGTATAGGGCATAACCGGTAAAGCTAACAAGTAAACAAGATATGGAGATAGCGACTAAGGTTGCAGTTTCCATTGGTAGGTAATCCTATGTATGTATATATACATAATAGTATACAAAGTTAATTATATCTCAACCAATACTATTTTTTTATGGCTACACAGACCATTGATGATACTTCCAGAACCGGACCATTACAAACTACTGTAGGAAATTATTTAAAACCACTTAATACAGAATCTGGTAAAGTTGCTCCCGGATGGGGAACTACTCCTTTTATGGGCATTGCAATGGCTCTATTTGCAGTATTCTTATCTATTATTTTGGAGATTTATAATTCTTCCATTTTATTAGACGGAATTCCAGTTAGTTGGGTCTAGAAAAACTACCCGGATCCCGAGTTCACCCTCCCCCCCCAAAAAAAAAAACTAAGAATTTTCTTTTGAATCGCTTTCATTTTTAGGTTATGACGTTCTGGTAGTTTGATCGTGTAATTTCTTGGAATTTAAGGATTTTTGGAATTATGGGTGTGCGACTTGTTAAAATTGATCTCTATTCTAGTACAGAAAACGGGTCTGTTGTCTTTAGAAAATAAAGACGGTTCTCCTACCTCGTTAGATATTGCTCTAATAGTAAATATCCGGAGCACGAGGTATCTAATTCAATCAAATCTGAACTATGGTTTATGCCTGTTTTTAAGACCTCGTGACCAAGCTTCTCAATAATTTGAAAAAACTATGATAATCAATTGAGAGATCTGTCTTCCTCTTTATACTGATGCTGACCAAAGAATGAGATAGTATTCCATTTTTATTAGTTAGTATAGTGAGTAACAATGAAATGGAAAGGTTCTAACCCATAAAACCTTTCGAGTATTCAAAAAAAAATCATCGGGGTGAAATGAAAATCTGGGGTTTAGATTTATTCATCTATTGAGTTGAGATCTCGACAAGATAATTCCTATGGATCGTCCATACTAGTTGTTCTCTAAGTGATTTATATCACGAATAGGATAAAAGATCGTTCAAAAGGCCTATAGCAATTTTTTTGCATAAGAATGAGCCAACTTGAAATTTGAGCATTATCACTATGAAATTTTTTTCCTTCTTATTGTAGGAAATCATGGATTATTCTGAATCCTCTTCCTTCATACAAAGAAATGAAATATCTATCAAATATTTTTTTTTGACAAACCATCTACTTTGTTCAAAAAAGTATTTGAGTGTTCTTGTTTAAGCCGTATGAAAATAAATTTTCATATACGGTTTTCAGAGGGGGTTTTGAGTTTACCTATCTCAATAAAGTATACGATTGGTTCGAAGAGCGTCTCGAGATTCAGGCGATTGCGGATGATATCACTAGTAAATATGTTCCTCCTCATGTGAATATATTTTATTGCCTGGGGGGAATCACACTGACTTCTTTTTTGGTACAAGTAGCTACCGGTTTTGCTATGACTTTTTACTATCGTCCCACCGTTCTAGAAGCTTTTGCCTCTATTCAATACATAATGACTGAAGTGAACTTCGGCTGGCTAATCCGATCGGTCCATCGATGGTCGGCAAGTATGATGGTTTTAATGATGATTTTACATGTATTTCGCGTTTATTTAACAGGTGGATTCAAAAAACCTCGCGAATTAACTTGGGTTACGGGTGTAATTCTAGCCGTATTAACCGTATCTTTCGGTGTAACCGGTTATTCTTTGCCCTGGGATCAAATTGGTTATTGGGCAGTCAAAATTGTGACCGGTGTGCCTGAGGCCATTCCGTTAATAGGAACTCCTTTGGTAGAGTTATTACGCGGAAGTGCTAGTGTGGGTCAATCTACTTTAACCCGTTTTTATAGTTTACACACTTTCATATTACCCCTTCTTACTGCTGTATTTATGTTAATGCATTTTCTAATGATCCGCAAACAAGGTATTTCAGGTCCTTTATAAAAAATATACATTTTGAATCAGTATTCAAAACCTATTATTTTTCGATATATCATTGCCGCGAAAAACATGTTTCTCGGATTTCTCCTTTCAATTATTAAGTATATTTAATACAAAAAATTGAGGTAGATACTCATCTCAAATGGAGAAAATGGATTATGGGAGTGTGTGACTTGAACTATTAGTTAGGCCGTGCAGATCAATTTTAGGATCTGCCATATAAAGATTCAGATCGAAATATGTCTCTGTCCCAATTTTCTTTCCAAAAATAAGAGGTTTAGAACCTGGGTAAAAGGCGAACACTTTGTTGTGTTATAAGAGAGTTATTTCTATGATCGAATCCGAATTAGGCTCCGTGAAATCCAGGTAATAGTAATAACATTTAATAAGTCAAATTTATTACTTCAATTTATCCTTTCCTTTTCATAGTATGAAAATGCATGCATTTCCCTTGCGTTTCAATACGATAAATTATCGGAGTAAAGGAAGGGGTCTAAAGAAGGAAAAAGGCCAGATCAGTAACAAGTCAATACCTTGTATGCAAAATACATTGTGAGGATCTAGATAAACACAGATTACAAGGAATAAGATGATCCAAAAGGCATATTGATCATGATCAAATTTGTGAGCTTACTTGGGTACTGAGCATACGAAAAAAGAAAATTATGAATTTTCTATAGATCTTCTTAGTTATACTGATTCTAACAATACGTCGTTCATCATTTTTATTTCAACTATTGCTCGAGCCGGATGATCAAAATTGACATGTCCGGTTCTTTCGGGGGATAGATTCATCAAAATCTACTTATCCCAATAACAAAGAAACCTGACTTGAATGATCCTGTATTAAGGGCTAAATTAGCTAAAGGCATGGGACATAATTATTATGGCGAGCCCGCTTGGCCCAATGATCTCTTATATATTTTTCCAGTAGTTATTTTTGGTACTATTGCATGTACCGTAGGTTTAGCAGTTCTAGAACCATCAATGATTGGTGAACCGGCAAATCCATTTGCAACTCCTTTGGAAATATTACCTGAATGGTATTTTTTCCCCGTATTTCAAATACTTCGTACAGTACCTAATAAATTATTAGGTGTCCTTTTAATGGCTTCAGTACCTGCAGGACTATTGACAATCCCTTTCTTGGAGAATGTGAATCAATTTCAAAATCCATTTCGTCGTCCAGTAGCTACAACAGTATTCTTAATCGGTACCGCAGTAGCTCTTTGGTTAGGTATTGGAGCAACGTTACCTATCGATGAATCTTTAACTTTAGGTCTTTTCCAATTTGATATAAATTAGAATATCTTAATATAGGAGAGGAGGGAAATCTTTTGTTTATATATCTAGGGAGTACTTAAGATAAATGGTCTCTCCCTAGATATATGAATGGGGGAGACAAAATAGAACTATTATAAATCTAAACCGGATTCCGAATCAATTCCAATATTTCGCATCAATTCCAATATTTCTTTGACAGATTGTTCCCCAAGATGTTTTATTTTCATTAAATCTTCTCCACTGTAATTCAAAAGGTCTGATACTGTATTTATATTTGCCTTTTTGAGACAATTATATATCCTAGTAGAGAAGTTTAATTGGTCAATATACATTTGATTGAAAACTATTCTCTTCGTATCAGTCGATGTATGCGAAATAGCTAAGGAAGGAATAATATTGTCGCTTAGACTGTTTGTTCCATCGCTGTTCTCTTCCTTTGCATTTAGAAAGGGAAGGAAAAAGTCAATTAAATTACGAGAAGCTTCATAAAGTGCTTCTTTAGGAGTTAATCCTCCATTCGTCCATATTTCAAGAAATAGAATTTCTTGTATCTCATTTCCGCTCCAATAGGAGTGAATACTGTAATTGACATTTTGAACAGGGACAAAGACAGCATCTATAGGAAAGATAAAGGCAGCATCTATAGGAAAAATTTCATCCTTATAATTGGAATTATTTGGATTTTGAATAATATATCCGTGGCCTTTTTCAATTTGTAATGATATATCTAAGGTAATTGATTTATTTATGTTAGCTATATGTTGTGTAGTATCAATTATTCTCACAGAAGGTGATAGTATGATATCTTCAGCGGTTACTTTTTTTGGTCCGACAACATGGATAGATCCTTCTCGAATTCCGTACGCATCACTTCGAAGTACAATTTCTTTTAGATTCATCAAAATTTCATGTATTGATTCTTCAATACCTATTATCATGGAATATTCGTTTGATATATTGTGAAATTTAGCACGTGTGATACATGTTCCTTCTACTTCTCCGAGTAAAACTCTTCTTATTGCACTACCTATTGTATTAGCTTGACCTTTGCGAAGCGGAGATAGAGTGAAACGACCATAATGAAAACGCTTACTCTCTGTTCTGGATTCGACGCACTTCAATTCTGGTATCTTTATTGAGACTGATATTTCATTCTGATTCATAATATTATTTTAATGATTTAATCATTTCTTTCTCTTTCAATTTATTCAATTCTTACACACGTCTCCTTTTGGGAGGTCTACATCCATTATGTGGCATAGAAGTTACATCATGTATATTATTTATTTTTATACCACTTTTATAAATGGCTCGCACTGCTGTTTCTCTCCCCGGACCAGTGCCACTTACTAGAACTTCTGCTTCTTTCAGAAGACCTTGATTTACTAAAGTATGAACAACATTTTCTGTTGCAATCTGAGCAGCAAATGGTGAACGTCTTTTTGTACCTTTGAATCCGCAAGCACCGGCAGAAGACCAAGAAACCGCTTGCCCTTGTGTATCTGTAACAGTAACAATGGTATTGCGAAAACTTGTTCGAACGCAAATAATTCCTTTCAGTATTCGATGTTTAGTTTTACGTGGCAAAAATCTTCTTGTAGCTCTACGTGGCACATATTTTCTTGTATTTTTTGATACAAATTTTTTTGTATTTTTTGATACAAATTTTTGGGTATTTTTTGACACAACACAAATCTTCTCTTCTTATCATTTTTGATCAATTTTGATATTATATTTTGAAGTAAAAAAAAAAATATATATATAATAATAATTATATATAATTATAATCTATTATTATATATATGATGCCGAAATTTCTTTATTTCTTTTATAATTCCCTTATAATGGGAATTATCCCTGTTTTTGTTTATGCCTCGGATTGTAACAAATTACAACAAGGCGTTTCCGTCTACGAATTAGGCGGCACTTTTCGCAAAGTTTGCGAACAGAAGCACGGATTTTCATATTTGTGGTCCTTTTTTTAATGCTAAAATCTTTTGTTAATGGGCCTCATCGGTAGCATCATTCTTTCGTTTGACGGGATGTCTATATATTATACGTCCTTTGCTTAAATCATAAACAGGTAATTCAACTTTCACTCTATCTCCTGGTACTACTCGTATTGATCGACATCTCATTTTACCCGATATAACCGTTAAAACATCTATATTGTTATCTAGATGGACTAAGAACATAGCATTAGGATATGCTATGGTAACTACGCCATCAATAGTGACAAAATTCTTTTTGGTACTCATTTTTCCTAGTTTTTAACTATAACATATTAACTTTGTTATTAACTATGACATTAGATAGATTTCTAAAAGAGAAGAATCATTTCATTAAATTAAAGACGTTTGATCAATTTTTTTTATGAATATCTTTTTTTTTTATCAGCTATTACTACTCAATAATATTCATTGAATATAGTTGAATTCTTTTTTTGTCAGCCAAATTTCTGACACTGAACACTCAACACTCAATTAAATTCTTATCAATAATCTATTTTGTTTAATATTCTTTTTTTTTTTTTTTACAGCATTGCAATATTGGAGGCAAAAATGTAATTTAGGCATTTACTTTTTGTTTTGGAATTACCAAAAAATACATAATAATTCCCCTCCTATTTTTTTTTGTCGAGCTTCTCGATCAGTCATTATTCCTTGCGAAGTAGAAAGGATTGCAATCCCCATTCCACCTAAAACTTTAGGGATTTCTCGAGAATTAGAATAGATTCTCAGACCAGGTTTGCTAATACGCTTTGAAGCGGTTATATATCTCTTTTGCGTCCTTCCCCTAGATTTTGAAGTTAAAACAAAAAAATATTTTTGACCTTCTCTATGTTTCCTAACATCCTCTATAAAACCTTCCCGTAGAAGAATCCTTGTTATGTTCTCGGTAATAATAGTAGCTGCTACTCGAACTGTTTTTTTTTTGACCATGTCAGCATTTCTTATATAAGTCATTAAATTAGCAATAGTATCATTACCCATGACGAACTAATTCTTAAGAATTTACAAGCTCAATATAAAGGCATGTTTATCTTTTTTAGGAATATGCCTGACATTACTTCTACATAATTTATAAGTATTTATAGTACTTCAGGAGCCAATGAGATTATTTTGGTGAAATTCAATTCTCTCAATTCCTCAGTAACTGAACCAAAAACTCGAGTTCCTCTTGGATTTCCTTTCTGATCAATGACAACTGCTGCATTGTCATCAGATCGTATTATCATTCCATCGCTACGTTTAAGTTCTTTACACGTACGTATAACTACGGCTCTAACTATTTCTGATTCTTGCAGAGGCATATTAGGTGCTGCTTCTTTAATTATAGCGATGATAATATCGCCGATATTAGCGGTGTTACGATTACCTGCTCCTAGCACTCGAATACACATTAATTTTCGGGCTCCACTGTTGTCTGCTACATTCAAGTAAGTTTGGGACTGAATCATTTTTCCTCCAAAAGAATTGTTACCTCGGCAGAAAAAAAGTATTTCTTTGGTTCGGCATTATTTACGCGAACTAGTAATAAATTTAGTATGTATAGGCATTTTATATGCAACGATTTGAAAAGCTGCTCTAGCTATAGTCTCTGATACTCCACTTATTTCATAAAGTATTCGACCTGGTTTGACGACGGATACCCAATATTCCGGAGATCCCTTGGCTTTCCCCGAACCCATACGTATTTCTGCAGGTCTCGTTCTAATAGGTTTGTCGGGAAATATACGTATCCATATTTTTACGCCGCGACGGGCATAACGAGTAATTGCTCGTCGTCCTGCTTCTATCTGCCCAGATGTTATCCAAACAGGTTCCAATGCCTGAAGAGCAAATCTACCAAAACAAATGCGATTACCCCGAGAAGATATTCCCTTGATTCTTCCCCTATGTTGGTGACGAAATTTCGTTCTTTTTGGGTTCTAGTCGATGGTTGTATAATATAATACTATTTGAATTCCATCTCTATTTCAGAACCGGATATGAAAATTTCTTCTCATCCGGCTCCTTGTGAAGAATCTATGGCAAATTTGGATCATTTAAATAGTTAGGTACTAGAAATAAATCTGTATTTACTCATTACACATATATTATTCATATAATATAAGGATACAAATACCTCTATATGCCCAATAAGTATCTTACAGGCGAATATTAACTCTAAGTTATTTGGGGGACTCCAATTCAATTTATTCTTTATTGGTTTATTTCGCCATCCTATCCAATGAATGATTAAGATTTCTATATGATCTTATGCAGTCACAGGTTCCATCGTTCCCATAGCTTTCAAATGGCTGCTTAGGTATACCCTCTGCAATGGAGCTCTTATTTTACAAGAATCAATTTTCTTAGTTTCCATTGATCCAAAGCTCTTTTTATAAACTGAATAGAAATAATCAGGATAATTCTTATGCTTTATCACACTGCTCTTTGGGGGTGATTTATGAACCATACAATACTGTAAGGAAGAAGATTTCATTTTCTCTTTTTCTCCTTCCCTTTTTCTTTTCTTGCATTACCAAAGACTCTTTTTCCCTTTACGAGAGATATAGGTTTGTCTCTTCGTGGAAAAAAGTCTTTCGTTCATTTGATAGAACTATCTATAGTTAAATAACTAGCTTATTGGATCTTAGTAATTAAGATAAAACAAATATACTAGAGACCAATTTGTTTTTATTTGGAGTTTTCTATCATTTTAGAAAAGAAGCAAAAGCTTGATCTCAACGAGTCGCACACTAAGCATAGCACTGCTCCAAGATGTTTCATTATTTTTATTTGATCTTCTAGAATTTAAGATTTATGATTGGTTAGATTAGAGAAAGATATTGCTCATCTTAAACAAAGATCCAAATTTTGATCCCCAATACTCCATAGACGGTTTGAACCGCATAATAACAATAATCAATTTTAGCTCGAAGGGTCTGTAGGGGCACTCTACCTTTCATAGCCGATTCTTTCCGGGCTCTCTCAATTCCGTTAAGACGCCCTTTAATTTTTATTTTAACACCTTCTACATTTGCCTTTTCAGCCAGTTGAATAGCTTTTTTCATTATTTTTCTTATTTCAACTCTCTCCTTTAGTTGTAGAGCAATATATTCCGCAAGAATTTTGGGTTCTCTGTAAGGTTTATCCACTTTTTCTATAGAAATAACAAGTTTTCTGTTTACAGAATTAAGCATACTTTGTACAAGCATACTTTGTACTTCCTTTCTTAATTCCTTAATTTCTTCTTTTTCTTCATCTTTTTTTTCTTTTTTTCTTGGCCCTTTTTTTTCGATAAACAAATCGACAAATGCAATATATATATTTACCGAAATCAATTCGGCCTGTTTCAGAATCTCTATACGTGTAATTCCTCCATAACTAGAATTGCTAGAACTTTTGATATGTTGTACATAATTTTCGATGCAATTATATATTCTCTCATCTTCTCGTAGATCTTCGGAATAATCCCTTTCTTCAAACCAAAGGGAACAATGGTTTTGAGTAAAACCAAGTCTAAAACCAAGTGGATTTATTTTGTTTCCCATACATATTTTTTTTGAATACTTTTTTGCAAGTAGTAGTATATTTGCGGCATAAATGGATTATGCTTGCCTCTATTTGGATATTTTGTTTCTATTTTTTGACCATTATAAATCCGTAATGTATCTTTTATCGTAATCCAATGTTTCATCGTACTGTAATGTAATCGGGAGTTGAATTAGAGAAATCCGATGATGTATCGTAAAATAATGTAATACTTATATGACAAGTGGATTTCTGTATTGGATAACCACGACCCCGAGCTCTAGGTCGAAATCTTTTCAAAATAGGACCTTCATTCACTTCAGCCGCAAGGACAGCTAAATAGCACTTATGTATACCCATAAATGAATATGCATTTTCGGCTGCAGAAACAAGTACTTTGTATATGGGCTCACATGCTCTATAATCCATGAAAGTCAATATCGCAAGTGCCTGTATATAGGTAGAATTACGAAGTAGATGGGCTACTCTACGCGCTTTATTAGAAGACATACGTACATGTTTAGCTACAGCTCGTATTCTTATAGTTGAATTTAAATCTAAATTCCTATTTTTAAATATAAATTTCATCTTCATCCTCCATAATGAATTAATGTATACTATTTACAACGAGACTTTTTTATCGTTTCTCTCTCTCTCTTTTTTTTTTATTTTGTTCCTTTTATCTTATTTTTTTTTTTTATCGTTTTTCGATTTTTTATCCTTTTTTGCATGTCCCTGGAAAATGGAAGTAGGTGCAAATTCTCCTAATTTGTGGTTTATCATACCATTTGTTATAAAAATGGGTAAATGTAACTTTCCATTATGAACAGCAATGGTATGACCAATCATTGCGGGTACAATGGCAGATCTCCGAGACCAGGTTACTATTATCTTCTTCTCTTTATTCATGTTTAGATTATCTATTTTACTTAACAAATCATTAGATACAAAAGTATTTTTTCTTAGTGAACGTGCCATGGTTAATTACCTTTCTTTTTATTGATAGAAAATAAAAAATGGATTTACAACTATTCCTACTTACGTCGACGAAGGATTGAAACATCGCTATATTTATTTCTCTTCCGACTCTTTCTTCCAAGTGCGCTATAGCCCCAAGGGGTCAGGGGTTTTTTTCTGCCAATTGGAGCTCTTCCTTCACCACCCCCATGAGGATGATCCACAGCATTCATAACTATTCCTCTTACTTCAGGACGTTTACCCAGCCAACGTTTTGACCCAGCTTTACTTAAAGTTCTATTTTTCCATTTAACGTTGCCTACTTGTCCAATTGTTGCTGAGCAGTTCTCAGATATTAAACGAACCTCCCCAGATGGTAATCTTAATGTGGTCAATCGGCCTTCTTTTGCGATCAATTCTGCCACAGCACCCGCTGCTCTAGCTAATTGTCCGCCTTTTCCGACTTGTACTTCGACATTATGTATAGTCGTTCCTAAAGGTATATTGGTTGAAGTAGACCTTTAATTTGTAAAATCCCTTCCCAAACTGTACAAGCCTCTCTCAGGGCATACAGCTTTCTGGATGTGAATAAATGTTATTCTTAATCTATTTTATAGAGAGATTAAAGATGAAGGGCATACTTGAAATTTCCTTATGTCCTTATTCTGTACATCCTAGGTTTTTTTATTCCATCATCTGGCTTATGTTCTTTTTTCATGTAGCATTCAGAATGAATGACTTTATCAAATTACGTTAATGCTTTCGCATCTTCCGGATAACGTAGGAGGCATTTTGAAATAGAGATTTTCTTTTTTTAGAAAAAAAAAAATATTTCACTGTTCAGCTTCGAATCTGCCTTTGACCATCAAATCAAATGTGAGTTACTTGTTTTTCTCTTCATAACAAGGTTCCTTTACCTTAGTTGTTTCTGCTTCAGACAATTAAGTCTTCTCCATATTATCATATCTCTGGAGTCAATATTAATTCCAGAAACTATTGAACTCAATCACCCGCTGCTCTTTATCCTCAGTTTCCCTTTGGGATTGATCCCATCAAACTATTCTAGTCGGATCAGTGATAGATTTTAAGGTTTGCTGGTAAACCCAATTGGTTATTTCCAATTACGTAAATTAATAATTCAAACCGCACTCAAAGGTAGGGCATTTCCCATTGATATGGGAGCTCTTGGACCGGAAAGAATAGTATCTCCAATCATAACCCCTCTCGGATGCAAAATATATGTCTTTTTACCATTTCTATAGTGCACAAGAGCAGATATATGCACTTCTATTAGGGTCACTCTCTATTGTTACAATTTTTTCCTAGTATGTTTTTTTCACTCCGTCGAAAATCAATTTGACGATACAGACGCTTGTGACCTCCTCCTCTATGACGTATGGTAATAATTCCACTGTTATTACGACCTTTCCCACAACGATGCCGACCGGAAGTCAATTTCTTTTGTGGATGAGATTGGACTTTTTCATCAAAACTTGATAGAGATTTATCACGTGTGCCCGGAAATAAAAGTCCTGTACGAACGGGTGTTCATGTTTGGCAATTAAATAAGTTTCATTTTGAAGGAAAAAGTGGAATAGAATCACCTGGTTTTAGTGTAATAATCATACGTTTATAATGCATTCTATGTTTCATTATTTTGTTTTTCTATTCTCTTTTTTTCTTTCTTTTGCGGGGGTCGATAACCTATTGATTCCTATTACTTTCACATTGAAGAAAAGTTCAATCCAATTTTTGATCTTTGTTTTATTCGATCCCGAATCGACATTTAAAATATATTGATTTTTTTCAAAAAGGACTAACACTTTTCTGTGTAAGTACTAAATCTAGACATTGAACTTCATACATAAATATTTCTCCTTTACTATATTTACAAAATAAACTACAAATGCCTACATCCACCTTTATTAATAGTTCAATAATAGAATTAAACTATAGTTGTATATGATACAGACTACATAGAAAATTCTGTTTTGAAGATATTCTGATTTGGGTAACCGAGTTCTATTGAATTGAAAAAGAAAAAAATGTTACGTCCTATAGATCGATTAATGTAAATTATCTAATAATAAAAATATATTGATATAAATGATATCTATAAGGCGGCATAGATCGATATGAATATTCCGATCCACTTTCTCTTCTACTATTGAACTCTATATATGATGAATAATATTGTATTGTGAAATATTCCATGAATAAAATTAGCTTCTTGGATGCCTTGATGGTGAAATGGTAGACACGCGACACTCCAAAATGTCGTGCTAAATAGCGTGGAGGTTCGAGTCCTCTTCAAGGCACACATATTGTAATGCCTATTGAATGAACAATTGTTGTTTTGAAGGTTTTGCAAAATCCGGACCAATCGAATTTGAACAAATAATATATAGAAAGAAGCAAATGAAATATTTTTTCTTCGGAAAGTATACTAGGTATAACCTAAATAAAATAAGTAAAATAAATAAAGAGTAAACATAGTAGAGAATATCTCATCAAGTTCAAGAGAACTGACTTGGCTCATATTTATTACTATGCTTACTCTTACATAAAATATCAATTTATATTGAAAATTAATTAAAGATCTAGGCTTTTTTTTTTCTTATTCAATCCTTCCGCTAATAAGCAATCAATGTCATTTGTAGAAAGCCATTTTGTTTTTACAATGTATCGATCATTTGTTTAAA
Source organism: Chamaecyparis obtusa (assembly GCA_027943335.1). NCBI lineage: Eukaryota > Viridiplantae > Streptophyta > Pinopsida > Cupressales > Cupressaceae > Chamaecyparis > Chamaecyparis obtusa. Next base: position 23,250 of record BSBK01011833.1, read on the forward strand.
TAACATTCTATTAGAGAAGAATAAATTTGATAAATATTCATGACTTTCGGATTAGAGTCTTATAAATAAGAGATTCATTAGATAATAAATCTCTATTTTCCCTTTCTCCCTTGAGCAAACGTTGTTTAAATTTATCATCCCGTGTTTTTTTCACGGAACCAACGTTCACTTACCACCGATTGGGGGATAGGGTAATACACGTCTCAATCGGATACCAATTTTCTTGAAAGCGTTTGAAAGTTTCAAAATGTTCTCTTTCTTCCATTTTAATGCTAAGAGGTAAATCGTCATCATTAAGTCTGAATTTTCATTTCTAGGGCTATTTTTCTCACCCTTTACGCTTTCGAATAGCTTTTTAACGATTTTTTAATACTGGACATTTAGCTCTCTTGTTTTAGAATAAGTAAGATAAATACTCTTCACGATTTCTTTAGAAACCAAAAGTTCTCTTCGTTCAAAAGCAGGGTGCTTATTTAGAAAGCGAATACTCACGGGATTCCCAAAGAAAGAAATCGACGAGCCAGACAGATTACTGGTGTATTTAAAGGTTGATATTCCAGTGCATACTCTTCTGTGTCAAATTGATATATTCCCAGCCTTTGAAACTTTTTGTATAATAATTTTGCTTCCCAGTAAGCAGCTGTCTGTCTTTCTACAATATCGTCCTTCCCACCATAAACAGGCCGTAAGTCGGGGCCAGACATCAGAAATTTTCTTCCAATACAAGCTAGAAAGACGGGTCGGTCTTTCTTGAAAGCTTCCAAACAGATGAAGATAATCCAATAATGGATTTTCTATTGTTATATCTTTGATATGCTCAAATCGATTTGCTGCGAATAAAACTAAAACGCCAGGTCCTAGAATCACAAACTATAGGAGTTTCATCCTCTGTTCCGTAGGAATTTCTTAATTCTTTAGATAAAACGATTTTATCTAGTAAAGAAGATAATCCTTTTTGCATCGTATCTTTTTTGAACTGAGGAGCATTTGTGATGGAATCAGAATTACCCCGATATATTGCCAACGATGGAAACTCTTCCAGAAGACCCTGTAAAAGATTCGAAGCTAGAATGAAATCATTTTCAATAAAAGGATCAAAAGGACTCCAATTCTCTCTGTTTGATTCCGATAAAAACCAACAATCTTGCGCTACTGATCCGGCCAAGCAACCCAAAATATGATAGAATACGGTGAACTCTTTCGCAGCTGTTCCGGCAATTGAAGGTTCTAAATACCATTGATGCAAATAATTTGCCCTTCGACCCTGGAAATCTAGATTAAGCCTTAGGGAATTTTTAAATACGTTAGTTTATTTTGTATAATGGCTTTTCCTATCTTATAGGGAAGAGTCCTTGAAAAAATTCACTGAATTCAGATTATAATTGCAAGGACCCCAATTTGATCTATACAAAGCTACTCCAATTATATCATTGTCTATAGCTGAAGTATTTTGGCTCATGCTAATTAGAAATATTTTCATCAGCAAGTTTTGCTAGATCTTGCGCAGTAAAGCCTTTGGTAGTTAATCCAAATTCATCATAGCAGTTCCATTCTTTTTTCAAGTAGAGCCCTTTGTTACGTAAAAGCAAAGGAAATTCTTTTTCTCGATATGGAGCAGGCAACTTTTTAGTATTAATAAATGTATCGAATCTTCGTTTACTACGAGGGAGGACTTATTAGAACTGGATCAATTTTTTTTGGAATATCAGTTGAAGCAATAACAACAATATTTTGTTTTATGGTGGTTTCTTTTTCACCATCACTCGGATTATATGGATCCCCAAGGAGTTCTACCAATAATGCAAGGAAGGTAATAGTAATCATTCAGTTCATGAATGCTTGGAATCCATATGACGCAAGGAGACATCAATTTTGCCAATTTGAGTGCAAATTGGAATTGGATTACTCTTCTCGCAAAATACTCTGGAGGGTTAGGATTCTCCCTTCGGCTTCGGTCATACAAAAAGTTATGAGGTTTTTTTTTCATAATGCTCATTCTCATGTATGTCTTTTGGCCTGCCTGACCAGCCGAGAGACCTGAGGATATTTTCATGCTCAAGGTATGATTGTTTAGCCGAAGATGTATACTCGGGTTCATAGCGAGACAGAAGTTTCTGCTGCCTCAAAAAACTTTTAGGAGATATCTTATTAAAGGTAAATAAGAATCTGCTGCTAAACTTTTAGCCAAGTACGATCGTCCAGTTTCCTTAGGCCCTATCAATAAAATTCGATTCGAAAAGGACGGTACTGGGTAGAGTGGGGTAGAATCTCACGTGGTCATATAAAGATGGGCGAATTGGTACGGAAGTCATCTTCTGATAAAAAGCAGCGAAGATCGGCATTTCTGCTAAAAACAATGAATTTAATTCGGAATTCATTAAGCCCTATTCTAAGGCCTCGCTGAATAAATTCAGCTAAATATCGAAAGTAAAGAAGTCCTGGCTGTTTTCTTGTTTCCAATTCATGAAACAAACCAATAGGGGGGGTTAACTTCGATTCAAATTGAGAGATTTGTTCTTGTAGTAAAAACAATCGATTTTCTCTCAAAAGGAAGTCATCTACTTCAAATTCGTACAAAATTTTTTTTACAAGTGATTTATATTTCCCACAGTCTCCAGAATCCCGCTGGAACCAAGGCAACGAGAACCAAGAACGATATGAAAATTGAATATTTTTTACATACCAAATTTTCAATAGTAGAAATAATCCTATATCATCAGGATCCGACTCCATCTCGATATAGTCCACAAATGTAAGCCAAGAACCATACCAATTTAAATTAGAAAAATTTCTAAGTCTTTTATAAGATCTAATCATTTCTCCTACTCTCTCGGAGCAATGGGAATACTGCAAAAATCTGATCAGATAGAAGTTCCTATAGAACTGAATCAAGAATAAGGGAATTATGGAGGAAATATAAAGAAAATCCAACGAAGATACAAAGAAAAATATCATATTCCCGAACATTTTGTATATATTTCCATGTATCAAATGATATTGATAGATCCTTTCCCTCAAGTGCTGCTTTTAAGTACTTTTTCATTTGCTACTTGCCAATATTTGTCAATATTCCAGCGGGATAACATAAGATTCAACAATCGGGAGAATTTGATCATTCAAATATCGGGAGAATTTGATCATTCAATATCGGGGAGAATTTGATCATTCAATTTGTGAGAATTGATTCTTCAATATTGTGAGAATTTGATCAATTTTATTTCTAAATTCCCACTTTAGAAGTGTCCAAAATTGATGATAAAGTGCCCACAAAATATTCAAATTGTGATTCCAATTTTGCCTAATATTGTCCGGCATTGATACTAACTGATCAATACTATTTATTGTTTATTTCCGGAAAAGTAGCTAAAAAATAGATTTTTAGTATATTTCCACCCTGTGGAAGTCAAAAGCCACAACCATGACCTATATGTTTGAAACAAACCCCATTTCTCAAAATTAAAATTTATTTCATTTAAAAGAAATGAGAAACTTTAGTTTTGAAAAGAAAAACTTTAGTTTTTCTTTATTAAAAAAGTCACCTATGTCTTTGACTTCAATAAAGTCCACCTATGGCTTTGTCTTCCCATAAAGTCCACCTATGGCTTTGTCTTCTATTATGTGTTCTAAACTTTCTGGTGAACTATATTTTTCTTCTTTTTCTACAATTTTCTTTATTCGCAAAAATATTTCGGACAATACATCATCTTGATAAGATTGAGTTTGAATAAGATCTATGTTGGAACTAAAACTGTTTTTAGAATACTGACTAGAGGTCTTTTCTTCTAAATCTGAACTATTTAAAAAAGGATAGCAAGAGTTTTTGTCAAAATTGACAATTTGTAGGCTTATTAAAGGAGGTTTAGAAATATCTTCAATCGATAAATTGATATTTCTACGAAGAATAGAATTCAATTTATCCAGTAAATTAGACGATTTATGCAAATCATGAATTAGCACTTTGTCCACGTAAATATTTATCCAATAATATATTGACTTGTGACTTTATGAGTGAGATAGTTTCTTTCTCTGAATACACACTCTCATTTCACTAATAGAGGAAGAAAACAGATTGTTATGAATGGGAACTAAATTTAATAATTGTCCATAGGTTACATTCTTATTTTTGATATTAATCTTTCCCATGTAAGAAGCCAATCTTTTTTTATAAAAAAGACGAGGACGGTGTAAATAATCTAAAAATTCAAAGGTATTTGCTTTGTAAAAAGAAGCTCTCAATGAATTTTTATTAGATAGTTTTAAAGGATTCAACCAATTGTCTTGATTATCGAATATTTCCGAAAGACCCGCGTTATTCAATAATTCCAATAATTCCATGTAATTTTTTCCATTATCGGAAGAAGTCAATAATAAATTCAATTATTGGTTTTTTCTCATTCAAATCTAATGTTGGTTTATTGATCGAGAATTCAAGATTAGGAATTGATTTAGATTTTATTTCATTTTCATTAAGCTTGTCCCAGACATTTCCCATTAAGCTTGTCCCAGAGAATTTGAGAACTATTAAGATTGTCCCAGAGAATTTTATTAATTTTACTATCCAAAATTGGTCCAAACCAACTCCAATGTTGAGTAATCGATAATTCAATTGGATCTAACACTCTCTTTTTGAAATTGTTTTGTTTGGAAATGGACAAGAGATATTCTAATCTTTTTTGAAAGTATTCGATCTGAATGGATAATACAAAAGCGTTTTAAAAAATTTGGATTTCTCAACTCAACAGGTCGAAAAAAAGGGCGCTCCAAATATTTTCTTTCTGACATAGTATCCAACTTGATGAATACTGGTTAATTGCATCTTGCGTCACATTATTCAAATTGCGACTTAATGTTTTGATAAAATAGATGAATTCCAAATAATATTTATTCTTATTCAATACTTTCTGTAATTCCAAAGAATATTTTTGTAATTCCATATAGTATTATTCTTATTCAATACTTTCTGTAATTCCAAAGAATATTTTTGTAATTTCCACATAGAAATATCCCAAATAGTTATGTAATTCCAAATAGTATTTATCTAATACTTTTTGTGATTCCAATTTATTCTTATTTAAGACTTCTGTAATTCAAAAGAGTATTCATGAATGCCAAAGAGTATTTATGGAATGCCTTTTGTAATTTCAAATAGTATTTATTCAATACTTTCTGTAATTCCAAATAGTATTTATTCTTATTCAATACTTTCTGTAATTCCAAAGAGTATCTTTGTAATTTCAAATAGTATTTATTCAATACTTTCTGTAATTCCAAATGAGTATTTATTTCTTATTCAATACTTTCTGTAATTCCAAAGAGTATCTTTTTAATTCCATATAGTATTTATGATATTCCAAATAATACTTCTGGAACGATTCTAAATCGTCTAATACAGTTTCGGTTTTAAATCGTTCAATACAAAATCTTCAACGTTCTTCAAAAAATCGAATTTATCAATTTTCACATGCTCGTCAGCCTGAATCTTGTCTTTATTCACTATTTGAATTTTATTCACTATTTTATTCAATATTAGTTGTTCAGTGTTATCATCTTCTGATGTTTTCTTTTTTTTCAAAAATATTGAGTACTCTAAGGAAAGAATCATGCGTTAATTCATCTCTGTAATTGAAGAAGTAATTAAAGCACTTCAATAAAGTCTGGTTGAATAAATGTAATTCATTCACACGATGATCGATATCCACGTCAATTGCATCATTAGGGTAAGAAATATGATTAGGCCTAGTTATTGATAGAGTAAATTGATCCGTTATTTTAAGAACAAATTGTTTCAATTGAAAATCATCGTTTAATGCTAATTGTTCTTTATTTTGATCACAGGATGAGGGAGATCTTGAAGATGAATTCTTATTCATAAATCGAATACAATTGAATTGGTTTATATCTTTGCTGATGTTCATTCGGGATCTGGTAAAATATCATAATTTACAGGAGGATTTTTAAGAAATGTTTTAAACCTTCCATAGATCAACGATTCTATTCTTTTCTAATCCCCTGAAATATTGAAAAGCGTCTTGTCGCTCTTTCAACAATTTAAATTTTTCACTCGGTTTATTAGTATAATTAATACTTATACATGATTCATCTATTGACAAATGCTCAAACAACCTTTCAAAAACTTCCGACTCTGAAAAGGAAAAAGATTCTCTTGCTTGATCTGATTCTTCTTGGAACATTTTTTCTTGTTCCATTTCTTGCGATCTTTTCTCACATAGTTTCTTTATTCTCGTAGCCCTTCTTTGTATCTTTCGATTTCTCGAACTCTTTGTTTCCTTCCCCTTTCTAAACTTTTGAATTGTTCTGGTTCTGAAGAGAGAGCGAATTCTTCTTCTACTTGAACTAGTTTTTCTTCTAATTGTTCGATTTTGTTTTCTAGTTCCTCAATAACTTTGCTTCGATGACGATAAAGTATTGATTCTTTCCATTCATAAAGGTTTTCAGGTTCTGTTTCAGGTTCCCAATATTCGTTTGGAATTGAATTAAAAGATGAATCAATCTCCCATTCGATACCATTAGATTCTTTTTCCAAAGGGCTTTCCCAATTTATTGTTTCTTGCTTCTCTGATATTCTATTTTTCTGATTCAGATTTGTGTTAGAACTGGATAAAATCCAAACATGTTCTTTTGGATTGAGCAAGCAACGTTGATATCTCCTTTTGGCTTTTGGCGAAAACATAAAAAGATGCGGAACGAGCAACAAATTTTCCTTTCTAGCTCTAGCTCCAAGATGTTGTACAGCTTGGAAATATCTTCATCAAATTATATGATGATTTATTTCTTTCAATTAAGGCTCGAGTATTTAAAAAAGAGAAAGTAATGGTAATGCTATTATCATTACAGCTTTATTGCTTGACCTTTTAAAATAAATATACGTATATCCCGTATAAGTAATGTACTAAGAATCCGAAAATCAAAAAGCTTAACAACACTTTCTCGACCAGAAAATATTTGACTTAGCAATCTCACCAATTGGATTCGTTCCATGGAACGAATATTTCCATCATGTAATCTTGAAATTTCGACTGAACGCTAAAGAACCAAGCTATTTCTTGGGTCTTTCCAATAGGATCCGTAGACCACGGTTTTTTTTTCTGTTCATTATGTTGTTTTGTTCTATAAAAAAATTTAAATTATTACTTATTAAAAATAATTATAATAGTAAGAGGTAGTTAATACAACTTATTCAACTAACTATTGAATAATTCGTCAAAAAAAAGTTGATTGTTATTGAGATAGAATTGAATTAGTAAATAATACAATATTTCAACATTAATATTATAACAAATATATTATACGAAATACGAAGCCAAATATACCAAAAAATAGGGATTTTTATGCCCTATTTTAGAACAATAGATATATAGAAAAGAACGTAATTAATTAAAGAATCTCTATTTATACGATCTTATCTATCTGTATTATTCATTAATTAGCATTTTGTCCTACAGAAATTGCTAACAATCCCAAATCTATTTTTTGTTGAAAATGAGAATTCAATTGGTTACCATATTGATTCTAATAAAATCACTTTACCATAGCATCCATGGCTGAATGGTAAAAGCACCCAACTCATAATTGGGAAGTCGCGGGTTCAATTCCTGCTGGATGCACAATAAGCAGTTATTACACTCTGCTCACAATATTTTTGAGATGAAAGAATCGCAGCAAGGTTATCTCGATTCAATTCAGTATCGAGATTAGATTATCTCCATCCCTGTTTTGTATTCTTAACTATCTCTTTTAATCTTAAATAGAAGTTAAGAATTACAAAATATTTTCAAATATTTGTAATTCATTTACGCACGTTTTGAACGACTTTTTATCAGATAGAAAATCTATATTTTGGTACAAAATGAACTTCTAATTTAACGATCAAGTTGATTTTGTAATTAGAAGTTCATCTTATAATTTCAGCCTATTCCCTGCGATTTTAAGAATATGAATATTAGGGCAATTCCTGACTTTTTTGAGTTAGTAAGTAAGAAAAATTCTATAGAAAAAATCTCAATCTCTAAAATAATGTATCCTGGGCAATTGCAATAATTGGATTCATTATTTATTCCCAGTAAAGTAGATGCTATTACACATAAAATCATACTAAATTCGATATAATTTTTTGAGATTGAAGAAGATAATCTATAATTTTGCACGTAGGGAGTTATTCTTTGTTTCTTTCAGTCATTAATAACTTAATTATTTTCAGATAATAATATATGGAAACAACACTCATAAAGAGTCCTATCGAAACTAATAAATAGGAGCCTGCTTGCCATCCACACCAGAATAGATAAAGTTTTCCAAAAAAACCTGCTAATGGAGGAATCCCCCCTAGAGATAGCAGACATAAAGATAAAGACAAAGCTGAAAAAGGGTCTTTCATATATAAATCCTGCATAATCCCGAATGTTATCTGTTCCTGTACGTAGACTGAATAATACAATACAAGCAAAAGTTCCTAAATTCATAAAATATAGAGCACATATAAGTTATCATACTTGCATATCATTGTTTGAGTCTTTATCAATTATTCCAATAAGCATATATCCAATTTGACCTATCGATGATATGCAAGCATACGTTTTATACTTGTTTGAGTAATAGCAATTAAATTTCCTAATATCATGCTAAAGAATAGCTGATATTTCCAAAAGAAGATGCCATTCGTTCAATGAAAAATAAAAAATAATGTCAAAAATTCTAGTGGCTAAAGCTGAAGCAGCTACTTTTGAAATAACAGAAATAAAAGCAACGACTGGAGTGGGGGAGTTAGAGTCGAAAAGAGGAATTTTCCCTCCTTTCTCTCATTCAGGAACCGTGCATGAGACTTTCTTCTCGCACGGCTCCTAAGTGATAAAAAAATGGAGCATAATCGTTTGATTCTCTTTTTTTTTTTTATTACCTTCCTCGTGTATGTATAAGATTGAATCTATTCAATTGATATAAAGAATAACTAATCCTTAACTTTCCGAGGAATCCTTACTCAGTGGTTATTATGGTATGGTCAATCTTTTTTTTTTTTTTCTTATTTTTTAAGTTCAGTTATGAAAGAGTTAAAAAGAAAAAATAAAACCATCTGATTTAAATCGTTCTGAATAGTCATGAGATGCTCATCTTAGGGTAATCTTTTTGTCGACGGATGCCTTCTTTTTTACACTCGTAGTTTCTGAAGAATGAAAACTTACTATATAGCATCTACGTTAAGAATAAAAAATATTATACACGTCATTAATCTGATCCTTTGTAAAAACTACCCGTAATAATTAATTTGTAAAAGTTATTTATTCAAATCAAAAAAAAATTCGTTTGTTTTCTTACTTTGCTTTACCTTAATTCAATTCAAATTTTTGGTAAAAGTTATGTCTTAGTCCAAGTGGGAATAACAATCTTTTTTCCACATGTCTATAGAGTTTCTATTTGTAAAACGAATCGCACTCCTTCATATACATCGGGGGTCCATTGATGAAAAGGAACTAAAGAAAGCTTGAATGCAATTCCTACCGTTATAGAGAAAAGTGCAATCCAAATTCCTGGAGAGTTATACATTTGTGTATTTATAAAGACCATTGGCTATTTCTTGAATTTCAATCTCACCTCCAGATAGACCATATAGCCAAGAAAGACCATAAGCAAGAATGGAAGAACTTGTTCCACCCATAAGTAAATATTTCATAATAGCCTCATTAGACCGTACATCTCTTTTGGTATATCCAGATAATAGATAAGAACATAGACTTAAACATTCTAAAGATACGAAGATAGTTGTTAAATCATTAGCACCACATAAAAACATTCCTCCTAAAGTAGCTGTTATATGAATAACAAAAACTCTGTTACAGCCATTTCTGTACATTGAATGTATTCCACGGATAGAGGAATACATAAAGTGGAAACATAATAAAATGAGAAACCGAAATATTTTATTAAAATTGTTTGTTTGGAAATTACCAAAAAAACTGATCGTAGGTTCTTCTCTCCATTGAAATAACAAAAAAGCTATGCTTAGCACTAAACTTGTTAAAGAGATGAAATAGAACCAAGTTGTCTTTTCTGATCAGAAATGAAATCGATTACTAGAAGAAGAAATAGGCCAAAAATAAGGATGCATTCTGGAAAAATGGAACTTCCATAGAAGAGAAGCAAATGAAATTCCTTTCATAAAAATGATTTAAAGGTATTAATTGAAAATGCATTTTTCATTTGTCCGGATCATTAGTTAGTAACTTCAATTAATATTTAAGCAACATTTTCTTTAGAATCTCCTTATTATCATTTATCTATGATTTCTTTTTCATTCTTCTTTTCCTTTCGTTTTCGTTCCAATAAAATTTTGATAAAGTAAGTTTTCTTTTATTGATCAGAATGGAATAGATCTGTATGATCTATTTTATATAGTTAATGGATTAACGGTAATGTGCAATAGCTTTATTGGATTCTGCCATTTTATGAATCTCTTCCTTCTTGCGTATAGCATTGCCTTTCTCTCTGGCAGCATCCATTATTTCGTAACTCAATTTGAATTGCATATTTGGACCAGAACGTTTTTCGGGATGACTCTAATAACCAACGAATAGCAAGTATTTTTCCTTCTTTCTCTTTTATTTCAATCGGAACTTGATAAGTGGATCCACTTACACGTTTTGATTTTACTATCAATTTGGGAGTTAATTTGTCTATTGCTTGACGTAGAACAATTAGTGGATTTTTCTCTGTTTTTTCGTGAATCTTTTCTAGAGATTGATAAAAAAATTCGATAAGCTAATGATTTTTTTCCGTGTTTAAGAATACGGTTAACGACCATGTTAACTAATCGATTATGATAAATCGGATCAAATTTATCAATTTTCTTTTCTACAGTACTTTGACGTGACATGAGTGTGAAAAAGGTTCATAAATTTATTTCATAAAGACTAATCATTACTTATTTCGGCTTTTTAACTCCATATTGTAGGGTGGATCTCTAAAGGCGGCAAAGATCTCCCTCCAAACCGTACATACGACTTTCGTCGAATACGGCTTTCCACATGATTCTATCTGCATATTATATATATGATATAATATATATTCTTATGCATAGAATTATGTTTACTCATTCTCAATTGAGTATCCGTTTCCTTTCTTTTGCTATGATTAGAAATCTTGTATTTTCTATATCTATACGATTAGGTCCTTAGGTTTTAAAAAGAGTATAAAAAAAGGAAAGGGTGTTTTAAATCAATGCTATTTGAATTGAATCTGCTCCAAAAAAGTCAAGACATTTCCAATTTTATATTAACACACACTAAGTAAGGGAAAAACTTATCAAATGAATTCAATATTAAACCTTAGACATATATTATCCTTATTGTTTTAGCCTGCTCTAGTCCCCTTATAAAACGTTCGTTATTGGGTTAGCCATATACTTTACATGTTTTTAGCAATTGACATGGCATCATCATAAAATGATACAAATCTTAGATAAGAATATACAACGCACTAGAACGCCCTTGTTTCCGATTTTTGACTGAGACAGCATCTAAGATCCCTCGAATTATGTGATATTTAACACCGGGCAAATCCTTAACTCTTCCACCTCTTACTAATACTACAGAATGTTCTTGTAAATTATGGTCAATGCCAGGTATATAAGCAGTGATTTCATATTTAGAAGTTAATCGTACTCTAGCGACTTTGCGTAAGGCAGAGTTTGGTTTTTTAGGGGTGATAGTGGAAAAGTTGACAGAAAAGTTACCTCTACTG
>BSBK01011833.1:45000-96213 GCA_027943335.1 Chamaecyparis obtusa
GAGTTGATGAAATCAAATAAATGAATTAATAATAATTAACAATATTATCTTAAAAAAGAAATTCAGGGAACGATATTGAAATAGGATGATGTTATAAACATCAATGCTGATAAAGAGCACAATTTAATATACATTCTAGTTTTCTATGGTGAAAATTTTCATTATTTCATTATGAAAATAAATAGTAATATATTAATATAGATATTAGTATACAAAATAAAGAAAAAAATATATAGGAAGATATACGTCCCCCTCCTAAGCATCTCATTTCCTCTCCTACAAAAAGACCTAAAAAACCTACTCCATTTGGGATTCCATCAATTGCCCATTGATCAAATGAATGACTTGTTTCAGCTAATCCTCGTATACCTTTAATCAAGATTATGTCATAATATATGTCTATATAAGCCCGATAAAAAGACCAATTATATATAATATTAATCGATTGGTCCATAAAAATCTTCATATTAGGATTTGTTTTAGGATATACATCCTTTGATAAGAAGTAAATAGGTCTATGTAGAATACAGGCAATAAATATACCGAGAAATGCTATACCAACTGAGGGGATTGCGTCTATGAAAAATTCGGACCAATTCTCCGGATGTTTCTTATCAAAAGGAGTCATCGCTGAAGTAAACCATTGAGATAATATGTCATAACTCATTCCGCTTCGAAAAAAAGGAACTCCTATCAATCCAACAAACAGAGTAAATATTCCCAATACAACTAAAGGAAATAGCATTGTCTTGCCCGATTCTTTCGGATATGCAAAAGATCCCTTATGGAAGAAAGGATAAGTGACAACCAAACCTCTGTTCTTTTTGTACAATCCTTCGGAAATTTGAAATGCTTCTTTGGAAAAGGAATTATTGCTTCCTATAATTTGATTCGACATAGAATCCGCTCTCGTTCTATTTGATATCCCGGATTCCTCCTCTCCCCACATAGAAGTCGAATATAATGTAATATGGTTGTTATATGAATTCACTAAATTGACGCGGAAGTCCCCTTCAAAAGTAAGTAAATACATACGAAACATGTAAAAGGCAGTTAATCCTGCTGTGAACCAAGTTATTCCCCCCAAAATGGGAGAATATAACTTACTATCACTAAGAATTTGGTCTTTAGACCAAAAACAAGCAAAAGGTGGAATACCAGAAAGAGAAAGTGTCCCTAAAAGAAAAGTGATTCCCGTAATTGGCATATATTTCCTCAAACCACCCATAAGAGCCATATTCTGACTTTTACTGGGGCAATATCCAACAATGGGTTCCATGGAATGGATGACTGATCCGGATCCTAGGAACAATAATGCCTTGGAATAAGCATGTGTAATCAAATGGAACAGAGCGATTCGATAAGAATCTATCCCTAGAGCTAACATCATGTAACCTAATTGAGACATAGTAGAATAAGCCAAGCCTTTTTTAAGATCTTTTTGAGCGAGAGCCATAGTAGCTCCCAATAGAGCTGTTATTCCACCTATCCAAGAGATAAGATACATTATTAAAGGTAGAGCTTTAAAAAGAGGAAACAACCGAGCTACAAGAAAAATTCCTGCTGCTACCATAGTAGCGGCATGTATAAGAGCTGAAATAGGAGTAGGCCCTTCCATAGCATCAGGTAACCATACATGAAGTGGAAATTGTGCAGATTTGGCTACTGGACCTAAAAATAAGAGAAAAGCACACGAAGTAAAAAAGAGCGAACCAACCCCATCAACGGCAGTCAATTCGTTGAATTTTTCAAACAAATATTGAAATTCAAAACTACCTGTTACCCAATAAAAACCTAGGATTCCTAATAAGAGTCCAAAATCCCCTGCACGATTAGTTATAAATGCTTTTTGACAAGCATTAGCCGCGCTGGGTCGCGTAAACCAGAAACCTATCAATAAATAGGAGCACATTCCTACTAATTCCCAAAAAAAATATATTTGTAATAAATTAGGGCTAATAACTAACCCCAGCATAGAAGCATTGAAAAAATTAAGGTAAGCGAAAAACCTCACATATGTTTTATCATGCGACATATAATTATCGCTGTAGATCATAACCATGGTTCCAACTGTTGTAACTAAAACTAACATAATGGAAGTAAGTGGATCAATCAAATAGCCTAATTCTAATGAAAACTTATTATTGATAACCCAGGACCAGAAATACCGATAGATGGGACCGCCGGTAATCTGTTGCAAGAACAAATTGAAAGAAAGAAACATAGCTACGCTTAACAGAAAAATGCTAATAAGAGCCCATGTACGGCGAACACTCTTAGTTGCTCCTGGAAAAAAAAAGGATCCTAATCCGATTGGTACAGAAGCTGAAAGCGGAAGGAAAGGTACGACCCGAGCATATTTGTATATAAATTCCATAGGAAGATTAAATCATTATTCTCAATATTTTGATATTCCACATTCTTGGTTTCCAATCCACTAGACCCTGAAGAGAATAAAATAAAAACGATAGATCATAAATAAACAAGAACGATAGAATATGGGATGCAATCCTATCGATTTCATATTTATTGTGACCTTTTTTCATCTTTTTTCTGCAAAAGATTTGCACCGGTCAATACTGATACTAATCAAATATTTGTAAGATGAGCAAGAAGGAACTCTTTTTCAGTCTAGGTACTGAGCTATTAGTCATGTACACACACATTCTTATTTTATGAAATTTTCTATTGTAGATCAATAGTAGTATTAAGAATAGAATTGAATAGAAAATTAAACCAATTGGAATTCTTAAGATGAGAAATAATTGAATCTGTTAAAATGACATAGTTTTCATTTACTCAAAATTCGATATACGTATGTAAGAATTGATAATTGTTATCAATTTGTATCGTGGATCTTCTATTACTAGTAAATATTCTCTAATAAGGTTGCAAAATGCAAGAAAAAAACGATAGAATATTCTATCATTTTTTTCTAAATAAAATGGAACTAAACTATAAAAATGAATTGAATTTAAAGATATATAATATAAGAAGTTTACAAAATAAAAAAATATAGAATATTCAAAAATTTGATATTTTTTTCTAAATAAAATTGAACTATAAAAATATTATGGCTGTACCAAAAAAAACGCACCTCTAAATCCAAAAAACAGCATCGTAACAAGGTTTGGAGGAAAAAAGCAAATTCGGACGCAAGAAAAGCTCTTTCTTATGTTACGAGTTATTCTTCTTTAAGAGAGTTTTTTTTCGGTGAGAAGGATGAGGTGAAAATAATAGGACCAAGCCCGAACATACCGAGAGACCTACTGAACCTCCCGAGAGACCTACTAATGGGAAAAAAACCCAAGGGTTTTTCTTCCTACCTTAGCAAAGGAACGGATGAAGAAGATCCCCAAAATAATGAATAAATTAGAGGAAGTGGTGTAACTATAGTACACCCTCCAAGACCCTAGAGAGGAGCAATGGGAATCTCTAGGGTCTCTTGGAGGTACTTGGAAAGATCAAGGGACACGGTTCTATAATCCACTACAGCCCTTCTTTTTGATCTTAAAGATCGGGAATTTATTAATCATTCCGTCATCCCTTTTTTTCTTTCTCAATGGAAAAGGAGAGTGTATCATTCTTTTGAATAATACCGGATAAACTCCGACATTCAATCTTGCTGATATGGTAGCTTTATTCTAATTCGATCGAAACGTAGGAATATATAGACCATGAACAAAAAGAAATGGATCTCATTCTTTTTTCTTACTCTAAATTAAATCAATAATATTGAACTTGGAAATATTTTTTTTATGATCAAAAAATTGTCTGTTCGTCCCTCTTTGATTCCTAGAGAACAAAGAGGATCTGTTGAATCTCAAGTATGTTATTTAACCAGTCGAATTCAAAAACTTACTGAACATTTGGACCTGCACGGAAGAGACTACTCGTCCCAAAGAGGTTTGTGGAAAATTGTGGGTAAACGTAAACGACTTCTGATTTATCTGTTCAAGAAAGATAGACTTCGTTACAAACGTTTAATCGATCAATTAGATATTCGTGGACTGCGTTAATTTTGAACGAAATTTGAAGAAATTATGTTTTATTAAATTCCGGATCCTAATGAGTCATTCTTTCTTTTGTTCTCATTGATTTTTTTAACCGGGGAAGAGTTATGATTATGGTTGCTAGGGAGAAAGACCTCATGATGGTAAGTATGGGTCCTCATCATCCATCAATGCATGGTGTTCTTCGACTTATTGTTACTCTAGATGGTGAAGATGTTATTGACTGTGAACCTATATTAGGTTATTTACATAGAGGTATGGAGAAAATTGCTGAGAACCGAACAATTGTTCAATATCTCCCCTATGTAACACGATGGGATTATTTAGCTACTATGTTCACAGAGGCAATAACGGTTAATGCACCAGAAAAATTGGAAAATATTCAAATACCTAAAAGGGCCAGCTATATTAGAATGATTATGCTAGAGTTAAGTCGTATAGCTTCTCATTTGTTATGGCTTGGACCTTTCATGGCTGATATTGGTGCGCAGACTCCTTTCTTTTATATTTTAAGAGAGAGGGAAATGATATATGATTTATTTGAAGCTGCCACGGGCATGCGAATGATGCATAATTATTTCCGTATTGGAGGAGTAGCTGTAGATTTACCCTACGGTTGGGTAGATAAATGCTTCGATTTTTGCTATTATTTCTTTCCAAAAGTGACAGAATATGAAAGACTTATTACATGCAATCCTATCTTTTTAAAACGAGTTGAGGGAGTAGGCATTATTAGTAGAGAAGAAGCAATAGATTGGAGTTTATCAGGACCCATGCTACGAGCTTCCGGAATCCAATGGGATCTTCGTAAAGTGGATCATTATGAATGTTATGATGAATTGGATTGGGAAATCCAATGGCAAAAAGAAGGAGATTCGTTAGCTCGTTATTTGCTTCGAATCGGAGAAATGAAAGAATCTATAAAAATAATTAGACAGGCCCTAGAAATAATTCCGGGAGGTCCCTATGAGAATTTAGAGGTTCGACGTTTAAATAAGGGAAAAGATTCGCAATGGAACAATTTTGAATCTCGATTTATTAGTAAAAAACCTTCCCCTACTTTTGAGTTATCAAAACAAGAACATTACGTGAGAGTAGAAGCTCCCAAGGGGGAAT
The DNA here is from genome assembly GCA_027943335.1 of Chamaecyparis obtusa. Taxonomy (NCBI): domain Eukaryota; kingdom Viridiplantae; phylum Streptophyta; class Pinopsida; order Cupressales; family Cupressaceae; genus Chamaecyparis; species Chamaecyparis obtusa. The sequence continues at coordinate 50,130 of BSBK01011833.1, forward strand.
TAGGAATTTTTTTTATAGGAGATGATAACATTATTCCCTGGAGATGGAAAATCCGACCACCTGGTTTTATTAATTTGCAGATTCCTCCTCAACTGGTTAAAAGGATGAAATTAGCCGATATCATGACGATTTTGGGTAGTATAGATATCATTATGGGAGAGGTTGATCGTTAAAATGGTGATTAATATAGCAGATCTCGAAGAACAAGCTATCAATTTATTTTCTCGATTGGGATTTTCAAAAGAAATATATAGTTTTATATGGATTCTAATTGACATAATTATCCTTCTATTGGGAATTACGATAGGAGTATTAGTTATTGTATGGCTCGAAAGAAAAATATCTGCGGGAATACAACAACGCATTGGACCTGAATACGCCGGTCCTTTGGGAATTATTCAAGCTTTGACGGATGGAATAAAACTACTGCTAAAAGAGGATATTATCCCATCTAGGGGGGATATTTGGTTATTTAGTATTGGTCCAGCAGTAGTAGTGATACCTATTTTTTTAGGCTATTTAGTAATTCCCTTTGGTCGCCACATTGTTTTAATTGATCTTAGTATAGGCGTTTTCTTTTGGATTGCAATTTCAAGTATTGCTCCCCTTGGACTGCTTATAGCAGGATATGGATCCAATAATAAATATTCTTTTTTAGGTGGTCTCCGAGCTGCTGCTCAAGCTATTAGTTATGAAATTCCTTTAGCTTTATGTGTGTTATCTATATCTCTACGTGTGATTCGTTGGAATATGAGATTCATTTTTCCCTCTTTTTATTAATAACTAAAAAAGGGAAAAACAGAAGTGAATGGGATGAATATTCCGATCAAAAAACTAGATAGTCATATGGGTGAGATCAAACAGTTTACAAATCTTGCAGTAAGATGATTAAGTCCCATCCCCCATGTACAAGAGTGAGAGCATGCACAATCAGTGAAAACTGTGTACCCCAGCTCATATATTAGTCATCGGGGCCCAATAGCGGGGAGGCAAAGGACAAAAGAAAAGTATGAAGTTACTGTCATATATACTAAAAATCAAGCAAAGGTAGATGGTGAGAAACACCAAGATATAAAAAAGATTAGTGAAAAAAAGAAACTGATATCTAGACCAAAGATATTTCCATAGAAATGGGATAACAATAAGGACTTGACATTGGTAGGGATGATCAAGTGGTACTTCCCCAAAACCCCGATCTACAATATGTTTCTATCTACTTAAATCAAAAATGGCTATCCAGAACGAAGTAATCCTTTACACAGTTTTCTTTCTCTGGCAAAAAAATACTGAAGGTTAAGATAGGTCAAAAGCTCCTATTATTTGTAGCAGACGGAATCTCATTGGTTCAATTTATGATCTGGTGCTTTTTTTTCTTTATTTCTTAATGACCATTGAGAAGCCGTATGAAGTGAAAGTTTCACGTACGGTTTTGGATAGAGATGAAAACAGTGATGTTTCTGTCGACTATAATTATCCAATAGTTCAAGTACAATTGATATAGTTGAAGCACAGTGCAGATATGGTTTTTTAGGATGGAATTTGTGGCGTCAACCTATAGGGTTTTTAGCTTTTTTCATCTCATCTCTGGCAGAATGTGAAAGATTGCCCTTTTGATTTACCCGAAGCGGAAGAAGAATTGGTAGCGGGGTTATCAAACTGAATATTCGGGTATCAAATTTGGTTTATTTTACGTTGCTTCTTACCTAAATCTATTAGCTTCTTCATTCTTTTGTGACAGTTCTTTACTTGGGCGGGATGGAACTTATCAATTCCATTCATACCCATTCTGGAACATTTTGAATGGGATTCTATTTCTGGAATTAGCGGGGTCGTTAATATAACAATCGGGATCCTAATTATATTAGCTAAAGCCTATCTGTTCTTATTTATTTCTATCACGGCAAGATGGACCTGCCTAGGATAAGAATGACCAATTATTGGATCTTGGGTGGAAATTTCTTTTACCTATTGCTTTGGGTAATCTGTTACTAACAGCCTCTTTCCAACTTATTTTATTGTAACTAACTCTCTTTTCTTCTTCGTGAAGAGGTTTTTATCAATTTTGCAATATATCCAAATTTGATAGATCAAATCTATGAAGAGAAAGAAATTTCTATGAAATGATTATTCAAGGAGATTTTACACATGTTCTCCATGGTAACTGGGTTTATGAATTATAGTGAACAAGCAATACAGGCTGCGAGATACATTGGGCAAGGTTTTTTTGTTACCTTATATCACATGAATCGTTTACCTATTACTATTCAATATCCCTATGAAAAATGGATCCCATCAGAACGATTTCGCGGGAGGATCCACTTTGAATTTGATAATGTATTGCTTGTGAAGTATGCGTCCGTGTATGCCCGATCAATCTACCTGTTGTGGATTGGAAAGTCGGAATAGATATTGGGAAAAACGATTGGAAATTATAGTATTGATTTTTGGATTTGTATCTTTTGTGGAAATTGTGTCGAATATTGCCCCACAAATTGTCTAGCGATGACTGAAGAATATGAACTTTCGACCTATGATCGTCATGAATTAAATTATGATCATATTGCTTTAGGACGTTTACCCAATATCCGTTGTTGAAGATTTAACAATTCAAACAATTCCGAGCTCAACATAACATATTAACTTAGTATGTCTGAAGAAAACTACGGACAAATTTTATGATTCAATAATTTCTACGATTATTCAGATTGCGCTGCGATCAAAGAGTATCTAATAAACAAAATCTTTTTTTTTGACAATCAGTAATTAATGATAATTCTATTGACATTCCATTAATAATGTCACATGTGTGATTGATCGGAATCTATTATTGATCTATAGATTAATTAATCAGTGCCCATATCAAATGAAATTACAAATCCAGTATAGCATATAGGTAAATAGGGTAACTTTTTAATTAGTGAATGGGAGGAAATAATATTCAAACTTATTGTACACATAATGAATCGATCTGAATCGATATATGATATTCTTTTGTTGGCTCTCTAACGCTAAGTCTTATATTAGGAGGTATAGGAGTAGTATTAATTACTAATATAATTTATTCCGCTCTTTTCATTGGGGTTAGTTCTAATTTGTATCTCTTTTTTTTCTATATTATACTGAATGCGGATTTCGTAGCTGTTGCACAAATCCTGATCTACATAGGAGCTGTTAATATTTTGATTCTATTTGCCGTGATGTTGATGAATAATCCAAATATCCCAATTATGCCCCTCCTGGACTGTCGGAGATAGCATTACTTCAATAGTTTGTACAAGTCTTTTTGTCGTTAATTACTATTATCTTTGAACATATCATGGTCGGAATATCTCTGACTCAAAAAATCAGATCAAATGTTAGAACGAGATTTAACAAGCAATATTCAACGTATTGGGGCTCATTTATCCACTGATTTTTTCCTTCCATTCGAACTTATTTCTCTAATTCTTCTAGTTGCTCTTATAGGGAGCCATTACTATAGCTCGTCGAGAAGAAACAGTTATGAAAATGAAAGCTCTCGTGCGACATCGTATCATTTTTTTTCTTTCGATAATGGTAAATTAGAAACTATCACTTTGTTTGTATCTGAAGAGATCAAGGTATGAGGAGTTCCTCTATTATGCTCGAACATGCGCTTATTTTAGGTGCTTATTTATTCTCTATCGGTATTTATGGACTAGTAAGAAGTCGAAACATGGTTAAAGCACTTATGTGTCTTGAGCTAAATACTCAATGCGGTAATTTAAACCTAGTAACATTCTCAGATTTTTTTGATAGTAGACAAGTAAAGGGGGATATCTTTTCGATCTTTGTTATAGCTATTGCTGCTGCTGAAGCAGCTATTGGATTAGCTATTGTTTTGGCAATATATCGTAACAGAAAATCAACTCGTATCGATCAATTTAATTTGTCAAAATGGTAATAGAGATCGAGAAATTTGTATACCATATTACTATTCAAATGGATACTAGGCTTGTCTCTCTAAAAATAGATCTAGATCTTTTATTTTCTAGAGATTTCAAATAAGTATTACGATCAATCAAGAGCATAATTCATATTTAACTCATTATTCAAATGATCTGTTTAAACACGATTAGACCAGATTCGGTCAAATCTGTCTGTTTTATAAATCAAACAGATAGAATCCGAATCTATTCATTATATCACGATAATACAATTATTGATTTGCTTGATATTCATAATATATCGTCATTGGCCATATATTAAAAAATCTTATTCAATGAAACAGTTTTTTATAGAGTTCTTAGATTCAATGGCACATTCAGTCAAAATTTATGATACATGTATTGGTTGTACCCAGTGTGTACGAGCGTGTCCCACAGATGTATTAGAAATGATACCTTGGAAGGATGTAAAGCTAAGCAAATGCTTCTGCTCCAAGAACAGAAGACTGCGTAGGTTGTAAGAGGTGTGAATCGGCTTGTCCAACGGATTTCTTAAGTGTACGTGTTTATTTATGGCATGAAACAACGCGCAGTATGGGTCTAGCTTACTGATCCATCAAAAAAGAAAAATAGTAGATTCATCCCATATATATTTTTCATTCTCCTTTTCCTCTTTCACTGATCAAAACCCATACTCGACCCATAAATGAAAGCATGGGTTTTGATATCGAAAGTCTCTTTTCTCTTCATTATGAGTAATTTACCTTGGTTAACAATAATTGTTATTTTGCCATATCTGCGGGGTTATTATCCCTTTATTTCCCTATAAAGGAAATAAAATGATTCGATGGTATACTCTAGGTATTTGCTTATTAGATCTTCTTTTAATGACCTATATATTCCGTTATCATTATCATTTTGATAATTCATTAATCCAATTGGAAGAGGTTTATAACTGGATAAACCTTATCATTTTCATTGGAAACTGGAATTGATGGATTTTTCCATTGGACTTTTTTATTAACGGGATTTGTAACTACTTTAGCTACTTTAGCTGCTTGGCCAGTTACTCGAAATCCGCGATTATTGTATTTCTTGATGTTGGCAATGTACAGTGGCCAATTGGGATTATTTGCTTCTCGAGATATTCTACTTTTCTTTCTCATGTGGGAGTTGGAACTAATTCCTGTGTACTTACTTTTATCCATGTGGGGGGAAAAAGACGTCTCTATTCAGCCACAAAATTTCTTTTGTATACTGCGGGTGGTTCCATTTTTATCTTAATGGGAGCTTTAAGTATGGGTCTCTATGGATCTCATGGACCAGCATTCGATTTCGAATTATTAGCTAAAAAAGATTATCCCATCGCACTTGAAATACTCTTATATTTAGGGTTTTTGATCGCTTATGCAATAAAATTGCCAATCTTCCCTTTCCATACCTGGTTACCGGATACTCATGGGGAAGCACATTATAGTACATGTATGCTTTTTGGCCGGAGTTCTATTGAAATGGGGGATACGGGTTGATTCGGATCAATATGGAATTGCTACCTCATGCTCATTCTTTGTTTTCGCCGTGGTTGATTATAATTAGGAGCAGTGCAAATTATCTATGCAGCTCTAACTTCTATGGGTCAACGCAATAAATTGAAAAGAAGGATAGCCTATTCATCAATATCTCATATGGGTTTTGTAATTATAGGAATTGGTTCCATGACATATACAGGTCTCAATGGAGCCATTTGTGCAAATGATTCTCATGGATTATTGGTGCAGCACTTTTTTCTTGGTAGGAACCAGTTATGATAGGATACGTACTCTTTTCTTGATGAAATGGGAGGAATCGCTATACCAATTCCTAAAATCTTACTATGTTCAGTAGCTTTTCAATGGCTTCTCTTGCATTGCCAGGAATGAGTGGTTTTGTAGCAGAATTTATGATATTTATGGGTATAATTACTAATCATAATATTCTTCGACCTTTCGGATCATTATTACTGCAATAGCGGCAATTGGAATGATATTAACTCCCATTTATTTGTTATCTATGTTACGTCGAATGTTCTATGGATATAAGGTTTTGAATGTCCCGAATCCTTATTTTAAAGATTCGGGACCACGCGAACTTTTTATTTTGATCTGTCTCTTTCTACCAATCATAGGTATTGGTCTTTACCCCGATCTAGTTCTATTTTTATATAATGCTAAGGTAGAAGCTATTTTTTCTCAATCTTTCTATTAATCGTAATCATTTTTTTTGAATCTTCCAAAGGAATTGGAAACTATCGAATAGGCCTAGTTCTTTTTTTTTTACGAGAAGATATTAATACGAATGAAATAGAGAAAATTGCTCTCTAGTTCGAGTTATTTCAAGTCGTTTTTTTATCCCCTTTGAAATAACTTGGACCAACTCCCTATGGATTCAATAACATAGAATCACTGATGATTATTTATTCGTAAATCATCAATATTATTATTAGTTATTTTCTAATCATTATATTATTAAGGTCTACTAATCCTTTTTCATACTTATAAAAGTATATTAAGTATATTAATATATATGCCAGGAACCAGATTTGAACTGGTGACACAAGGATTTTCAGTCCTCTGCTCTACCAACTGAGCTATCCCGGCTGTTCCCCTGTGCATCATACTAGCACAGTAACCAAACTCCTGTCAACTAAAAACAAAAAAGGTAAAAGACAGCATTTGAATGAGTAAAAACAACGATACAAATAAAAACATAATAATATATATATATATATATATATATATATATATATTATTATTATATGTTATATACAGTTATATACACAGATGTATATATAAGAGAAGCAGACACAAATTTATCATATAATGATAAAACATATCTAACAAATCGAAAATAAAACAGATACCTGGGGATAGAGGGACTCGAACCCTCACGATCTATAAAACCAACGGATTTTCCTCCTACTCCAATTTTCATTGTTGTTGACATTGACATGTAGAATTGGACTCTATCTTTATCCTCGTCCAATTAACAAAAATGGAATGAAAAATCCTTCAATTTCATCAATTTGAAGCTAGGCATATTCTTTCAAAACAAACCTAGAACTCTAATCGTTATTTTTGTTTATTGGTGATATATAACGCTTTTTCAAGCGTTCAATAAAATACAAAAGACATTATGTAAATAATGGATTGTATCCAATCCAAATTATGTTGATTCGTTAGAATAGCTTCCGTTGAGTCTCTGCACCTATCCCTTTCTCGGAAAGGAAACTATTGTCTCTAGAAATCGGATTTGGCTCAGGATTGCCCATTCAAAATATCCCAGGGTTCCTGGATTTGGATGCTATCACTTGGTAAGTTTCCATACCAAGGCTCAAAAAATTTAAGTCCGTAGCGTCTACCGATTCCGCCATATCCCCTTATTGTAGAACGAAATCATAATATCCCATCAATTATTGCATTTGCATGAGCATTATATTCTTTCTGCATTTTTGATGTAATGTTGTTATCTGTATTCCCATCCTATACCGCAAAATATCCCTTTCTTTATTTAGATCTTATTGAAATCATATTTCCGTTCTATAAATAGAGTCTTTTTTTTTTTTATTTCAATAATACTGTTCCACCTGGGACGGAAGGATTCGAACCTTCGAAATAACAGGACCAAAACCTGCTGCCTTACCGCTTGGGCCACGCCCCATTATTGTTTTATAATAATCAATTCATATAAATTGACGCAATGTTTCATTTTAATCTGAATTGCATTATTATAATTCGATTCGCTATAATTCGAGCGATTTCCGAAGAGATCTTTTAATTTCAGCCAATAAGTATGTGACTGCATACTGCATGCATATGAGCCTGCTTAGCTCAGAGGTGAGAGCGTCGCACTTGTAATGCGATGGTCATCGGTTCGATCCCGATAGCTGGCTCGTTTTTATTCTTTTCATTCTTAACCATTATCAACCATAGATTGTTAAAATCTATGAAATAAGGAAAAGACTCTTCCTTTTCGGATCGTCGGTCCGCCGGGTCTGTCGTAGCATGATTCGTTTCAACTAGAAACGAAATCAATGATTGAAACATATCTTTTTTTCTCTCTACAATATTTTCAAATTGAAGATAATTTGTTTCTCTATAAATCATTCCAATATTCGTGCTGTTTATATTATTCCTCTTTCCAACATTATTTGTTCATTTCTTGAAATAAGGAGTTTTTATGTCCCGTTATCGCGGACCTCGTTTAAAAATAATAAAGCGTCTCAAAACTTTACCAGGACTAAGTAAGAAAACACCCAAACAGAATTCAAAAGCCTATTAAAAAAAAACATTCTAAACCTCTTAAACCTTCTAATATCCTGTACGTCTAAAAGAAAAACAAAGATTACGTTTTCATTACGGACTTCCAGAGCGCCAATTACTTCAATATGTTCGTATTGCTAGAAGAGCCAAGGGATCAACAGGTCAGGTTCTATTACAATTACTTGAAATGCGCTTGGATAATATCCTTTTTCGATTGGGTATGGCGCTTACTATTCCTGAAGCCAGACAATTAGTCAACCATAGGCATATCCTGGTCAATGGTCGTATAGTAGATATACCAAGTTATCGTTGCAAACCCCAAGATTTAATCTCTATAAAAGAAAAACAGGATTGAGAAATATCATTAATAAAAATATAGATATTTTTTCAGAAGGATAAAATGAGGGTGCCACCCCATTTAAATCGGATTAAACAAAAGTCACAATATAGTGGATTAGTCAAAAAAATAATAGATAATAAGCGTATCGGTTTGAAGATTAATGAATTATTGGTCGTAGAATACTATTCCCGTCGAGTTTAAATTATTCCAATTGAAAGGGAATGAAAAAGAAAGGATTTCTGCACATCTGTCCCTCTGTATGTTACATGACAATGTCATTGTCAATATTATTCAAATATTTTTGATTTTCTCTATTCCGAAATGGAAGGAGATTGTGGGAAAATGAAACCATGCTATTGGGTTTAGATTCATGAGAAAACGATGCAAAAAAGAATACGAAATATACGGAAAGAGAGGATTCGAACCCTCGGTAAACAGAAGTCTACATAGCAGTTCCAATGCTACGCCTTGAACCGCTCAGCCATCTTTCCTACACGATCCTTTATTTGTCAACAAAATGAAAACAACAAGTCTTTCTAAATTATTAAAGTGATACTTGACTTTTGCATAAGTCAAGTATTTATGAATAAAGACAAAAGAGTATTTTACCAAACTTATTTTCTTCTTATTTCAAGATATTTTCATTTTTCATCGATCTAATCCTATTATTGTTAGATTATTCGGGTTTTTTATTGCCGATCAATTGTGAAATTAAGCCAGATCTATTGATCCATAATGATCCTATATATAAGAATAATTCTTCGGTCGGTAAGAATTAATGGTACAAATTGTACCATAATGATACAAATTCTATCATAATGACTATATTCTTATATACTCAATAAATTCTATGTTTTAGAATAAAATAAGTATGCACAAACACAACCATCATTTTCTCATTTTATGTTCACCAATTTGCCGTTTACTTACTCGTTTATCGTTGGGGTCATGAGCAAACGAGCGCGAAACTTCTTAGATTCGCATTATATAGATATAAACATTTTCTCAAATTTTTTTTTGATTGTTCATCAATCAATTTAATGAACTCTTCAAATATTCCCAATTTTCTTTATTCAGTTTACATATTTTGCGATCATAAGGAAATTGATTTATTATGCTATTGTGCATTGGAAAATAATTTTGTTCATGGAATCATTTCCGTATGGGGAATGAAAGAAATTATCAAATTTATTAATTAACTATGCCTAGATCTCAGAGAAATGACAATTTTATCGACAAGACTTTCACAATTGTAGCGGATATATTATTGCAGATAATCCCAATGGCTTCAGGGGAGAAAAAGGCATTTACCTATTACAGAGATGGTGTGATTTGATTTTTTGTTCTTTCTACTTTTTCTCGTTTCGTAGAATGGCGGGATATTTATTAAGTTAAAACTTACGCTTAGTGAAGGTGAGTTTTAGAAATAGAACAATTCTTTCTGTCGTGTATCCCCGATTTATGCAGCCTTAGGATGCTTTGATCTTCTGAGATTCTAGTATTGAGCGAAAGGTTATATCTATTACATAGATGTTAATGATCAAATCTATATGATAGGTGTGCATAGGGGAAAAAGCACTACGCGTTAAAATCGACAACACAAATGCTTCGTTATAATATGACCTTTTTATGAAGGGCTAGTAGAATGGTTGAGGCAACAAACATCCATCTCGTTTGTACTTCGGATACCGCTAGAACCATCGGAGACTGTTGAAGTGAATAATTCCCGTAAAAGACAGTGCGTTAAGGACAAAGAAAATTGTTAGAGGTTATGTTTTTAGTGCTAAACTAAAATACTTGGTTATTTAGAAAAAAAAATCTTTGCAAGAAGGATAGCTAGAGATTCATTGGAAATACACTAGTTCCTGTTAATTCATAATCATAAGGAAAATCTTTTTTCTTGTCAATTGATTGATTACTTAGGAGGAGCCGTATGAGGTGAATTCTCATGTACGGTTTGAAGCGGAGATCATTTCAATTGAATGAACGACCGTAACGAATGTCAGCTCAATCCGAAGGGGGAATATGCGGAAGCATTACAAAATTATTATGAAGCCATGCGACCGGAAATTGACCCCTATGACCGAAGTTATATATTATATAATATAGGTCTTATCCACACAAGTAATGGGGAACATACTAAGGCTTTAGAATATTATTTCCAAGCATTAGAACGAAACCCGTCTTTACCACAAGCTCTTAATAATACGGCCTTGATCTGTCATTACGTGCGGCTATCTGTACTATAGAATGAATTCGTCTAGTACGAAAAAAAAAAAGAGGCTTTCTACATATGCACCGTCCAAAACAACGGTTTTTTTATCAGCTGTAGTCAAAAGAATATCCCTCATAGGAGCCCAAATATGAATGGGTAAAATATAGCCTGGATAGTCTATGGATAAAAAATCAATTCAATTGATGGAAGAAAGCACCCATAAAGATCAATTATTGAAAGTTCGGGCTGATACGATCAAATCTGCTCATGGGCAAAAATAAGGAATTTATTTATGTAATGTAATAGAGTTGATTTACTAGGTTATTGAGCAGCGGTGTAGCATCAGATCCTAAAGACGTGAAGTACTTTCCTGGTAGGAAAGTATTATTCAAAATTTCTATACAGAACATAGATAGTTACCTCTTAAAAAGATTTTTATCTGGATAATCTGAAGTAGATCTCTTTATTTCTAATACTTCATCTTTTTAGGGTGGGGAGAAAGATAAAACCTGATCATTTATCGAAAGTGAAGTTTGAAACTCATGTCATTGACCCATTCTGTTCTTTCGGTTAAGCTGAACGTATTTATCCTATTTTGAAAGTTTGGGTAAAGGACTAAAGAATAGTTAATTGAGCCGTATGAGGTAGGAAACTCTCAAGTACGGGTTCTAAGGGAAGAAAACTTTGAGAAGTTGATCTATCCCTGACCGAGGAGAACAGGCCATTCAACAGGGAGATCCTGAATTGCGGAAGCTTGGTTTGATCAAGCTGCTGAATATTGGAAACAAGCTATAGCGCTTGCTCCAAGCAATTATATCGAAGCACAAAAATCGGTTAAAGATTACAGGACGTTTTGGAGAATGAAAATCTCCCCACTACTATACTGCGAAATTGTCAAGATTCTGAAATTTATATACTATTCGAGCGAATTAGCTTCTCTTATTGCATTGTCATTATCAAAAAATAGAAAATATAAAAAAGAATACTTTCTATAGATTGTTCAAAAAATCTTTTTATGAGTAAATCCCGTCCAGAAATAGAATTTATGAAAGATTCATTAATATTCATCAATTCAAAGTTCTTTTGAATCATAAAAGTGATCTGTAACATATGGGTCCAGAGATATGGATAAATAAATCTGGATATGAAGATAAGGATTTGTATCATATTGATATATCTTTTTTACCACTGGGCGGAAAAGTTTTATATCTCGTAACGGTCCATTAAGCACCTATCAGATATGTCATAATAAATTTGAACACCTGCCTCAAAAGCGACTTCCGTATCATAGTCGCTCCATTTCTAAACTGGCAAATAAAGAGAGGGACGAGTTTAGAATATATAGAATATATATATATATTTTTTTTTTTTTTTTTTTCAAAAATTCGGCGGGTTTTTTTCTCATGTCTCGTCTGGAAAGAGGAGAACTCAATGACCATTCGTTCACCGGAAGAAGTAAAGATCGTAGTGGAGAGGGATCCTGTTTAAAACCTCTTTTGAAAAATGGGCTAAACCCGGTCATTTCTCAAAGACACTAGCTAAGGGACCCAATACTACCACCTGGATCTGGAACCTACATGCTGATGCTCACGATTTTGATAGCCATACTAATGATTTGGAAGAGATCTCTCGCAAAGTATTTAGTGCTCATTTTGGTCAATTAGCCATCATATTTATTTGGCTAAGTGGGATGTACTTTCACGGCGCTCGTTTCTCCAATTATGGAAGCATGGCTAGGGCGATCCTACTCACATTAAACCCAGTGCCTCAGGTAGTTTGGCCAATAGTAGGCCAGAAATTTTGAATGGAGATGTGGGGGTGGAGGTTTTCGAGGAATACAAATCACCTCTGGTCTCTTCCAGCTTTGGCGAGCATCCGGAATAACTAGTGAATTGCAACTTTACTGCACCGCAATTGGTGCATTAATCTTTGCAGCGTTAATGCTTTTTGCTGGTTGGTTCCATTATCACAAAGCTGCTCCAAAATTGGCTTGGTTCCAAGATGTAGAATCCATGTTGAACCACCATTTAGCAGGGTTACTAGGACTTGGATCTCTATCTTGGGCAGGACACCAAATACACGTTTCTTTACCTATTAATCAACTCTTAGATGCTGGAGTGGACCCTAAAGAGATACCACTTCCTCATGAATTTATTTTAAATCGTGAGCTTTTAGCTCAACTTTTTTCCCAGTTTCGCTGAGGGATTGACCCCCATTTTTCACTCTGAATTGGTCGAAATATTCAGAATTTTTGACTTTCGTGGAGGACTGAACCCAGTAACGGGGGGTCTGTGGCTGACCGATACTGCACACCACCATTTAGCTATTGCAGTTCTTTTTCTAATCGCTGGTCATATGTATAAAACCAATTGGGTTATTGGTCATAACCTCAAGGATATTTTTGGAAGCTCATAAAGGTCCATTTACAGGGAAGGACATAGAGGTCTTTACGAGATCTTAACTACTTCATGGCATGCTCAATTAGCTCTTAACCTAGCTATGTTAGGATCTTTAACTATTGTCGTAGCTCATCATATGTATTCTATGCCTCCCTATCCATATCTAGCTACTGACTATGGTACCCAACTATCTCTGTTCACGCACCATATGTGGATTGGTGGATTTCTCATAGTTGGCGCTGCTGCACATGCAGCTATTTTATGGTAAGAGACTATGATCCGACTACTCAAATACAACAATCTTTTAGACCGTGTTCTGAGACATCGTGATGCAATTGTATCACATCTCAACTGGGTATGTATTTTCTTAGGTTTCCATAGTTTTGGTCTATATATTCATAATGAAACTATGAGTGCTTTAGGACGCCCTAAAGATATGTTTTCAGATACTGCTATCCAATTACAACCTATCTTTGCTCAATGGGAGACAAAACACTCATGCTTTAGCACCCAGTTTGACAGCTCCTGATGCAACAGCAAGCACCAGCTTAACCTGGGGAGGTGGTGATTTGATAGCAGTAGGTGCCAAAGTGGCTTTGTTACCTATTCCATTAGGAACTGCGGATTTTTTAGTGCACCATATTCATGCATTTACTATCCATGTGACTGTATTAATATTACTAAAGGTGTTTTATTTGCTCGCAGTTCTCGTTTATACCCGAATAAAGCGATCTTGGTTTTCGTTTTCCTTGCGATGGGCCTGGTAGAGGAGGAACATGTCAAGTATCTGCCTGGGATCATGTCTTCTTAGGGTTATTCTGGGATGTACAATGCAATTTCGGTAGTAATATTTCATTTTAGCTGGAAAATGCAGTCCGATGTTTGGGGTAGTATAAGTGATCAGGGAGTGGTAACTCATATTACAGGAGGAAACTTTGCGCAGAGTTCCGTTACAATTAACGGGTGGCTCCGTGACTTTCTATGGGCACAAGCTTCTCAAGTAATCCAATCTTACGGTTCTTCATTATCTGCATATGGTCTTTTATTCTTAGGTGCTCATTTCGTTTGGGCCTTTAGTTTAATGTTCCTATTTAGTGGCCGTGGATATTGGCAAGAACTTATTGAATCTATTGTTTGGGCCCATAATAAATTAAAAGTTGCTCCTGCTATCCAGCCAAGAGCCTTGAGTATTGTTCAAGGACGTGCTGTAGGAGTAGCTCATTACCTTCTGGGTGGAATCGCCACGACATGGGCGTTCTTCCTAGCAAGAATTATTGCAGTAGGATAATGGCTAGGAGGATAAAGCATTATGGCATCAAGATTTCCAAAGTTCAGCCAAGGCTTGGCCCAGGACCCAACTACTCGTCGTATTTGGTTTGTATTGCTACTGCACATGACTTTGAGAGTCATGATGATATTACCGAAGAGCGCCTTTATCAAAGATTTTTGCTTCTCACTTTGGTCAGTTAGCTATAATCTTTCTGTGGACCTCTGGTAATTTGTTTCACGTAGCTTGGCAAGGCAATTTCGAAGCATGGGTACACGACCCTTACATGTAAGACCTATTGCTCATGCAATTTGGATCCTCATTTTGGTCAACCGGCCGTAGAAGCCTTTACCCGAGGAGGTGCCTCCCGGTCCGGTCAATATTGCTTATTCCGGTGTTTATCAGTGGTGGTATACAATTGGTTTACGCACTAATGACGATCTTTATACTGGAGCTCTTTTCTTGCTATTTCTTTCTGCTCTCTTTTTAACAGCGGGTTGGTTGCATCTACAACCTCAATGGAAACCAAGTGTTTCATGGTTTTAAAAATGCGAATCTCGTCTCAATCATCATTTATCAGGGCTCTCGGAGTCAGTTCTTTGGCTTGGAGCGGGGCATTTAGTTCATGTCGCTATTCCTGAATCAAGAGGAGAGCACATAAGGTGGGATAATTTTTTAGATGTAGTACCACATCCCCAAGGGTTGGAACCACTTTTTACAGGTCAGTGGAATCTTTATGCTCAAAATCCTGATTCCAGCAGTCATTTATTTGGTACCACTAAAGGAGCGGGAACTGCTATTCTAACTCTTCTCGGGGGATTCCATCCACCAAACTCAAAGTTGTGGCTAACTGATATCGCACATCATCATTTAGCTATTGCATTTGTGTTTTTCATTGCTGGTCATATGTATAGAACCAACTTTGGGATTGGACACAGTATAAAAGATATTTTAGAAGCACATGTCCCTCCGGGAGGCTTATTAGGACGCGGGCATAAGGGTCCTTTACAACACAATCAATAACTCTCTTCACTTTCAATTAGGTCTTGCTCTAGCTTCTTTGGGAGTTGTTACTTCTTTGGTAGCTCAACACATGTATTCTTTGCCTGCCTATGCATTCATAGCACAAGATTTTACTACTCAAGCTGCTTTGTATACTCATCATCAATACATTGCCGGATTCATTATGGACAGGGGCATTTGCCCATGGAGCTATATTTCTCATTAGAGATTATAAACCAGAACAGAATAAGGATAATGTATTGGCGAGAATGTTGGAGCATAAGGAAGCCATAATATCTCATTTAAAGTGGGTTAGTTTATTCCTAGGTTTTCATACCTTGGGACTTTATGTTCATAACGATGTTATGCTCGCTTTTGGTACTCCAGAAAAGCAAATCTTGATTGAGCCTATATTTGCTCAATGGATACAATCTGCTCATGGTAAGACCTTATATGGCTTTGATGTGCTCTTATCTTCAGCAAATGATCCAGCATTCAATGCGGGCAAAAGCTTATGGTTACCCGGTTGGTTGAATGCTATTAACGATAATAAAAAATCACTCTTCTTAACAATTGGTCCCGGAGACTTTTTGGTTCATCATGCTATTGCTCTAGGTTTGCATACGACTACATTGATTTTAGTAAAAGGTGCTTTAGATGCGCGTGGTTCTAAGCTAATGCCTGATAGAAAGATTTTTGGTTATAGTTTTCCTTGCGATGGTCCGGGACGGGGCGGGTACTTGCGATATTTCGGCCTGGGACGCTTTTTATTTAGCCAGTTTTCCTGGATGTTGAATACCATTGGATGGGTACTTTCTATTGGCATTGGAAGCATATCACCTTATGGCAAGGAAATGTAGCCTCAATTTAATGAGTCTTCCACTTATTTAATGGGATGGTTAAGAGATTATCTTTGGTTAAATTCTTCACAACTAATTAATGGATACAATCCTTTTGGTATGAAACAGTTTATCTGTCTGGGCATGGATGTTCTTATTTGGACATCTTGTTTGGCTACTGGATTTATGTTCTTATTTCTTGGCGTGGATATTGGCAAGAAATGATTTGAAACTCTTGCATGGGCTCATGAAACGCACACCTCTGGCTATTTAGTTCGATGGAGGGATAAGCCGGTAGCTCTTTCCATTGTTCAAGCACGATTAGTTGGATTAGCTCACTTTTCTGTAGGCTATATATTCACGTATGCAGCTTTCTTAATCGCCTCTACATCAGGTAAATTCGGTTAATTCTTTTTCATTTTTTAGATTTTCAATCTAATCTCTATGCATAAAAAGAAGGGAGTAATCCACGTAATACTTCTCCATCTCAAATTTGATCTATATTATTTATATAAAGTAGCTGAATCATTATGGCAAGAAAAAGTCTCATTCAAAGAGAGAAAAAGAAACAAAGATTGGAAAGGAAATATAATTTGCTTCGCCAATCTTTGAAAAAAGAGATGAGCGAAGTCTCATCACTGGATGAAAAATTGGAAATTTATAGAAAATTACAATCTCTACCGCGTAATAGTGCACCTACCCGTCTTCGTCGACGTTGTTTGAAGACTGGAAGACCCAGAGCCAATTATAGAGACTTTGAATTATCCGGATATATAATCCGTGAAATGGCTCACGCATGTTTGTTGGCTGGGGTAACAAAATCGAGTTGGTAGGGTAAAAAAAAAGGATTCTTTCAAGTTATTGTTATGATAGAAAAATCCCTCCCTATATAGGGAGGGAGAATAGTATACCTAAGGGATTGCTCGATGTACCCATTTTGGGGGTATTATAAATAAGGTTAATATGAAGGGATAACGCGGAAGTAGAGCAGTTTGGTAGCTCGCAAGGCTCATAACCTTGAAGTCACGGGTTCAAATCCCGTCTCCGCAAAGACACAAGAAATCTAAATACGATACAAATACGACTAAACCAATACGATACTAGTCCAGAATTATATTCTACAGATGGGCGGGGTAGCGGGAATCGAACCCGCATCTTCTCCTTGGCAAGGAGAAATTATACCATTCAACCATACCCGCATTTGACTCGTTATATGGGTATAATATATACCCATATATTACCATTCTATGGAGGTAAATTATTCTATTTCATCCAATAGACTGATTGATCGATTATCAATTATATTAATAAAAACCCAGCACCTTCATTACCTGGTTTTTTTTTTATTTATCGTAAATTCCTTTGTGAATAATTGAATTTATTTCTAATGGCCCCCCGGGGGGGGGAGATTTTAACCCAGAAGATCAATATATCCTTAAGATATGAAAGAATTTAGAATACCTACTAAAAAGACTGATCCAATCCATAATGATACGCCTGAAAATAGTACATTTTTTTGACTTGACCAACCATTAGGAGAGGCAAGCGCGACAGGTACACCAATCACTAGTAGAATTGAAATTGCGATTAATGCAAACACAGACGATTGGAATGCAATAGTCATGGTTTGTTATCTTAAAAGCTTCCAACAGATTCAAAAGGCTATACCATTCGATCCCTATCCGGTCAATTTTTGATTTTGGAATGCACTACGGATTTTGATTTGATCATAAATGAATCGAAATTCTCAAATTTCGAGTCAGCAAATTTTCTTTTTATCATCACTATATATAAATATCATATATAGTTATATAGTTATATAATATTCCCTATAGACAGATATTATCTATCGGGATAAAATGAGTTATGCTAATTCGGGAGAGATGGCCGAGTGGTTGATGGCTCTGGTCTTGAAAAACCGGTATAGTTAAAAACTATCGAGGGTTCGAATCCCTCTCTCTCCTTTTGTTCATCGAACAACTCAACCTAACTTACGAAAAACAAAAATCCTAGATAGAACTTAGTTCAGTACCAAAAAAATGCTCGGCTATGCTATAGCCGAGCAACAAGGATTCAGTTGGAAGAATAATGGCAAAGGATAGTTATATCCTTTTAATTTATAAAAAGAAATTAGATATTTATCTAGTTTTATCTCTGGTTTAATTAAGAGGGGTCATGGAAAGAACAGGTTCAAAATCACGATCAATTCCTTTCTCAAATCCTGCTGCAGCTGCACGAGCTCTTCCTGCATGCCACCAAATGACCTACGAAAAAGAAAAATCCTAGAACGAAATGAGAAGTGGCTAACCAACTTCGAGGTGAGACATAATTGACCGCATTAATCTCGGTAGCTACACCACCCACAGAATTTAAAGAACCCTAAAGGAGCATGAGTCATATATTCTGCTGAACGTCGTTCTTGCCAAGGTTGTATGTCTTTTTTTCAACTTACTCAGGTCCAAACCATTAGGACCTCTTAGAGGTTCCAACCAGGGAGCACGAAGATCCCAAAAACGCATCGTTTCCCCCTCCCAAAAATAATTTCTCCAGTAGGAGAACGCATAAGATATTTACCTAAACCAGTGGGCCCTTGGGCAGACCTACACTAGCTCCAAGACGCTGGTCTCTAACTAGAAAAGTAAATGCTTGTGCTTGAGAGGCTTCTGGGCCGGTAGGTCCATAGAATTCACTGGATAAGCTGTATTGTTTAACCAAACAAAACAACAAGCAATGAAACCAAAGACAGAGAGAGCTGCTAAACTATAAGATAAGTAAGCTTCTCCGGACCATACAAACGCACGGCGAGCCCACGCAAAAGGTTTTGTTAAGATGTGCCAGATACCACCGAAGATACAAATGGAACCTAACCACACATGTCCTCCAATTAGATCTTCTAGATTGTCCACACTAACAATCCATCCCTCCCCTCCAAAAGGGGATTTGAGTAAATAACCAAATATAGTACTTGGGTTAAGCGTAAGGTTCGTAATTTTTCTTATATCGCCACCGCCGGGAGCCCAGGTATCATATATGCCACCAAAATACAAAAGCCTTAAACACTAGAAGAAAAGCACCAACACCTAGCAAGATTAGGTGAATACCTAAAATTTGGTCATTTTTGTTCCTATCTTTCCATACATAACCCAAAAAATGGAAAAGATTCTTCTAAAGTTTCGGGTCCAATTAGTGCGTGATAAATACCACCGAAGCCTAAAACTGCAGAAGAAATTAAGTGAAGTACCCCGGATACAAAATAGGGAAAAGTGTCCCACAATTTCCCCACCAGGACCGACTCCCCATCCTAGAGTAGCTAGATGGGGAAGTAAAATCAATCCTTGTTCTACATAGGTTTTTCCGGTACAAAATGAGCCACTTCAAATAGATTCATTGCTCCAGCCCAGAATACAATTAATCCGGCATGAGCACATGAGCCCCAAGTAATTTGCCTGACAAATTAATAAGTCGAGCATTACCAGCCCACCAAGCGAAACCAGTGGTTTCTTGGTCACGACCAGCTAAAGTTAAAGTTCCATTAAAGAGCGTTTCCACGGGGTAGAACCTCCTCAGGGAATATAAGGTTTTCATGAGGCTGATCCTGAGCCGCCATCCAAGCACGAATACCTTCGTTCAAAAGAATATTTTTTTGTATAAAAAGTCTCAAATTCAGATCTTCTGCTGCACGAATCTCCTGGGAAAACAAAATCATAAGCACGTAAGTTTAGAGCTAGGCCAACTACTCCAATGGCACTCATCCATAAACCGGTCACCGGCACAAATAACATGAAGAATGTAACCAACGTTTATTGGAAAAAGCAACCCCAAAAATTTGGGACCAGAAACGGTTTGCAGTGACCATAGAATAAGTCTCTTCGGCTTGAGTTGGGTTAAAAGCACGGAATGTATTTGCACCATCACCGTCTTCAAATAAAGTATTTTCTACGGTAGCACCGTGAATAGCACATAGAAGAGCAGCACCCAATACTCCGGCAACTCCCATCATATGAAATGGATTCAAGGTCCAATTATGAAAACCTTGAAAAAAGAGGATAAATCGGAAAATAGCTGCTACGCCAAAACTAGGTGCAAAAAACCAACCAGACTGACCTAATGGATAGATCAAGAATACGGAAACAAAAACAGCAATCGGAGCAGAGAACGCAATTGCATTATAAGGTCGTAATTGCACAGATCGAGCAAGTTCAAATTGGCGTAACATGAAACCTATTAGACCAAAAGCACCATGAAGAGCAACGAAAGTCCATAGACCACCTAATTGACACCAACGAGTAAAATCTCCTTGTGCTTCAGGACCCCATAATAGCAGCAAAGAATGTGCCAAACTATTAGCAGGCGTAGAAACTGCAGCAGTTAAAAAAATACAACCTTCCAAATAGGAACTGGCCAATCCATGAGTATACCACGAAGTCACAAAAGTTGTGCCCGTGAACCATCCGCCTAGCGCAAAATAAGCACAAGGAAAAAGCAATAAACCGGACCAACCCACAAAAACAAAACGGTCTCTGCGGAGCCAGTCATCCATAATATCAAATAAAGTTTGTTCCTCTTTGGAAGACTTTCCAAGGGCTATAGTCATAGTAATCCTCCTATTTAACTATTCCAACCTTTTCCGAGCACCCTATTTGATAGAAAGGGTATACATTGTTTTATATTTCAAATATTTATGGACAATTTTTTATCCATCATCCCTTTCAATAAATCGGGTTTCGAAGATGCCTTATTGGCACGGATTTTATCCGGTTAAACCGAAATAATATCAATATAAGTAAATGCATGATAACCCGAAGTTGTTTCTATTCCCTTTTTTTCTTATCCTATAAATTATATTATTTATATAATTATAAAAAACAGAATGCCAGAAAAGCAAGTTAGCTTTTATTCCTCTCTGCTCTTCGAGACTATTAAGAATATCATTCTATTGAATATTATTACGTCTTAAATCTTACTCATAGTAATTTTGAGAAATACTTTATGTATCTCTATGTTTTTTACTACTACATGATTTCTACGTTCTATGAATAAATAGGAACAACAAGAAAGATTTTTGTTGCTCTACGAGCTAGAGCAAAGAACTCTATCCGCTCCTTTCCCTTTATTCAAAAAAAGGGATACTATATTAGATATAATGAAAAATAAACAGTTCCTTTGTTTTCCATTTACCTTTTCTTATCTTTTTTGATATCTCAATTCCAATCTATTTTCCACTGGTAGAATGACCAAGATAAAATGTCTTGTACATTACAAGTAAGAATGTTTGGTACATCATAATCGAATTATGGTTTTAAAGATAAAAAGGAAAATGATTCCATCTAGAATTCAGACTATTTTCAATATCAGAATAACTTATATATTAATCAGTCAATGGGTTAGGTTCACTTACTTCTAATTTTTATTTAGTTTAAAAGTAATACGAAATAATTAAGAGATTTATTATGCCTAATCTTATACTATTCCTTGTCTTATTAGTACCAAGATAAAGAAAAAAAACTATATCTCAAAAAAATTCTATATGTTAGTTGTCCTCAATCATATTACATGTTCTATTCCGTTATAACAAAAAAAGGTATATTGCAGTTTTTTTGTTGTTAAAAATAAAAACTGGGCTTTATTGCAAGCAAGAGCCCTTTATCGGGCTTGAACCGATGACTTACGCCTTACCATGGCGTTACTCTACCCCCGAGTTAAAAGAGCTTTTGGTCCTTTCAAAGTCTATTACATATTTGATATGTATCAAATAATGGGGTCAATATATTAAGAAATAATTGAATATAGTTATATTGTCGATCCTGACAACACAAGAAGAATATTCAATAATTAATATGAAAAAAGATTTTTTTTATTGACAAATTCCTAGGGATTTGAATATTATGACAATAAGTAGGCCCCTATCGTCTAGTGGCCCAGGACATCTCTCTTTCAAGGAGGCAACGGGGATTCGATTTCCCCTAGGGGTACTAGGCTAGGAAAGTAATTATAATATCTAATTTATAATAACTTCCCATTTTTTCCTGGGTCGATGCCCGAGTGGCTAATGGGGACGGACTGTAAATTCGTTGGCAATATGCCTACGCTGGTTCAAATCCAGCTCGGCCCAATACCAACTTGATAGATTGAGATAGATATCAATCTATCAGGTAAAAAGGTAATTCGTTTTTGAATCCCCTATACTCTATATAGAAAGAATTGGAACGAACAAATACTTTTGGTAGATTTGAAAGAGAAAAGTTTTACAACATACGACCCGGCACTAGTTGAATTACTATGACTAATTAGTCAATAAACTGTACCTAGTGGGATTGTAGTTCAATTGGTTAGAGTACCGCCCTGTCAAGACGGAAGTTGCGGGTTCGAGCCCCGTCAGTCCCGATTCAATAAATTGAACAATTGTTTGAGCGATCCCTACCCCAAACAAGAGTAAAAAAGGAAAAGAGAGTAGACTAGAATAGATTTGATCATTTTTTACACATTTTGTGTGTGGATTCGCCAAATTATCAGCATAGATCTGAATCTTCTTTTACCCTTGAGAAATCAAAAAAGGGTATCGTAGTAAGATAGATCTGTGTTAGGAAGAATACCGCGTAGAGATCTACGCGGTATTCTCTCATATTTAACGAAAAAAAGGTTTTTAATGATTTCTCAAAAATACAAAAGATTCAATTCTATTTTGGTTACTATCAAACTATTCTGCTCATTCCAGGGTCATGGTCAATTCTTAGGATAAGATAATTGGGAGCTATTCATTGTCTTTTTTTAATAGACATTAACATAGAAATATTTGATTGAGACAAACATTAAATGAATCAAATTGAATTTAATTTGCATGTCTAATGTTATTTTTATTAACGATAAAATTGAATTGAGTCAACCCTTGGAACTATACTAATAAGACGGTGGGATCGATCCATTAGGGGCCGGATTACTAAATCCGAGATGAATAAGAGATAATAGTATGTTCTACTAGTCCTCCATGGATTCAATCCATTTTTTTTTGAAAAAAGATACTCTATGAGATCAAATCTCGAGTTATTGTAAAACGAAGCGAAAATCAATCATGGAAGTAAATAACCTTGCATTTATTGCTATTCTATTATTCATTACAGTGCCTACTGCTTTTCTAATCGTTATTTACGCACAAACGAGGCCTCAAAGCGAACTAGAGTGATTACTTATAATCTAGAATTAGTCTAGATCGTCAGTAAAAAAAAGTAATAACGGTCGGTCTATTTTTTTGAGAAGAAGTAGTACAAAAGAAAAAGGAAAGGAAAATTTTTCCTTTGTACTACTTCTTCTACACAGATTTTGGATAAGTAGATCTAAATTCTCATTTGTCTCGTGGGGACTAATCATAATTTCTTACATATCTCTGGAAAAATTGATGTAGATAAAATATAGGTGTTATTCTGAATAGTATTTGAGAAAGTATTTTTCTTTTTCTATTTCCATTTTTTTTCAATTTATTTATAATACGAATACGCATTGTTTACTATTACATAGTAATATACAAAATTTTAAATCGTAAAGGCCAAAAATTGATATGGAAAAGACAGAGCAATAATGCTCCATATGCTTTAACATATGTATAGTTAAGAATACTATGGTTCGCTATATACAATTCTACTTCATATTTGATAAATATGAAGTAGAATTGTGTTTCTAACATGATCAATTTGATATTATTTATCATATCATTGATAATTCAATATACTAGATCATTAATGATAGTAATTATCTATCATCGTAACGTAAAATCATTTTTTTTTTGTTTTGAACAGAACGATTAAAAATAGAAAGACTATTAGAATTCTATTAAATTCCACTTCTACCCCATACTACGAGTGAAAGAGAAAAAGTAAAAACTACCATTAGAGCAGCCCAAGCGATACCGACTATATCCATACGAATCCCTCTCTTTATAAAACTTTCTAAAAAAATAATATCATTATTGATTCTTGATGATAATGGAACTATTAAGAATAGTGCAAAGTGGAAATCCTCTACCTTCCTATTCTGAAAGAAAGCATGAGTCGATAGTAGCGACTTCTCAAAAATTGTTTCTTGGAACTAATGACTCTCAACTACCTATCAGATTAGACATTAACGATAAATTTGAATTTATCTGCTATATTAGCAATAGGACCTGAACCTATACAAGTTGTCTTCAAAAGACATGGATACAAATAGAGATTTTTAGATTTGTTTACGCTACCAAGGCGACACCCAGATTTGAACTGGGGATCGAGGATTTGCAGTCCCCTGCCTTACCACTTGGCTATGTCGCCATCCCCACATCTAGTTTAGAAAAGATATTTTGCTTTATCTATCGGAGATGATATGTAGGGTATTTCACATCCTTCTTTATAACTCGGATATGTCGTATAACCAATTTAGAGTCCCTCTAGTATAGAATAGGAATTTAGAGTACCCAATAGTATACTAAATTCACATTTGTCTGTCAATAACTAGAGAATTGATAACTATAGAAAATATTCCCATCATATATCATATATTATAAGAAAAGGAAATAGCTTCTTTTTCTTTTCTTTTTTTGATATAGTGAACAAAAACATGTCAATTTTTTGTCGAATTTATCTATTCGTATAGATCAATGAGGAATAAATATCGAAATATATAATATACTTTATAATATAGGATAGCAAACATTCAATGCGATTAGAAGAAAATAAAGGAATATTTACAATTCCCCAATTTGGTAAAATACAACTTGAAGGATTTTTTCGTTTTATCAATCAAGGCTTAATAGAAGAAATCAATAACTTTTCAAAAATTGAAAGCCCAAATAAAAAGATCAAAATTCTTCTTTTTGGGAATGAATATAAATTAACAGAACCTTTCATTAAAGAGAGAGATGCTGTATATATGTCTCTTACATATAACTGTCAATTATATGTACCAGCAAGATTGATTAAGAAAACTAAGAAAACTCCGTGAAATACAAAACCAGATTTTATATCTGGGAAATATTCCTTTGATGAATTCTAAAGGAACTTTTGTAATAAATGGAAATTACAGAGTCGTGGTCAATCAAATAGTAAGAAGTCCCGGTATTTATTACACTTGGGAACGAAAACCGTCGGGAAACATTATCTGGATTGGCACAATAATTTCAGATTGGGGAGGAAGATCAAGATTAGAGCTCAATAAAAAAACAGAGAAAAGATATGGATTCGTATAAACAAAAAAAAAAAAATATCTGTTTTACTTTTTTTATTGGCTATGGGTCTAAATTCCGAAGATATTTTTAACTATAAGAATCTTAAAGCATTTTTCCAATATTCAAAGGAGTATGATACATACTACGATTGGTATGGCGGGAAGCGGAAAGCTATTTTGAAACTTTATAAAAAACTCTACATAAGTGACGAAAGTGATGAAGAAGAAGAAGAAGAAGAAGAAGAAGAAGAAGAATTTGAGTCTATATATGAAAAAGTAACAACATTTTTTTCGAACGAAATGTTTATTAGGAAAGATTGGTCGACGAAATCTGAATAAAAAACTAAGTCTTGATATACCCGAGGAACGAGATTTTATTATTACCGCACGATATATTGGCTGCTGTGGATTACCTTATCCAAGTGCAATTGGAACGGGTACACCCGATGATATAGATCACCTACAAAATCGATATATTCGTTCTGTAGCAGATTTATTACAAGAGCAATTACGATTAGCTCTATATGATTTCAGAGAAGCAGTTGAAAAAACTATATTATCTGCATCAATCAATCTTAAAAGGAGAATAACTCTTATTAAATTGGAAACTTTAATTCCATTAACGGATACTTTTCAGGATTTTTTTGGTTTACATCCTTTATCACAATTTTTGGATCAAACTAATCCGTTGGCAGAAATAGTTCATAGTCGAAAAGTGAGCTCTTTGGGCCCTGGAGGATTGACAAGGTCGAACGTCTACTTTTCGTACACGGGATATTCATCCTAGTCATTATGGACGTATTTGTCCGATTACGACATCCGAAGGAATAAATGTTGGGCTTATTGGATCGTTATCTATTTATGCAACGCTTGGTCATTACGGCTCTTTACAAAGTCCATTCTATAGGCTCTCTAAGAGATCGAACAAAGACCATATGGTTTATCTATTACCGGGAGAAGATGAATACTATCGGATAGCTATAGGAAATTCTCTGGCATTAAATCAAGGGGTTCCAGAGGAACAATTGACTGCAGCTCGATTTCACAAGAATTTTTATTTTTTGCATGGGACCAAATTCATTTCAGAAGAATTTTTCCTTCCCAATATTTTTCCGTTGGAGTTTGCCTTATTCCTTTTATCGAACATACTGATGCGAATCGTGCTTTAATGGGTTCTAATATGCAGCGTCAAGCACTTCCACTTGTTCAACCTGAGAAGTGTATTGTCGGAACTGGATTGGAGGGTCAAGTAGCTTTAGATTCAGGGAAGTGTAGCTATAGCCAAACAAGGGGGAAAAATAAAGTATATTGATGGTGAAAATATCATCATAACTTCATCTGTTGCTCGAGCCAATATAGAAACAGAATTGATTCTATATCAACGTTCTAATAGTGATACTTGTATGCATCAAAAACCCCGAGTTCGCCAAGGGGAATATGTAAAGAGGGGACAAATTATAGCAGACAGTGCAGCTACAGCAGGGGGAGAACTTTCTTTGGGAAAAAACATCTTAGTGGCCTATATGCCATGGGAAGGATACAATTTTGAAGATGCAATACTTATTAGTGAACGTCTGGGTCTATGAAGACATTTTTACTTCTTTCCAGATCGTAAGATACGAAATTGGAGTTTATTTTACGAACCAGGGCCCTGAAGTAATAACTAGAGAAATACCTCATTTAAATGCTTACTTACTCCGTCATCTGGACGAAAACGGCATTGTAATGATAGGATCTTGGATAGAAACAGGTGATATATTAGTAGGTAAATTAATACTGGAAGCAGAAGAAGACTCACTAATAAATACTCCAGAAGGAAAATTATTACAAGCTTTATTTGATATTAAGGCACCTACTGGAAAAGAAAATTGTTTTAGAGTCCCTAAAGGTGTAAAAGGTCGAGTTATCGATGTGAGATGCTTTCAAGAGTTCGAGGAGGAAGACGATTATCTCGGTGATATTGTAGAAAAAGTTCATGTATATATTTTACAAAAACGTAAAATACAAGTGGGTGATAAAGTAGCGGGAAGGCATGGTAATAAAGGTATTATTTCAAAAATTTTGCCCAGGCAAGATATGCCTTATTTACAAAATGGAACACCAGTGGACATGGTATTAAATCCATTAGGGGTACCTTCACGAATGAATGTAGGACAGATTTTTGAATGTTTGCTTGGTTTAGCAGGAAAACTAATGAACAAACATTATAGACTGGGCGCCTTTTGACGAAAGGTACGAGCGAGAAGCTTCTAGAAAACTAGTATTTTCTGAGCTTTATAAAGCTAGCGAGCAAACAGCTAATCCATGGGTATTTGAACTTGATCATCCTGGAAAACATAGATTAATTGATGGAAGAACAGGAAAGGTTTTTGAACAACCTGTTACAATAGGAATAGCTTATATATCGAAATTGTGCCATCAAGTTGATGACAAAATTCATGCACGTTCTCGTGGACCCTTATGCGCTGGTTACACAACAACCTCTAAAAGGAAAATCCTCCAGAGGAGGGCAACGAGTAGGAGAAATGGAAGTTTGGGCTCTAGAAGGTTTTGGTGTTGCTTATATTTTACACGAGATACTTACTTTCAAATCTGATCATATGGACACTCGTGAAAAAATATTTGGTGCCATTTTCAAACGAGAACCAATGCCTAAACCTAGCACTTTTACAGAATCTTTCCGATTGCTCAGTCGAGAACTACGATCTTTAGCTCTAGAATTGAATCATACTATTCTATCTGAGATAGACTTTCAGATAGATAAGAAGGAAGTTTGATCAAAATAAATCAAAATTATTTTTTATGAGTGACCAGAATAAACACGAACAACTTCAAATTGGATTAGTTTCTCCCGAGCAGATTCTCGCTTGGTCTGAAAGAATATTACCTAATGGAGAAAGAGTCGGACAAGTGACTGCAGAACAGACTTTAGATTATAAAACTTATGAACCAATAAGAGATGGATTATTTTGTGAAAGAATATTTGGACCTAAGAAAAGGGGAGTTTGTGCTTGTGTAAAACCTCCAATGATGGAAAATGAGAAGGAAAACTACGACTCCAATTTTTGTACTCAATGTGGAGTTGAACTTGTTATTGATCCTCGAATTCGAAGATATCGAATGGGATACATTAAATTGGCATGCCCAGTTGTTCATATTTGGTATTTCAAACGACGTCCCAGTTATATCGCGAATCTATTAGATAAACCTCGTAAAGAATTAGAAGACCCAGTATACTGCGATGTGTGACTTGATCACAAGCTCCGATTATACAGATCCATAGGAACTGTCATCCTATTTAATCTAATTGGGATGCCCTTAGCTCTGACACGCCCCTCGGCAAGAGGGGCATGAAGCTCAGAATTAGAAACATGTTGATAAAGAGGAATGAATCTAGGGTTAATATCTTGTATATTATGAAATTAAATTGCTAATTGGACTTCGTAAAAATACTTCTTTTATTAGAAAGAAAGAAACAAAATGGAATCCAAAATCTGTTTCATTTTTCTTTTTATTCATAGATCAAAAAGAAGATATGGTTATAGGAGTCTATTCATCGCACATATGCTTCAAATAGTATTGCAACCATCGAAGTAAAACAGAAACCTACAGGATCAATTAATAAAGAGATACAGACAAGTAAATCCCATATGAATTTCAAATAAATTCAAGGTCTTTCACAAAGAAATGTATCGGGAGGGAGACTGCTCACTAATTCCATATTTATGTCATAATACGAATTGTAAACCAATAATTGAATTCACTTGGAACTTGAGCAAAGAGTAACTATTTAGTTTTATCACTTGGGAACGAAAACCGTCGGGATACATTACCAGAGAGCAAAAAAACATTTTTTGCATAATGATACATAATCACTTTCCATTTTGGTATAGTTACTTGAGCCGGATGAGAGGAAACTTTCATGTCCGATTCTGAGGGGGGGGAAAAAAGATTGTAAAAACCTATCCAAATGTTTGTATTACTAGGCCCACAGCTAACAAGCCAACTTTATTGCGATTTCAGGGAGAACTTCGTGAATATGAGTATAAATCTTGGGCAAAAGATATTGCTTCTTATCTCTCTTGGGATTTTCCGCTATTTCAAGAGCGAGAAATTGCCACTGAGGAAAAGCTATCAGAGAACAATTAGCTGGTCTAGATCTGCAAATGATTATAGATCATTCATATATAGAATGGAAGGAAATAGATACGAAAATATCTATATTATTCTCTCGGAGGAGGACAGAAACCGAATTTTCGAATCAATTCTCGGACTCGGAGGAGACAGAAAACGAATTTTCGAATCAATTCTCGGACTCGGAGGAGACAGAAAACGAATTTTCGAATCAATTCTCGGACTCGGAGGAGACAGAAAACGAATTTTCGAATCAAGACTGTCCTTTCAAAAAACTATATAATAATATGAAGAAAAAACTTTTTTCACTTCAAATAAGAAAGGATCGTTTGGTTAGACGAATGAAATTTGCTAAATATTTTATTCAAACAAATGTAGAACCACAATGGATGGTTCTATGCCTATTACCAGTTCTTCCTCCCGACCTGAGGCCAATGTATCAATTAAATGAAGGTGGAGTGATTACTTCGGATCTCAATGAACTTTATCTAAAAGTTATCCGTCGAAATAATAATCTTTTAGAATCCGTAGAATGGACTCGTGCATTTCTACTACCAGATTTATTGTTTGATCAAAAGAAATTAGTCCAAAAAGCCGTAGATACACTTCTTGATAACAGTATAGGCGCACAACCGGTGAAAGATAGTAAGGATAGACCTTATAAATCGTTCTCAGATTTCCTCCAAGGTAAAGAAGGAATATTTCGTGAAAGTTTACTTGGAAAACGGGTCGATTATTCAGGTCGTTCTGTTATTGTGGTAGGTCCCCATCTCTCATTGTATCAATGTGGATTACCCCGAGAAATCGCAATAGAACTTTTCAAGGATTTTTAATTCGTGATCTAGTTGAACGACAGATTGCCCCCAATCTAAGAACTGCTAAATTTTTAATTCGAGATAGGAAATCTATTATATGGAACGTACTTAAACAGACTATCCAAAGACATCCCATATTGTTAAATCGAGCACCCACCTTACACAGATTAGGAATACAAGCATTTCTACCTGTTTTTAATAGAAGAACGTGCCATTCGGTTGCACCCATTGGTTTGTGCAGGATTTAACGCCGACTTTGACGGAGATCAGATGGCTGTCCACGTACCTTTATCTATGGAAGCTCAAGTCGAAGCTCGTTTACTTATGTTTTCTCATCTCAATCTTATCTCTCCAACTATAGGAGATCCTATTTGTGTACCGACTCAAGATATGCTTCTAGGACTTTATAGATCAACTCTTCAAAAAAACCAGGGCATTTATGAAAATAGGTACCACCCGAATAACTCAAAAAAGAAGATCGTCTCGCCTTCGTTTTATAGCTATGATGATGCACTTAAAGCTTATGACAAAAAACAAATTGATTTAGACAGTCCTTTATGGCTCCGATGGAGGAGAGATATAGATACCTCTATTATTAATTCAGTAAATCGAGAACTTCCTATCGAAGTTCAATATGAATCTTTAGGTACCTTCTACGAAATCTATGATCATTTTCGAATAAGAAAAGGTAGAGTGGGGGAAATACTTAATAAATACATTCGAACAACCGTTGGTCGTATTCGTTTTAATCGAGAAATAGAAGAAGCTATAAAAGGCTTGTGGACTTATGATATCCGACAAGAACTGTCACTATTCAGAATTTAATGTTATTCATTTTATGATCCTTTCATTCATGCAGAGATAAAGATTAAGGAAGCCTTCGAGCTTAAACCCATTGCTGATTTCTGCTCCCCAACCCAAAATGGGGAGATTTTATTTTATTCAAAATGGAGATATTTTATTTTATTCAAAATGGAGATATTTTATTCTTATGACACAACCTAAATTCAAAGTGCCTTTTCCTTTTGAAGTGCCCTTTTTTAATAAAGGGATGGATAAATTTGTTATGAAGCACCTTATTAGAAGATTCGTAAATCAATTTGGAATGACATATACATCACATATATTAGATCAACTGAAGATTTTAGGTTTCCAGCAAGCTACCGATGCAGCTATTTCATTAGGAATTGATGATCTTTTAACAACACCAGCTAAACTATGGCTTATCCAAGATGTGCAGCAACAAGGGTTTGCTTCGGAAAGACAGCATGATTATGGAAATGTACATGCAGTGGAAAAATTACGTCAATTG
Source organism: Chamaecyparis obtusa (assembly GCA_027943335.1). NCBI lineage: Eukaryota > Viridiplantae > Streptophyta > Pinopsida > Cupressales > Cupressaceae > Chamaecyparis > Chamaecyparis obtusa. The sequence continues at coordinate 81,845 of BSBK01011833.1, forward strand.
ATTGAGATATGGCATGCTACCAGTGAATACTTGAAACGAGAAATGAATCCGAATTTTAAGATGACTGATCCTCTTAATCCAGTACATATGATGTCCTTTTCAGGAGCTAGAGGAAGTCTATCTCAAGTTCACCAATTAGTAGGTATGAGAGGATTAATATCAGATCCTCAAGGAAAAATTGTGGATCTACCCATTCAAGGAAATTTATGCGAAGGACTTTCTTTAACAGAATATATTATTTCATGTTACGGTGCTCGTAAAGGAGTTGTAGATACTTCTATACGAACAGCAGATGCTGGATATCTCACACGGTAGACTTGTTGAAGTAGTACAACACCTCGTTGTACGTAAAGTAGATTGTGGTACTATCCAAGGTCTTTTTGTAAATCTTATTCAAGATCAAGAAACAATAAAAATCAATTTGTTCTACAAACACTAATTGGTCGTGTATTAGCAGACGATGTATATATAAACGGAAGATGTATTGCCACGCGCAATGAAGATATTGGGATGAAACTTGCCAATCAATTATATTATTTCCAAATACAACCAATATATATACGAACCCCTTTTACTTGCAAAAGTATATCTTGGATTTGTCAATTATGTTATGGTCGGAATACTATTCATAGTAACTTAATCGAATTAGGAGAAGCAGTCGGCATTATTGCAGGCCAATCAATTGGAGAGCCGGGAACTCAACTAACATTAAGGACTTTTCATACTGGTGGGGTCTTTACGGGTGATATTGCAGAACATATACGAGCCCCGTTCACCGGAAAAAATGGAATTCAATGAAAATTTAGTTTCTCCTACCCGCACCCGTCATGGGCACCCTGCTTATATATGTCATAATAGTTTAGACGTGACTATTGATAATCAATATGAAGTAAAAAACTTAACGATTCCGCCAGAAAGCTTGCTATTCATTCAGAATAATCAACTCGTGGAATCGGAACAAGTAATTGCCGAGATTCGTGCCAAAAAACCCCCCTTTAAAGAAAAAGTCAAAAAATATATATATTCTGGCCTGACAGGAGAAATTCACTGGAATATCCCTATACAGTCTCATTTAATAGACAAGACAACTCATTTATGGGTATTATCGGGAGGTATATATGAATCCGCTTTTCATAAAGATCAAGATCAAGTGGATATTCCAGAACTTCTTCTTTACAAACATAAATCACTTTCGAATTATTCAGTGGATCAAGTGAAACACGAATCAGTTGACTCAAACTGTTTTGAAAAAGGGAAAAAAAATCTTGAATTATCTCGAAACTGATCGAACCATACCTAACAAACATCAAGACTCTATCGATTGCACCATTCTTTTTGAAAATACCAACAATATGAGGGTAAAAAACGAACTCATCGTACCATTATGGTGTGATAAACAATGGGTAAAGCGAAGAATCCCTTGTCCTTATTTAATTCTTAGAATCCCCAGAGAAGGTATTCTTTATAAAAATGACAACATTTTTGCTTTTTTTAATGACCGTTTTTTCGATGGAAAAAGAAAGGAATTTTCTTGAAAATCAATTAGACGGAAAGCCCAGATTAAAAGTAAAAAAGGCTTATGCTTCTCTTATTTCAGTAAGAACAAATACGATCATTATCAATATGATTCAAATTAGCTTGCTGAAATACCCTTTTTTCAATATGGCAAGTTCTCCATTTTTGTTTCATAACAAATTAGGTCACACTAATTCTTTTTTTTCGAATGATCAAAGTCAATTACTTAGTAAGGGAACTATTCGTTCAGTACCTAATAAGAATAAAAAAGAGAAATCTTTCTCATTCTTTCTCCTTCTGATTTTTTGCAAATCGTTTTGTTTAATGATTTAAAATGCTTAAATACAGTAAAAAAGTCGGATGCAAATAAAAAAATACCATTGTCAGGTCTCCTGGGTCATTTACATAGTATTGCAAATCGTTTTCCAGACTCTCATTTGATGACTTATAAAAAAGTGTTACTAAATGAACATTCAATTTTCTAACTATGACTCGAATACTTTTCAAGGAGCTAAATGCTATTTTATGGACGAAAAGAGGGGAATTTATAAATTTGATTCATGCAAGAATATTATTTTCAATTTCTTCAATTTGAATTTGTACTTTTCCCTATCCAATTTTTTTGAAAAAACATTTCCAGTAGTCAGCCTTGGACAATTTTTTGCGAAAGTATATGGATATCGAAGATAACAACTCCAAGGATCTGGTCAAATTGTAGTTGTTCGTGAGGAATCTTTCATCATTAGATTATCTAAACCCTATTTGGGTACTCGAGGAGCAACTCATAATAGTTATTATGGGAGAATTCTTTACGAAGGAGATACATTAATCACTATGTCATACGAAAGATTAAAATCCGATGATATAATTCAAGGTCTCCCTAAAGTTGAACAATTGTCAGAAGCCCGCTCGAATACTTTAATATCGAAAAATCGAAAAAAAAAATTTAAAGAATTGAACAGACATCTAGCAATATTTTTTGGAAACTTTTGGGGGTCATTCACCAGTGTTAGAATAAACTATGGAGGATAGTCAGAATCAGTTAGTCAATGAAATTCAAAAGATTTATCGATCCCAGGGGGTACAAATTTCTGATAAACATATAGAAATTATTGTGCGCCAAATTACATCGAAAGTTTTAGTTGTAGATGTCGAAAAGTCCGAAATCAAAATTTTGAAAATGGACTAGATAGTGTTTTTTTACCCGGAGAACTCATTGGATTATCACGAGTCCAAAGAATGGATCGTGCTCTAGAAAAAAGAATAAACTATCGAACCATTTTATTGGGAATGACAAAGCATCTCTGAATACTCAAAGTTTTCTATCGGAAGCAAGTTTTCAGGAAACTGCTCGGGTCTTAGCTAAATCTGCTCTTCAAGGTCGTATTGATTGGTTGAAGGGCTTGAAGGAAAATGTTATTCTCGGGAGAATGATACCTGTTGGTACTGGATTCAACTCTTTGGAAAAACGGAGTAAAATGGATCCGAGAATGAGGAACAAAAGTATATTTATCATAAAGTGATAGATTTTTTCTTTGATTATGAATATAAAGTTTTATCGCAAAAACAAAAAAAAAAAGTGAAAAAAAAAACTAGTTAAAATAAAAAGAAAAAAATCAAAACGAGCAGTCAAAAAGTCATTTTTATACAATAAATAAAGAAATAGAACAAATTTACTTTATATTATTGTATAAAAATAAAGAAAAATCAAATGAATAATTGTACCAAGTACGTTACGGCAAGCAATCTAACCCATTCCATTGGAATGTAGATATTTCAGTTCATATTAAAAAACAGAAAAAGAAAATGACGAAAAAAAAATTGGAACATCAATTTGAAAGAGATGGTAAAAGTAGGAGTTCATTTTGGTCATGAAACCAGAAAATGGAATCCTAAAATGGCACCTACATTTTTAAAGAACGTAAAGATAGTCATATTATAAATTTGACTTATACCGCTCGTTTTTTATCAGAAGCCTGTGATTTTGTGTTTGATGGAGCAAAAAGAGGAAAACAATTTATGATAGTTGGTACAAAACATCAAACAGCTGATGCAGCTAAATTAGCTGCTTTAGCAGCTCGATGGTCCATTATGTAAATAAAAAATGGTTCGCGGGTATGTTAACTAATTGGTTTACTACAGAAGCAAGACTTGAAAAATTCAAAAATTTAATGAAAAAAAAAAATACGGGAGGATTCAATCAATTTACGAAGAAAGAAGCAGCAATACTCAAGAGAGAATTGAACAAATTGCAAGAAGATCTAGGAGGTATTAGATACATGACAAAATTGCCCGATATTGTAATAATTCTCGATCAAAAAGGAGAATATACTGCTATTCGGGAATGTAGAACTTTGGGTATTCCAACAATTTGCTTAGTTGATACAGGATTGTGACCCAGATCTCGTGGATATCCCAATCCCAGCCAATGATGACGGGAGAGGACCAATCCGACTGATCCTAAATAAATTAATTTTAGCAATTCGCACGGGTAGAGCATTGTAATTCTATCAAAAATGAATTAAAAAATAAAAAAGAGAAGCTAAAACTAAGTTGGTTACTATTCCCAAATCTTATAGAATAGATTAAGATAAAATATTTGTATAGAAATAAAGAAATCTTCTTAATCAATCAAATAATCATTCCATTATTTTATTTCGTAGCCTGACTGATGATAGTGAAATAATTGAGAATCGGTCATTGAACCAAAATAATTTCTTTTTGAAATTCATCTTTATATAAAAAGGGTAATATGGATATCTACAATTTCCTATTAACACGCTGAATTTTTTCTACGAGATATCCGGTGTGGAAGTAGGTCAGCATTTTTATTGGCAAATAGGCGGGTTCCAAGTTCATGCACAGGTACTTATAACTTCCTGGATTGTAATTGCTGTCTTATTAAGTTCAGCTACTCTAGCTGTTCGAGACCCACAAATCGTTCCGAACGGAGCTCAAAATTTTGTGGAATATGTTTCTCGAATTTGTTCGGGACTTGGCTAGAACTCAGATTGGCGAAGAAGAATATGGTCCTTGGGTTTCTTTTATAGGGACCATGTTTCTATTTATCTTTGTTTCTAACTGGGCAGGTGCTCTTTTTCCCTGGGGAATTTTTCAATTACCTCATGGGGAATTAGCCGCACCTACAAATGATATTAATACTACAGTAGCTCTAGCTTTACTCACATCAGTAGCTTATTTTTATGCAGGTCTTACAAAGAGGGGTTTAGGCTATTTTGGTAAATATATTCAACCAACCCCAATACTTTTACCAATTAACATATAGAAGATTTTACAAAACCTCTATCACTTAGTTTTCGACTTTTTGGAAATATATTAGCTGACGAATTGGTAGTTGCCGTTCTTGTTTCCTTAGTACCTTTAGTGGTACCTATACCTGTAATGTTCCTAGGATTATTTACAAGTGGCATTCAAGCTCTAATCTTTGCAACTCTAGCCGCAGCTTATATAGGCGAATCCATGGAGGGTCATCATTAATTGGACTCAGTCTATTAATTCATAAAAATTTGATATATATATATATATATGTAACGTGAAATGTTCTTTCGATTTTGATTCTCCCTTATATAGTCATAAATGAAAATACTTAATCTCTAAGATCTTAGTAGAAAGATTAAGGATCACTAATCCCGTCGATAAAATCGATAGATAGAATAGATCATATTTGTAGATTCATATCTACATAATAAGATGAATAGGTTTACTAATGTTAATTAGTCTAGTAAACTATGTATGTACCCCGGTTTGGAACAATTACTCGAAGGGATACATACATTTTATGTACATAGTTTGTATTATGTTACATATATATATGTATATATGATCTATATAGACTCATATATACATATTCATTATTTAGAGACAGAATATTTCATTTTTGAAATGAAATAAAAAAAATCTGTCTCTATTTCATCTTAAAAAAGAATATAATAGTAATAAAATAATTTTGTAATACCATTTTGTCGGATCGGAATTGAGTTGTTTTCAAAGAAAAGAAATTGTTCTCTAGTTGAACGTGAACAATCAAATCAATAGATAAAACTATAATATTATCCATCATTTATTAATCTAAGAGGAGATTACCATGAATCCTTTGATTTCTGCTGCTTCCGTTATTGCTGCTGGAATTATCCGTAGGCCTTGCTTCTATTGGACCTGGCATTGGTCAAGGCACTGCTGCGGGACAAGCTGTTGAAGTATTGCAAGACAACCGGAGGCGGAGGGTAAAATACGAGGTACCTTACTACTAAGTTTAGCTTTTATGGAAGCTTTAACTATTTATGGATTAGTTGTAGCTCTAGCACTTTTATTTGCTAATCCATTTGTTTGATCTCGGAGACCAAAATCCGTTTCCTTCGGGATTTGAAGGACCCCCCTCTATAAATTTTCTTGTTCAGCCAATAGGGGAGGGGCTGATTCAAAATAATGGACTTATACTTGGTCAGAAAGACTTGCGACACTCGAAGAAGTAAATAGATCGAGCAAAGTTTTTTTGTTATTATATCCTTATTTATCGTTATGCGGGACCTGGGACTTACTAAGTACTCGGAATCTGCTTATCCAGCCAGAATATCGAGTCGGAGAAAAAACTTTGTAAAAGTATCCTTATCTATGAGGGGAGAGCGTATGAAAAATGTAACTGATTCTTTCATTTCCCTAATTTATTTATCTTCCGCTGAGGGTTTCAGGTTAAATACCAATATTTTAGAAACAAATATAATAAATCTCAGTGTGGTGCTTGGTGTACTAATCTATTTCGGAAAGGGATGTGTTGTGCGAGTTGTATATTTGAATAATCTAGCTGGATTCAACCAACTGCATTTGTAGATAGAAAAAGTGCATGATCTCAACGAATTACTTCTAAAGGGGTCAAAATAAATAGGAAGAACTATAGCATTTCGTAATTGATTGGGAAATTTTTTTACCAATCCCAACCAACAAGAGAAAATCTTTAGAATGGTTAAAGCTAAACTGCTTGAAGTCCAAGCACAACTGGGTACTCTTTCCACCGCTGTGCTAATATGAGATGGGTTCAAAGGCATAGTTGGAGGTTGATCCGATATATAACATTCATATTAATGGAATTATTCAATCTATCTACTGAAAAATAGTCCTAATCTCCCATCCAATTTTTTGGGTTTAAATGCGGAACCGACGACCTACACAAAAGCGAATTTATTCAAGAAAAAGTAAAGAGGAAATACGAAAAGAAAAAACAACAACTCAGTTGATAATAAAAAAACCCTTTTGGCAAAAGAGCCCTTCGTAGATTTCGGTCTTTGATAGATTGATCTTATTTTGACATAATATGAACGAAAAGGGTAGGCTTGGTAAAAAAAGCCGAGCGGGAAAGCCGAATGAATCGAAAGGTTCGTGTTCGGTTTGGGAAGAGATTATTCGTTCAACTTATGAATAAATAATCTACTTTCATTAAGTAATTTATTAGATAACCGTAAACAGAAAATATTGAGTACTATTCAGAATTCTGAAGAACTATGTAAAGGAGCTGCTAATCAGCTTGAGCAAGCCCGGGCTCGCTTACGGGAAGTAGAAATGCGAGCGCGCGAAATTCGGATAAATGGGTACTCTCAAATAGAACAAGAAAAAAAGGATCTTATCAATCTTGCTTCTGTTAATTTGAAACAATTAGAAAATTTAAAGAATGAAACCATTCACTTTGAACAACAAAGAGTAATTGAACAGGTTCGACAACAAATTTATAACCAAGCTGTCCAAAGAGCTTTAGGAACTCTGAATAATCGTTTGAATAGCGAGTTACATTTACGTACGATCGAGCATAATATCGACCTGCTCCTAGCCATGAAAAACATAACTGATTAACGTTATATATATTATTCAAATTAAAATCTCTAGATTATATATACTAGGTCTTATTTTTCAAAAGAGAATTAACTAGTGTTAATGGTAACTATTCGACCCGATGAAATCAGTAGTATGATACGTAAACAGATTGAACAATATAATAACGAGGTCAAAGTTGTTAATATTGGCACTGTACTTCAAGTAGGAGATGGCATTGCTCGTATTCATGGTCTTGATAAAGTAATGGCAGGGGAATTAGTAGAATTTGTAGATGGTACAGTAGGTATTGCCCTAAATCTAGAATCAGATAATGTTGGAGCTGTATTAATGGGTGATGGCTTGATGATACAAGAGGGTAGTTCCGTGAGAGCAACAGGAAAAATTGCTCAGATACCAGTAAGTGATGCTTATTTGGGTCGAGTTGTAAATGCGCTAGCTCGACCTATTGATGGTAAGGGGAAGATCTCATCTTCCGAATCTCGATTGATCGAATCTCCCGCCCCAGGTATTATTTCAAGACGTTCTGTATATGAACCTCTTCAAACGGGTCTTATTGCTATTGATTCTATGATCCCTATAGGACGCGGTCAGCGAGAATTGATTATTGGGGACAGACAGACCGGTAAGACGGCAGTAGCTACAGATACGATTATCAATCAAAAAAATCAGAATGTAATATGTGTTTATGTCGCTATTGGTCAAAAAGCTTCTTCCGTAGCTCAGGTAGTTAATACGTTCCAAGAACGCGGTGCAATGGAGTATACCATTGTGGTAGCGGAAACTGCAGATTCTCCTGCTACATTACAATATCTTGCTCCTTATACAGGAGCAGCTTTAGCCGAATACTTTATGTATAAAGAACAACATACATTAATCATTTATGATGATCTTTCCAAACAAGCACAAGCTTATCGACAAATGTCTCTTCTATTAAGAAGACCACCTGGCCGGGAAGCTTATCCAGGAGATGTTTTCTATTTACATTCTCGTTTATTAGAAAGAGCAGCTAAATTAAATTCTCAGTTAGGTGGAGGGAGTTTGACTGCTTTACCAATAGTTGAGACTCAAGCTGGAGATGTCTCAGCTTATATTCCCACTAACGTAATTTCCATTACCGACGGACAAATCTTCTTGTCAGCTGATCTATTCAATGCAGGAATTCAACCTGCCATTAATGTTGGTCTTTCCGTATCTAGAGTAGGATCCGCAGCTCAGATGAAAGCTATGAAACAAGTAGCTGGAAAATTAAAATTAGAATTAGCTCAACTTGCAGAGTTAGAAGCTTTTGCACAATTCGCTTCTGATCTTGATAAAGCTACGCAAGATCAATTGGCAAGAGGTCAACGATTACGCGAGTTGCTCAAACAATCTCAATCAGATCCTTTGACAGTGGAAGAACAAATAGCTATGATTTATACCGGAACGAATGGATATCTAGATGTATTAGATATCGTACAAGTCAAAAAATTTATTCTTAAGTTGCGCGAGTATTTAGTCAAAAATAAACCCCAGTTTGGAGAAATTATACGTTCTACTGGGACATTCACGGAACAAGCAGAAGATCTCTTAAAAGAAGCTATTCAAGAAAATATCCAACTTTTTCTTATGCTCAGAATAGGATAAAAGGGCTTAATCATCACATTTACAAAGCATAACGAATTCTTACGTCCAATAGGATTTGAACCTATACCTAAGGTTTAGAAGACCTCTGTCCTATCCATTAGACGATGGACGCTTTATTTTCATTATTCCTTGAAATACTTTATCGATCGGGAATAAAAAAGTATGATTTTTTATTCCATCCACAACGAGATTCGGGAACGAAAGAGAAAGAATAGATAGGTAACACGGGTATGAAAAAACATTTTGAATAAGGAATATGGATGAGCGGGTAGCGGGAATCGAACCCGCATCGTTAGCTTGGAAGGCTAGGGGTTATAGTCGACGTTGATTAACGCCTCTAATTCAGAACCGAACATGAAAATTTCATTTCATTCGGCTCCTCCATGAGAGAGAGATAGAAAGGGGGGTCTAATGAAAAACGATTATTTACATAATACATAAATATTTTTGCTCTGCTCCATAACATCTATGTTAGTTTAGATGTAGTTCTTTCCTCTTAACTTCAGGTGAACAACCTGAAATAGAAAATACCTATTCACTTGAGAGATGATCCCTATAGAAAGATAAGATTGAATAATATTGGACTCAAAAATCTTTCTAATTACTTCGTTCCCTATTTCTACTGATTGCGATCCTAGAGGAAATCAAATTTCACCGAGCTCAAACAAAATCACGGTGACTAAAGTAAACCAAAGTCACTGTTATCTAGCTATTTGACTTCAACTTTTGCTATTCTAGCAGTTGAACATTTAGTTACGATGAAAAAGAATCTTTTGATATCCATGGATCTTTGATTGATCCGATTAGAGAGATCGGTCTAATCCTTGAAAATATTCTACATTCTGTTTCGCCATCTTGGATGGAATGGAAAATATGGTCGTTTTATCATTCCAAATTCAAATTACGAGAATGCGCACAATTCCTTTCCTAAATCAGGGTATTCATAGGAGAGGTTTAGAACCTCTATAGAAATAGAGTTTTTTCAAAATATAGACGAGAGTTGAAAGATCCTTCAACTCTGTTGAATATAATGATAGAACGAATCACACTTTTACCACTAAACTATACCCGCCACAATTTCATTGTATCATACAGATCGATTTTTTGTCCAATAGGGAAAAGAAAAAAGTAATTATTCAGTAAATCGAGAACTTATTTAGATTCTAATAAGACAAGTTCCTATCATCATATTTTCCTATTCCTGAAAATTCAATAGCAGATGGTTTCTTTTCACTCTGTCCCTTACCTTATTGTTTTGTTTTTACTCTTGCAAGAATAATCCTTAATCCATATTATAAGTAATACCCTATTATTCATTTTATTTAGTAACTATTATCATTATCATTATATATAGTTGTTATGCTTATTAAACACATTCCTTAGAATTGTTCAAGTAATTTTGAATTAGTTTTTCTTTATGACAGATATAGAAAATGAAAATTATGATCATTTTCATAAAATAAAAATGATCCACTCTTAGTCTTTGAAATCTCTTTTTTACCCTTCCAATATGATCTATCCATTTTCAATCTAGAACATCTCATCCAGATTAGAACCTGAAACAGTTGGAATTATTCAAAAAAAATATAGAAGTGCTTATCTATTATCTTATACTGATATATAATACAAAAAAGGAAATAAAGAAATGATATCACAAGGTCAAATTTTGATAGCCCTTTTTATTGCTTTTACTTTATAACAATTATTTTAGCTTTCAGATTAGGTAGAGCACTGTATTCTTCATAATTTGGTCAATTATTCCTTATCTAGGAAAGATAATGGCCTGGCCAGATACTGGCCGGGCTAGAGAAAGCGAAAAATTGTTTGGAACGGAATAAAGAAATAGAATTGGATTCTCACAACTGTTGGTCTTTATTTAGTGAAATGCTATATTCATTTTAGATCTGCCATCTAGGAGAGATGGCTGAGCGGACTAAAGCGGTGGATTGCTAATCCGTTGTACAAACTATTTGTACCGAGGGTTCGAATCCCTCTCTCTCCGTTCAGTCACTTGAGATGACTCCTCAAAACCTATAGAAATAGACCCTTTTACAAAATCTACTTTCTAATCTTTTTTCATCACTATTCTTTACGCCCAGGATTTCGTCCTGGATCGTTTGATAGGAATCCAAAGATAAAGAGAGAAACAAAAAATATCACTACTGTGTAAACGAACAGCTTAAGAGTAAGCATTATGTAATCTCCGAGATTCTTATTAGAAAACGGAATAGATTATCAATTTTTGTATCATATATTGGCATTGGCCGAGCAAAGAAAAAAAGCAGATTCAAAATTGAATCTATTCTGTTTCTCTTTTCTTCTTTGCTCGGAATTGAACAGGATAAATAGGAATTCGAGTACTAATTAAACTATCCTAAACTTGTTTAAGAATAAAATTTGGAATCAATAGATCAATTATCATCCTTACTCGTTCTTTAGAATAAATATCAAAGAGATGTTCTCTATTAAATAAAAATGACATATTCTAATCACTAGCTAATCACCCAAACTGCAACTGTGATGCAGTTGATATTGACTAAAGGTATTAAGATCTGTTGAGAATAGATGTATCACAAAATAAACATCAGAACAAGGAAAAAGAGTTTTACATCAATTTGGTTAATGAAAATGATCCAGTTAGAATGTAACTATTCTAACTATTTAACTAATAAAATGAGAGAAAAAAGATATGTTTTTTCGTATCAAGTTAAACAAAAATCAATAAAAACTTTTTTTTGTAGGATTATCGTTATCGAAAACTTACGGCAGCTTGCCAAGCAAAAGCTAATAAAAAAAAGAACAGAGGGATAATTGGCATTATATTAACAATTGGATCAAAAATCGCATAAGCTTCAGGCAATTTGGCAAAAAAGGGATTATTCAAATGAAAAGCGGCATCGTCTAGACAAATATGGAAGTTGAGGATAACTGACATTTTGATTCTCCGATGAATAAAAATGATGTAAAGATCCAAAAGTATTTGGCCAATCAATCGAATTTTTTCGGCAAGATTAGACTTTTAGTCTTCGAGTTGGAAGGGATCATTTCTTCATATAATATTTTACCTATTCTGATAGAGAATGACCAATGAATGTATATTCTTGTTTCTTTTTAGGTTCCCCTATAGTTAGATATCTGATGAACTCAAGAATCTATGCCCCTCCAGTTTTTCTATGCCTAATTGCATAACACCAGATAAGAATGAATTAAAATGAAACATTGCATCAATTTATATGAATTGATTAAAATAAAACAATAATGGGGCGTGGCCAAGCGGTAAGGCAGCAGGTTTTGGTCCTGTTATTTCGAAGGTTCGAATCCTTCCGTCCCAGGTGGAACAGTATTATTGGAAATAAAAAAAAAAAAAGACTCTATTTATAGAACGGAAATATGATTTCAATAAGATCTAAATAAAGAAAGGGATATTTTTGCGGTGTAGGATGGGAATACAGATCAAATTGAGATAGAGATAAAGTGAAATTAGCCTATTGGATGTATGCTGGTCCTGCTCATATTGGAACCCTACGAGTAGCTAGTTCTTTCAAAAATGTGCATGCTATTATGCATGCTCCTTTAGGAGATGATTATTTTAATGTAATGCGTTCTATGTTAGAACGCGAAAGAGATTTTACTGCCGCAACTGCTAGCATAGTAGATCGTCACGTACTAGCACGTGGATCTCAAGAAAGAGTTGTGGATAATATTCTTCGGAAAGATCAGGAGGAACATCCTGATCTTATCATATTGACACCTACATGTACCTCTAGTATTTTGCAAGAAGATTTACATAACTTTGTGAATAGAGCATCCATAATTTCTCATTCCGACGTAATTTTTGCAGATGTTGATCATTATCAAGTCAATGAAATTCAAGCAGCGGATAGAACTTTAGAACAGGTAGTTCGATATTATTTAGATAGATGTCATAGACAAGAAAAATGGGATCAATTTCTAACTGATGCGCCTTCTGTCAATATAATTGGAATTTTTACATTGGGTTTTCATAATCAACACGATTGTCGTGAATTAAGACGTTTATTACGAGATCTGGACATCGAAATTAATCAAATAATTCCTGAAGGAGGATCTGTAGAAGATCTTCAAAATTTGCCAAAAGCTTGGTTCAATTTAATTCCTTATCGTGAAGTAGGCTTAATGACAGCGGTGTATTTAAATAAAGAATATGGGATGCCTTACATATCTATAGCTCCCATGGGAGCTGTAGATATGGCGGAGTGGATCCGCCAGATTCAAAAAAATGTGAATACGTTGACTCTTAGTTCATCGAATAAAAGAGTGGATTATGAACCTTATATCGACGGACAAACTCGATTTGTTTCCCAAGCTGCTTGGTTTTCAAGATCTATTGATTGTCAGAATTTGACGGGTAAAGAAACAGTTGTTTTTGGTGATACAACTCATGCTGCTTCAATCACTAAGATACTTGTAAGAGAAATGGGGATTCGTGTCAGTTGTGCAGGTACTTATTGCAAACACGATGCGGAATGGTTCAAAGAGCAAATTCAAGGTTTCTGCGATGAAATACTGATCACAGATGATCATGCTGAGGTAGGAGATATGATCGCTCACATGGAACCATCTGCAATATTTGGTACTCAAATGGAACGTCATATTGGTAAACGTCTTGATATTCCGTGTGGAGTTATTTCTGCACCAGTTCATATACAAAACTTTCCTTTGGGATACCGACCTTTTTTAGGTTACGAAGGTACTAATCAAATAGCCGATCTAATTTATAACTCATTTGCTCTGGGTATGGAGGACCATCTTCTAGATATTTTTGGTGGTCATGATACTAAAGAAATAATATCCAAATCATTGTCTACGGATATAGGCCTAATTTGGAATCCTGAAAGTCGACTAGAATTAAGTAAAATTCCTCGTTTTGCCAGAGAAAAGGTTGAAATAAATACTGAAAAATTTGCACGACAAAAGGGGATTGAAACCATTACTGTCGAAGTAATGTACGCAGCTAAAGAAGCATTGAATACCTAGCTCACTAAAGCAATTCATTCTATATATACAATAGAAAAAAATCTATTGTATAATTAGAAAAAATATATTGTAGAAATTGAGTGTATTCATAATTATATATCCATTTTGGATCGGATGAGAAATCTATCTGTATGATAAAAATTCGTCTAAAACGATGTGGTAAAAAGCAACGTGTGACTTGAACGACATGATTAGTTCTGTCGATTATGACATCCGCCATTTTGACTCGAAGATGCTCTTAGCTCAACATTTATCAAAAGAGATATTTTAATAATGGAGCTTGGTATCAACTTTTTTTCAGTTAGGGGCAGAATCTAGGGTTAATGTAAATTAAATTAATGAGCTACCTATCGAATTTGACGTTAAGTCTC
>BSBK01011834.1:5000-67792 GCA_027943335.1 Chamaecyparis obtusa
ATTGCCTTAATGGACCATACTCTTGTAGGAAAATTTGTGGGGTCTAGACCTAATATAGATATTGTGAGAATCTTTACTAAAAGAAATGGGAGCTAAAGGGGCAAGTTCTTGTCATGGCTATGGCTAAGGGCTTTCTGTTCTTTCAGGTTTCTTGTAAAGAAGACTTAGACAAAATCCTTTGTGTGGGTACCTAGTTAATAGGCAAGGCCACTCTGATGTTGCAAAAATGGACTCTAAAGCTTGATCTCAATGATTCTTTCTTTGTCCAAGCCCCGGTGTGGGTAAGGCTCCCAAAACTCCCTTTGGAATTCTAGGTTGAAGATGTATTCGATGGTATAGCTAGATCCTTTGGTACCCTACTCTTGATAGATCCAGTGACTATTGCCAAAAGCTACCTCACCTATGCTAGGATCTACATAGGGATGGAAGAGGGCCAAGATATGCCATAAATTATCATGCTCCAATCTAAAATGGGAAAACATTTGCAAAAGTTAGACTATGAAAGTGTCCCTTTTGCTTGCTTCCACTATAAGAAAGTGGGACATAAAGCTAGACTATGTCTAGTGCACATAAATCTAGAAAAAAGAAAGGAAAGATATAGCTATTAAAAAGATCAAGTTAGGTAAACCCACTAAAAAGGATAGCCTCCCGAGGGAGAATGTCAATCCACAACCTGACTCAGATGTCAAGAATCATAGAGTGTGGAAGAAAAAGGACAAACCAGAGGACACTTTGGTGATTCTTGACTCACCAAAAGATAAGCAAAATCCTCATGAAGGGGAACAAAAGGAAAACACCCATTCAAGCCAAGAAAGCTTTGCACTCAGAGAGGTGTCTGCCCATTCAGAAGGTATCGACTTGGAAGTCAATATTTAGCATGAATCCATGACTAGAACTAGAGACAATGGTCTGGGGGAAGGAGGTGACTCATGCCCAGATTCCATCTTTGTCTCCTTCATCCTAGACTCTCTTGAATCCCCATTGGAAGAATTTTTTTCAAGCCCAGCTAGGGTCATACCTGGTGGTCCCCCAAATTCTCTTCTTTTCCCAGAGACACGAGATTCAAACAAAGTCCAACAAATGGACTTTCTTCTACATACTATCTCTCCAAGGCAACTCACCAAGATGGAAGAGCTCTTTGCCAAATACAAAGATGAAAAAGAGGGCTGGTCAAAGGTTCAAAGTAAAAAGAGAACCAAAAGTAGTGACCTCTCTCCGGTTTCTCCTATAGCTACTAGGAGTAAAAATAGAGTAGATGTTAGGGCTAAAATAAAATCTCCAGGCAGAAAGAAAGCTAGTCAAATTAGGAAAGAGGAAGCTAGTAGGAATATCATGGATGGAATGCAAAAAATCATCCAGGCTTCCTGCACCCCCAGTAAGAAATGATAGATACTCCAAAGGACCCAAGTGAGCTCATTAACTCACACAAGTAGATTGTTTCTCAAAGATCTCTCTACTCTTCTCACTAGGGCACCTTAACTCAGAAGGTTAAGCTAGTTGGCTCCTAGTTGAGGTACATCTCACAAATCTTCTCTATAGCATTCAAAAATGATGCGATAGCCATGTTTGAAACTCAACGGGGCAACAATGACTGATTCTCCCAAAGCCTAGGTTGCAGACATGGCTATGATCTCATCTTAGTCATCACTTTTCTTGCTACGTGGGCCATTCTTTCTAGGGCTAACTTAACTCATCATGTGCTTACCACTGTCACCAACTAGACTACTAACTGTATTTCCTTTCTGGCTGCTAGCAAGGAAACTTACATCATTAGGACCCATGCTGATACTTTCCATCAAGTAGAGTTGGATTCACTAGATGGAGAAGATCTTCAAAGTATTGATGCAATAATTAAAGATAATTGTTATTGCAAAGGGGTTTCTCAGAGGAGCTATTTCACTCATGTCGATCTAGGGAGGAATTGAATGAATAATCATAATGCCTCACCTCCTCACATTTTTAGGGCCCTATTCCCAAAATTTTGTAATCATTTCAAAAAGCCAACTTTTAGAAAGCCCTCAGATAAGGAGGTTAGAAAGAGCACAACCAGCATTTTTTGGCAAAACCAGAGGATAACTAGAGCATACTCGAAATCCATGGTTGGGGAAAGGGTTAGAAAGGAGCCAGAGTGTGATAGTGAGAAATGGAAGAAGCGAACGAAAGTCTGGAATGCATTATAGAAAGGGGACATCACAACTTTTATTGAAAGACTCCATGGTTGTAGGAAGGACATCACTAAAATCTTCGTCAAAACCTAGAATGAAGGGATGGTGGAGATAGAGGGAAAGTCATTTACTATCATAGAGGAGGTTATATCTATGGTCACTGGCATTCCCATCACTGAAAATAAATTCTATAGGGACCAAAAACTATCTGACATTGCTGTCAAAAAGTTTGCGAGGGATGACAAGGAGAC
The DNA here is from genome assembly GCA_027943335.1 of Chamaecyparis obtusa. Classification (NCBI taxonomy): domain Eukaryota; kingdom Viridiplantae; phylum Streptophyta; class Pinopsida; order Cupressales; family Cupressaceae; genus Chamaecyparis; species Chamaecyparis obtusa. The sequence goes on from BSBK01011834.1 coordinate 7,417, forward strand.
AAAAGCGGGTGACCCCACAATAGGGGTTACACTTTTTTAGACATGCTGATTTTTGCTGAAATAATAGATTTTTAATAAAATGTGATTATTTAAGCCTTGAGAGGTTCTATTTGAAGGAATTTATTACAAATGGTTATCTCAAATCCTCTTAGATTAAAAAGCCATCGATATAACATCTATACTCATCATTCATACCTACAATGGAGTCTCCTTCACACCTATTAAAATGCTGAAAAAAAATCACTTCAACTTTATCTTTTGGCATATCAAATGAATCCATTTGAAAAACCTATCTATGTAGTAAGGTACTACTGAGAAAACTCTTTCCAATGATGATAATGTTAATATATATTAAGTTTATTATGACTTTGTATTTTTAGTTTTACTAAACATAGATATTTCACCGTATGTCTACCTCTATGCTTGACGCTTATGGAAAAATAGTCAATGAGAGGAAAAAAATTCTAAAAATATCTATGCCCTAGGTATTGAAGATATCTTTCTATCTAAAAAAATAAAAATGAAATTGGACAAATACACAACAAGTTATAAGCTATGTAGTCAAGGTATGTCTTTTGAATTTAGGTTTAGAAAAAAAATTATGCTCTATGAAAACAATGTAACTCTTTGAAAATGACGTTTTCAGCAACATACAATTTTTCGTGGGAGAAAGAAAAAGCCAATCAAATAAATTCAAAAATAAAAAATATATTTATAATCTAGATAGAAAATCCTAAAATACTCTAATTTACTTCATCTTGTGATTCCAAATGGTTTAATGAGAATATGCATTCGAATCTGAAAGCTTTTTTCAAAATGTAGAGTTTGGTGTCCGTTCAAGAAAAAAAGTGTAACCCGCTATTGTGGGTTCACCCAACTTGCCATTGTTAAGTCTTGCACCTACTACCTTCATGGGACCTTGAAGATGCTTTGGCAGTATGTTTTGAAGGCCCTCATCTTGTACGTCACCCTGGATACCAGGTTTGACATAACCCACACCTATCATTTAATTTGCTAAACCATTTAAGGCATGGTATTAATATTTCCATTCCTTTTTATCTCTTCTCTTTTATAAACAAGAATATCAACGGTCCTAGAGATAAGAAAATTGCTAACCCTGCCCCGCATGAAGGATTGTTTCTTTTTATCTATGAATTCTTTAAAGCCCAAATCTTGGGCAAGGAAATTGAAGATTGCAAAGCTAATACTGAGGACTTTGGGTCATATTATGTTCCTTCAAGAACTTCAGTGGGAAAACTTTCAGATGACAGTGAGGAAGTCAAAAATAAGAAATGAAACAAGGGATCTGCTTCCAAGAAGTAACCCCTGAAAGCTGTCAAAATTGAAAAACCCTCAAAAAAGAAGGATAGGAAGGAGGTTCACTCGGAGGAAGGGTACAATGACAAGGAGGAAGAAATGGATATGGAAGATGATGAGGGTAATCACAAAATCGAAGCCGCACACATGTAGTAATAGGTCAAAGAGGAAATTCCCAAACCAATGCAAGAAATCTTGGGTTGATACTACTATAAGTGAGGAAAAAACCCCTCCTCCTTAGTCCCTGACTGGAACCAATATAAAGAATGATGACCATGTTACCGAAGACCTTAATGATGAGCAGGGTACTAATCAGTCACCTATAATGATAGATGATACTAAAGATGCCTCAGGAGGGAGTATAACAGTCAGGACACCGGGAAAGGCAAAAAGGTCTGGAGAAATTTCAACATCAACACTGTGAAAATGGGAATAATTAGGGAGACCGTTTACCCACAGATTTTGGAGGATAATGAAGGAAAATTCCACAAGGAAGAGTTGATTGACCTAGCTCTGGTTGTTCTAAGTGGTAAAGCAAGGGAAATGGATATGGATTTCCTCAACAATGCCAAGAACAACACGCTGGATTAGTGTAGATCTTTCAAATGGTTCTACCATGAGAATGAGGACCTCAAAGAAAAAATTTAGAGCTCGGACAACAAGGAAAACACCATAGAGAGAAAGCTAAGCTTGGAAACTAGGGTCCAGCACTTGGAAACCAAAATGATAATCCTTGAAAAAACCCTAAAGGGAATAGCCAAGAAAAATTTCAATATCCTCAAAACATCCAACGAGAACTTGAAGTTGCTAATTAAAAAGATGAAAGAAAAAATGGAAATCATGACTAATGAGAGGACTAGGGAGAAAGAGAAGGAGCCCACTAAAAGACTAGGAGAAAGAATGAGGGAAAGAATTAGGAAAAATAGGGAGAAAATTGACCCCCAAGGACCCCAAGTTCATAACGTGAAAGACACTATTCAACTGATGGAAGCCCTTGAAAGCAATGCGGCTATCATGCTCAGGAGCTTGGCATAATGTTATTCGATGCCTCTCTTTTTGGCCATGTTTTGACTATTTCTTTGTTTTTTCTTGTTCGACCCTGTAGTGGCCTGTTCCTTAGTACTCTGAACTGATTTACTCTATTTTTCTTGTATGCTTATCTTTTTGATTCTATCACTATTGTGGGTTTCAGGATCCCTGTAAAACCTATTTTACTTAATCAAAAACAATGATAAGCTTGTTGCATTTATAAGAATGAAGTCAATATAAGTATTTTGATGATCATATAAATATGATTTTCACTATTTATAATGATAATCACAATGATATTATTATACAAAATTATTAATCAATATTATAATTCAGATTCAAAGTTGATGCCGTAATCAACATAAAGTAATTTCTTGATTTGGTTGATACCATAATAGAATTTTGATAATCAAATCAATAGTGTTAAGTTGGTACTTTTATCAACTTTATTAACAATTAAAGTTTATAACAATATCAAATATAATATTGATATTACTTTTTACTCCTATTAGTTATCAATAATGATAACTATGATAGTTTTAAAAATTAAGTAAAAGAAGGTTTTACGGGGACCTGAAACCCAAAGAGTTAAATATACAGATAAGTCATTAATAACAGCTAGAACTAACAACTAAAATAGCAAAGGGGGACAAAGGACTCCCCAAACAAACAACACCAACCAAAATAGGAGACCAAAAAGAAAGGAAACAACAAATAAAATTGGGAGCTACCATCCTTTCAGCTTCTAGATGGAGTCTTCCATCTTATTTTCCATCTGGGTCATATTTTATTTTGTTTCTCCTTGAGACTTTTGATCTCCTTAGTGGAAGAAGTTCCTTGAGTCTTTGATGCTCTGGTTCTAGCCTCTAGTCCTTTCCTAGTGTTTTTTAGCATTTGCATGGCTTTCCCCTGCTTCTCCAACATGTTAATCATCCCACAAAGATTACTGGTATAAGATTTTAGGCTTTCCATAGAATACTTAAGTAGGTTTTCCAACATCATGGGAGTAGTCCTTACCTCTTTTGTGAGTTTTGTCCAGCAGGATCTAATAATTAGTTTCCAAATCCTTGTTTCGATATTTTAGCTTCACAATCTCCTGAAAACACCAATTTTCATTCCTAAAAGAGAAAAGGGCTTTATCATTAGTAGTGTGTAAAAAACCAAGAGAGACGTCCTCTTTATTGTTTAGGTCCTCCATACCCATGGACACAGAATCCCCTCTTTTAGCATTATCCTGGCTAAGGTGCTTTTTATTTTGATAGTTAGCAATAATTTCAACTATGTACAGGATATCATAATCCTCCTCTTCCATTTTCTCCTCTCCATCTAGACTCTCCTCATTACTATAATCCTCATCCTTGGTTTACTTCAAAAGGGTTTCCTCCTTGTCTCCCTCTGAAATTTTATTTGTCTTTGTTATCAAGGATATCCATTGTAGCCTACATATTCTCCTTGGTATTTTGGGACTGCTCCCTATTAGTGGGGTCAAAATTAATAATGATCTTGCCAGTATTCTGGTTAGGGTTCAAATAAGAAATAAGTTTAAATCCTTATTATCATCGATAGAGTCCTCATTTTTGTCTATAATTTCCTCTCTCCCTTCCACATTCTTATTGACTTTATCATCCTCCATAATCTCAGTCACATCCTTAATCTCTTACCTAGAGGCCTGAGAAATCTCCATATCATCCTTGGAGTCTTCCCCAGGGGAAGATGAGCTCCTACCATCACATCCAAAGCCTTATTTTTCTTTTTAGAAAATTCCTTTCTGCTTGAGCTAGGGAAATCATAATCTTCATCCTCAGTAGAGGCATCCCCATGGTTTGTTTCCTCATTTTTTGAGCTCAAAGAATAGCCAACCAACACATCCTTTTTTTAGTCAAAGATAGGGGAGAATCATCAACTAACTAAGAGTCATTTTTTATCCTCTTATTGGCTGGTGAAACTTTCTTACCCTTACCAGGGGTAGTGCTTTTTATATTTTCATTCAGGGTTTTAACACTTCTCTTAGGGATATTGTTCACCATAAACTAATAAATTAGCAGAATAATGCCATCATGGAGAACCTTTTTTTGACATCCTCTCTATTCAGAGCAAGGGTACAAACAAGAGAGTTAAAGAGATAATACAGAAAGGAAACTGAATAATTGTGAAAGAAGTGATTTAACAGAACAAAATGATGCAACATAGCTCTAGTAAAATGACCATTCATGGTAATATAAACCATCAAGATAATAAGGACTTTATACCATTATCTCTTAATATTATTGACAACCAAAAAATCCCTATTTTTAACCATAGAATCCCTTTCTTCAACATTCTTAGGAAATTTGATGGCAGCCATTTTGGAAACTTTCCTATTTCTATAAATTTTGAAACTAGATAAGGGTAAACTAGTTACTTGAGCAATGAGCTCCACATTGAGGATAACTTTCCTACCATCAATCTTCACAATATTATCCCTCCATCTAGCAATAAATTTTTGAGTAATGTCATTATTGTAGTCATGCAATCTCTCCAGGTAGGGAGTAATCTTACCATTCTCCAATTTCCTCCATAATTTAGGGTTCTTTTATAGGTCTAGATAGTCTGTAGGTTGCTCTTTGTGCGAATAACCTCCTATTGTCATATTTTCTCAAGCTTAGTTTTCAAATAATGAAAAATAGAGACCTAGAATAAAATAATTAAAAGGCCAACCTTTCGCACCTAGAGAGACTGCGGAAAGAAAAATAATTATTGATCCTTAATAAGATGAGAAAGCTTTGATTATTAGTGAAATAACTGTTACTCCTCAATCCTTTCATCATATCCAATATGGCTCTCTTCCTTATTTCTTGTCTTATTATAATTAATAAGACTAACAGTTCTCATATCCAAATCCTTCAAATTATTCCATGTCATCGGGAAATTGAGTTTAACCCATTAATTGGTGAATGCATCAATAATAGAATTAGATTCCTGGAAGGCATGGGACACATGAAATTTATTAAAAGATTTGAATAATTTTTTTTCCATTTCTATTGTATTGGATAATGACCACGAAGCTTTCGACTTCCCAAATATATAATTTATAATGTTTAGAGAATCTCCTTCCAACCAAACCTTCTCAACCTTAATTTTTTAGCCAACCTTAGGGAATATAAAGCTCCAAGGACCTCAACAACATGGTTTCCTTGAGAATCGATAGGAACAATCACAACAATAATGAAGTTACCACAAGAGTCCCTAATGATCCCCCCACAACTAGCTTTACCAGGGTTCCCTTTAGCCTAGTGCCATGATAACAATGATAGTCATCAATTATAACTATCATGTTTATCAAATAATAATAATTATATAATGAATCTTAATGAATTATCTAGTTGAAAAGACTATCAAATGTATAATGATAATGTATATAACATATAATAGAATTCATTTTATCTAAAGAAGAAGGTATCAAATTCTTAAGGTTAGAATAATTTGACTAAAGCTACACACATTAACACTCCCTCTTTGCTAGGGAAGATTAATTTTATCCTTCAATAGATCTACAAGAGAAATATCACCTCATTGAGATATTACGAGAGATGGTGGATTCTCAAATATCAAGTCACATGATGTTCATCAACACTGTCATATGGAAATATATACACAATATGTGCATTGGCATCATTTCACATGATGCCTATCATAAACATATCAAATCATGGTATGAGAATATTATTTAGACATATTATCCATCATGATAATTTTAAATATTATGGACTATCCATATATATCAAGTCTCGTCACAAAAACCAAAATCTAAATTATTCATCATCCTGATATGTTCATGAATATCAAGTCACATAATATCCATCATGATATTGGATTTATATAAGTGTCTATCTTTTGAAAAGTTGTCACCTTTCAAATAATATCCTAGGGCCCATAAAGTTGTGGAGTGACACAGATGACAAGTAGAGTTTACACATTAAACATATTAATATAACTATAAATAAATCTTAATGAATTCTCCAGTTGATAAGATCATCAAATGTCTAATGATAATGTATATAACATATAATTCTCATTTTATCTAAAGAATGAGATATTGAATGCTTAATGTTAGAATAATCTGACCGAAGCTACAAATAGTAACACACTTCAATCTTAAGATAACTAACTTGACTATTTCATTTCATTTATTCTGATTATTCAAACATTATCATGTATCCATTTTTTATTTACTCTTACAACATTTAATATTCATTCCAATTACCAATACATATATTCCTATATTAACATTGTTATCTACATAAATAAATTAAGCTTTCTTTTACTAATCATATTACAAGATTCATATATAAAAAATATAATGCATTTTCCCTTTTTTTTTACCTAGAACTACCTATTACAATTTTTCCAATATAAATGCATCAATATGTTCATAATTCCATCACCCTCCTTCTAAAAATATACATTTACACTAATAAATATGTATGAGTATAATAAACCATCAAGATAAGAGTGGGATGAAGTATCAATGTAGTAATATGAAAGGTGCAAGGGCAAGATCCATCCATGCAACATGAACTAAACCTTGAAAGGAAAAACATTAACCACCCAACAACATGGAAATTATACACTCACTCCACTGAGCTAGGAGATAGACACCAAGGCCCACATAAGCATAAGAAAACCAAGGATAGATAAAAAGGTGTGTTCCTAAAATAATACTTAAATAATAACAAGTAATCATGAATCAATCAGGAATACTAGAGACAAGCATAAATCAAAGGAGATAAAGACTTTAGGTCTCATGTAGTGTGATTTTCATCACATATCCCTCACCTCTCAGATTATCCTGACAGTCTCTTTGGACCTCGACCCAAAAATAGGCACATGTAGAATCAAACACCTTTCATGAGGACAAGGTCATTTTATTTTTCTATAACAATGGACATCTTATCCTTCTCCCATCTCTTTCCTAGACTATTTCTAGCCGCATGGAGGAGGCATTAATTAATATTTTTAATATGTATTCCCCCCTTCCTAACATATTTATCTAGGTTAGATCACATAATCAACTCATCAATAGTTTAAACTAGCATAGCAACTTAGGTCCCCTAACTCCCATTGAGAGTCACTCACCTATTCAAGATTGAAACATCACTTGGCCTTTATGAGAAATGAATTGATGGTATAGGCATTTAATAGGTATTATTGAATTTTCAAAGTTCATTTTTAACAATAATATATAGACTAGCATAAAGAATATTTCATATTTAACTGCACTACTACTTCAATAGAGTCCCAGAGTAAAGTAAAATTCATTTTTTTATAATCATTTATGTTATTTTTTTATATTAATCATTTCACATTAATGGGGGAAATTGGAATTAATCAAATAAACTAGAATATATCCCCTAAATATACTAATAAAAAATAGAGAATTATCTATTGAAAACTTGTATATATGTTAATGCCTTGCACTTGTGCTCTAATCAAACTACAAAGTGCGTAAATTTTTTGAATAGAAATCAAAATGTTCAACACTTCTTATGTCAAGAAAGAAGAAATAGAATAAAAAAGTGATAATTTTGTTAGTAGTAATGAATATGCCACTACTCTAATCAAACTATAACCTAAATACAAATTATGAATAGAAATCTTAATGTTCAACACTACTTATCTCAAGAATGAAGAAAGGAGATAACAAAGTGATCATTTTGTTAGTTTTAATGAATATGTTGGAGGGTTTAAATTTTATTTAGTAATCAAATAATGTGTTATTTCAAATGATAACCTTGTTCTAATATTGTTCCATTATCACCGAAAATCAATATCCTAAGAAGGGAGATCCATGATATGATACCCAAAGATGACTTAATTAATTGAGTCATCACACATTATTAGGTTGGGCCCAATCTTAGATTGAGTGGATTGTTCTCTTCTTGTTCATAATTATTTCACTCTCAACAAGTACCTACTCATTGGAATGCTTAATGGTTCAATACACATGTAATGTCCTCAAATACATATATTATATTATGCAAGATTAACCCATTAAAATTAATGATTGATCAATAGTAATGTTATCCATTTTAGTTTTGTGCACATTCAAATAAGGGGATTGACTAAGATCTATTGAGGTTTATATTTAATTTCTTGTACTAGTATTTTCTCCTCTTTCTTTTCTCTATTTTTATATTATTATAATTTGTGTCATATTTCCTTGCATAAAATCAAAATTATCAAAAGAAAATATATGTTTACTAAAAGAACATACTAGTCCTTTCCATTTTTTGTTTGTACATTGTTAAGCTGAGTAATGTAAATATAAATTTTTAACTAGGCATAAATTATATTCTATTGTTTCCCGCATTCAATCTACTCCAAGTCTAGTGAAATGCAAGATTATTTTATATGCTTATAGCTATAGGCTAAGTGTTATGTTATAGTTGAAGTAGATAGTGGAACAAGACCTAGTCTACATGTTAAACAATTTTTGTTCTCAAGATAAACTTCAAGTGATCAATCTTGTTATGTAGTTTGAGAAAATCAAAAGTAATTTACTCAAGGACCTAAAGAGATCTATGTAAAAAATGAATTGTATACATGGGATGCAAACGTGGATAATAAAACTTAGATAGATTAAATTAATGACATAGACATAAGCATCAAAAGAAAACCATATATGCTAGCTCATTGATGTTACATGCCAAAACTTAGGCATCACTTTGGTCACAATTATGTGTGATATAGCTAAATCATTTGGATTTATAGCCAATAGTTGGAAAGTGAAGAAACATATTAAGTTATCAAAGGACAAGTAAACAAAATTTAGCCATGCCTCATTTAAAATAATTAAAATAGGATTCCTTGTGTAGTAGAACAAACAAGATCTATCCATCACATTTTATTATCAATCTTCATATTTTACATTTATAATTTCAATTAGGAGTTTTTTGTTTGACGTAGTGCTCATGTAGGTCAATAATTTGTCATTAATTTTTTCTATAACTCAAATGTATCTTTAAATATGATTGTTCCACAAACTTGCTAACAAATATACGTATTTGTGGGACAATACTTATAGATTTAAGATGCCATTTCTATATTTATTTTTATTCAATTCTACCCTAATATTTGTCACTATACTTTAAAAAATTTAAATAAGCGGAATAATATACCTATGAAACTGGAAACACTTGTCCTTGTGTTCATCTTTATGTTTATGGGTAATGGGAAAAAATAATTTGGTTACATGATTATGCTTGAGCCATCCTTGTAGTGTACAAGGCTTTCATTCCTAGCCTAAATATAAAAACGACCATATATAGCTATGTTAATTCAACTTCTATTCTAATATAATCATTCGGTACAAAAATGTAAGTAACTCTTTTTCTACAGCTTCCTCTCTATAAAATATCATGATTATTAATTTGGTAAATTGTGATACTCGATGGTTCATTATTATAAACTAAAGTACACTATTTGTTTGTATCTAATTTTGGTCTCATGTGCAAATAGTATCTAGAATTCAAGCCATCCTTTTGCATGCTGATGTTATTTAAATCACTTTTAGCTCACTTTATTATAAACAACTACAAATTTCTCTAAAACAAAATTGAATTGGAAGAAGTATAAGAAAATATATATTTGGATTTATTATAATTCATATTATCTCTTCGATTATACAAAAATATTTCTTCAAAGTTGCTCTATTGAATAGAAACCATATTGTAAATTGTTTCGTCTCCACCACGACATAAAAGATTGACTGCCAGATTCAACCAGAAGCGCTTTACGGTATACTTTTTTAGGATACCAGCTCTCTATAAATATGTTCTAAGTATTGCAGTCTTTCCCATATTCATCTGCATCTAACAATACAATTAGCTGAACAGTAAGACATTTTCTGGACGTTTGAGATACAAAATATGAAGAATCTTATGAATATGAACCTGAAAAGTGTACTCGTTGTGTTGTTCATTCTGTTTGTGCTCCATGTCGACGGTAGTACGGACTCTCCTTGCAAAACTCCTCCATGCTCCACACTTAGTCTGAAGAAGGCCGTGATACCAGATGAAACTTGGGCATACGGGCGTCCCTCTCGCAATGTTGATGTCCCTACTTCCACCTATCAAGAAGCGGACAGCGAATGAAATACATAATCATTGGTATCCTATTCTGATAAATAGTTAGGCCAGGCAAATAAGACCAGTTCTTTTGGGGAACTCATTCTATTCACCATTTGATGTATTTCGATTCAGTCTATTCAAAACAGTGTTAATTTCCGTTCCGAGATTAAACTACATCGATTCAGTTTCGTTTGTTATGAATACCATGTGCGAATAGTGAATAATACTGTAGGCACATATTGAGATGGCCTTATTATTGAAATTAATTTACATTTATCATTGTTGATGGTTGATTCATTGAAAACGTAGCCACCGAATAAGAATCTCTTCAGTTTACAACTATTTGCAAGGGAGAATCTTATGAGATGAATATTTTTTTACAATTTTATTTATAATTAAGTAATGAGTTAGACAATCTTATGAGATCAATATTTCCCATATTGATCTGCATCTAACAATACCATTAGCTGAATAGTAAGACATTTTCTGGACGTTTAAGATACAAAATATGAAGAATCTTATGAATGTGAACCTGAGAAGGGTACTTGTTGTGTTGTTCATTTTGTTTCTGCTGCATGTCGAGGGTAGTACGGACTCTCCTTGCAAAACTCCTCCATGCTCCACACTGAGTCTCATGAAGAAGGCCGTGATAGCAGGCGAGACTTGGGCATACAGGCGTCTCTCTCGCAATGTTGATGTCCCTACTTCCACCTATCAAGAAGCGGACAGCGAATAAAATACATAATCATTCCCAGGCAAATAAAACCAGTTCTTTTGTAGAACTCATTATATTCACCATTTGATTTATTTCGATTCAGTCGTTTCAAATTAGTGTTAATTTGCGTTCCAAGATTAAACTACATCGATTTAGTGAATAATACTGTAGGCACATATTGAGATGGCCTTATTATTGAAATTAATTTACATTTATCATTGTTGAGGGTTGATTCATTGAAAACATAAGCCACCGAATAAGAATCTCTTCAGCTAACAACTATTTGCAAGGGAGAATCTTATGAGATGAATATTTTTTTGTACAATTTTATTTATAATTAAGTAATGATAAAACATTATTATGGACATTTTAGGTATATTTATGCAAAACTTGTTAGACAATTATTCACTTTGAGTTATACAATTAAATTTGCTAAAATAATCAGCAACATGATATCTAAGATAGTCAATTGATAAATTTCAGTGCAAATTAATCATTAAGTTTTCTTAATATTAATTATGAATATTAGTCAGTTTTAGATTGAATTGAAAATCAAATTAAGAACTTAATAAACTTCTAAGTCTAGCTATTAAGTCATGTGAACTGCATTTTTTAGATAAATTTTTCTTTGGTGAAATAAAATAAAAAAGCTTTAATTTAATATTTTTTTGAATATTTATAATAAGAAAATTCTATGCAATAATTAATGATAGTGCTTTATTTTAGAATGTTGCATGACTTAAGAATGCAGTGTTAAATTTTCTCAAATCACTATCTAAAATAATCAAATTATATATAATCAACATCTATATCACAAATTCAAAGATATGACAACATATTAAAAGACATATTATAATGAAGTATATATATTTTGTACAGAAGTTGAAAGAGGAAGTAACAATATACAAGTTGAAAGTGTAAGTAACAATGTGTTAACAATTTCCTAAATCTACACTTTGTGAATGCAATAATAAACTTTTTCTTAACCAAAGTCCTCTCCGGATTCCCTAATGTTGCAATGAGAAGAAACATAATTAAAGCATAACTAACTATTTCATCAGTCAACATTAAATGCAATGTGAGAAAGGTATAACATATTGTCCATTAAAGTTAGGTTTTTTTAATAACTCCAACAATAATTCAACATTTTTATACACCTTCCATAGACACATATCATCATAAACCAACTAATGTTGTGGTTAGGGTCAACCAACTAGAGTGTTGATTACAAGTGTATACATTTAACATTGGTTCCATACTATGAGAACATTGCATGAAATCCATAAAATTCATCTACCAAATGGATTAATAAATCTAAGCATTCACTTAGGTGTCTACTATATAACATCCATTAAGAAGCCTTTTATAACAAGTTCACTTCGTTGTTGTTTGATGAGATTCAGGGTGTTTAATACTTTAAAAAATTATGTATATATATTAAATAAATTAACAATAGAATGTTATCTAATCTTAGATATAAGTATATATTGATAATTTCTCCTTAGAATATTATTATTATATATATTTTTCTCCAAATTGATATTATATCATGGATGTAATATATATATTCTTCAAGGATGTCTCATGAAGAGTGATGTTTCTTTGTGAGACATTCTTATTATAAAAGTTTACCAATTTAGAAAATTGCATTATCGACATATTATTGTTTTATCAAAGTTGATCCCCATTATTGACTTGTTAATGTTGATCTTCATATTAACATTGATTATTATATTAGCCCATATATATCGGTCTTCATTCTATTTGTTATCCAAACATATATTTAACTAAATCATTGTTACTAATGATATTGTCGACAATATCCTAATTTTGGATGTTTTCTTGAGTCAGGTATGGTGTTATCTCCTTGGCATCATGGGAATGGACTTGTTAGTTCCACGTGCTCAGGTGGTAGTGATTTTATTACCATTGAGATGTGACATTTGTGACTTTGTCCTTGGATGACCCTCCATGCTAGTTTTATCTTCTTGTCCATTGCTTAGAGACTTTCTAATTATCATCATAAGATGTATATCTTGTATTCTATATGTATCAAGGTTAGTGACATTAATTTAGGATATGTATATGTGTTTTTATTATATTATTGTTATCCCTATGACATGTGCCGTGGAAGATTTATTATCTTGAAGACTATGATGTATTAATTTGTATCTTATTTTATGTACCTTTTATTACATTGATGTAATGGATGTATCTTATTATTCAGTTGAAATGAGTATGTGACTGTACTATATGATTTGTGTTCTTTTAATTGTGATTGATTAAAGGATTAGTAATGCTTCAATTTTGGTTTTTCAAATGAGTGCAATATATATTATGTGATTATGTTATAGACTATTCTTAGTAGATTATGTTGGTTGTGGATTATTCCCTTTGATCTTCAACTTGCAGATTTACACTTTGGTGGATAATGTAAATGAAACTTTGACTCTATCACCACTCCAAAGTCCACAAGGAAGAGGGCCAACTGACAAGGATCAAAGCATCCTTCTACTCTTTGAGCTTCAATGCTCAAGCGGGTGTACCCTTGACTCACTTCTCTAAAGGAGTCTAAAACAATATTCCACTATATCTCATATAAAATTGTTAAAGATTTGTCAAATAATGTTTGTGTTTGTGTGGTTGTTAACCATGAAACTTCAAGAGGAAGGACCAATTCCTTATCCCAGGGCTAAGAGTCACCCAACCATATACCTCAACTGAATACCTCAAATCAAACATAATGGAATCCAAGGTAAGTGCTTTGCCTATTACCCCTTTCCCTTAAGCACAAGGACATGAAATTCTACACCTGACTCCAAACTCACTAAATTCACCTAGAAGACTTTAATCCTAACTTTGTTAGGAACTCTAAGATAAATTTAAAATACTCTTTGTTTACCATATGTTAGCACACTTTGTGAAACTAACATATATGAGCTTAGAGACAAGCAAGAAGACATACACAAGATACAAGATTAGGATTCAAAATGTTCTCATTAACACAATCAGGATCAACATACAGTCAGAATGATACCAAGATGAGAAAAGTCACAAAACCTGATGAAGGGTACTCCCCTTAATACCACAAACACATGACAGAAATAGAGAAACAACAACAATATGCAAGAATAGAAAATTGGCTTCTTATTATCTCCACAAATGTGGAATTACAAACTTTCAGAATTACAATATGCAAAGCCACATGGGCATTCCCTTACAATATTCTGTAGGACAAAGCCTCGAACTATTACCCAGATCTACTACCCAAAACTATTCTGAACTGCCTAAGACAATAATACAGCCTTCCTTATATAGGCAATTTTCCACCGCCTGGGAAGGTTCCAGAATTTTAGCCAATAAGGCCGACCAACTTAGAATTATTTTATTTTACATTTTATTACATCATAGTCGGCTCAAGATAACCTTTGAAACCCGAACATAAATTTTGAAGAAAAATATTTTCTGCCATTTCAGGTGGCCCAACTTCCGAAGACCATAAGTCATCACCAGTTGACCTGCTCGGCTATTATAACCCCATTTCGAAAATGCCACGAAGCGCTCTACAGGCTTGACTAGCACAAGCGCTTGTCACCCAAATTTTTGACCTCATCCGGGGCCTCTAAAGCCTTCAAAACTGAGTTCAAAGTTTCTGTACCCTGCTGCCAATACCGAAAATCTTCAATATCTTCCAATATACACTTGATCTGGCAATGAAACTTTACTGGCAGACTTATATGACCAAAATGAACCTCCAAGAAAGAAATAAGATCATTCTGAGCACATACGAAAATTACCAAAAATAGTAACTTTCCATAAATAGCAGCTCTGCACAAAATAGCCCTTATTGAATACAAAAATAGAAATATTTTTGGGTGATGCAAGATTGCTCTTACACCCAGGATGCTCCTACATCAAAACCAGACTTCTATCAGTATATTACAGTAAAAAACCAGGGACCAAAAGCAACAAGATTTTGGAACCCTTGTAAAATCCAAAATTTTGCAACTTATACCCCCTAATCATCTTGAAATTTGCAACAAGCTACAGATGACTAGGGTTAGGGTTTCAACCACCCAACCTACTGGAAATGGTCTAAAAAGTTATTACAGGGGTGAGAAACACATCAAAATTAGGAAAGAGGAAACCAGAATTGATCCACAATCATGAAAGTCCTCTCTGTAGGTACAGGCGATCACAAAATCGAGCTCAAAAGGACACCTTGCAACATGCCTTGAGCACAAAACCACCATGGTACAAGCTCTACAAACAATCCAACCACACCCTGGACCACACCACAAATAGCAAACCAGTCATTTCTCACCGAACAGGGTCATTTCTGCAATGAATTCCATAAATTTGGTACTTTCTGGTCACTGGAAGTTCTCGAAAAAATTTGAATTTGAACCACAATGGCTAAATCCTTGGCGCTTGCAGAGAACGACGGCCCACGTTCAAACTGAGACCAGCTTTAAAACATAGCCATCCGATCCAACCTCCTTCACAGCTTTAAGATCTTCCTCTAAAGTGGCCCCACCAGACTTAGTGAATTGGCGACAAAGGACCTTCGCCAATTCTCTAAACATTTTGCACTTTCTCTAAACAACTTAGCGACTTCCCGACTACCATTCACGTAATAGCCAGAAAAACTAGCGAATCCTCTTATCTTTTCATGAATGTGCGACCACATTAAATTTGTCGGCACCGTTAACTTCTTTATCCACTCCGCCAAACACTAGACTGCACTTGGGCCTGCCAGATGCCATATGTCACCATTTCATTTGTAGTTCACACCCAGTCATATTGACATAGGACCCACTTTCCTTAGGTGTCAAGATGAACAGCTGGCGTAAGATCTCATAGCTCTAACAAATCACATGAGAACTTACGCCGGCCGTAGGATCCATCCTCGTCACAGACCCTTCCGACTGTTGGGCCAATTTTTTGTCATAGAAAAATCTTGTAAAAATGGCCTCTCCCCTACAAATGTGTGTCAAGTGTCCTACCCCTGGTAGTCATTATTGTCACCTTGCTCTGGTCCAAAGTGCATCTCCTAATTCATAAAACCCAGCTAGAAGCGAACTTTAAAATCTACCACAGTGTCGAAAACACACTGTGTTTTTGATGAATCCATGATGTTTTCGATCCTTTACCGATAACCTGTGTTGTTTTCAACCCATTTCCTTCTAGCTTTGTGCACTTATCTGTTGATGTGTCGAAAACTTCTTTTTTTTTATCCTCTTTCATCGAAAACATTATGTGTTTTCGACCTCGCACTAGTTCCCTGTTTGCTGGCGTTCCCTCAACTGCGCAAGCCCAGCATGGATGGTGGGTCTAGGCTCTTCCTGATTGGCTGTCACATGGCCACATGTCAGACTTTTCTGACATGCAATCATGCGACCGCTTGCCATCTTGCCGTGCGGGTCCCAGCTTCTGTTCAGCTGCTTGGCAGTCTTCTTTCCCTCAAGTGCGCAAGTGCAATGTGTGGTGGGACCTAAATTTTAGAAGGCTCAGTGGGACCTCATAGTGTCAGTGGATCGATGGTTGGTGTAAGTTCTCATAGGATTTGTCAGAGCCATGAGATCTTACGCCAACCGTTGATGTTACTTTTTGCCAAGTTTCCTGTTATGCTCAGTATGTCCGGTGTGACATGCGTGCTTGCAATTGGAGGTTTCTTATTGGCCATTGGTTGTTACTGTTTGGTGGTCCGAGGTGATGATGTGGCAGCCTGTGATTGGTTGTCGCATGATCACATAGCCCAATTTTTGGCTATGCGATCATGTGACCGCTTGCCACGTGTCCCTAGGGCCCGATAGTGGGTGATGGGGCATCTTCTGGGTGCAGTGGTGATGTTCTATTAGCCAGTGAGTGGTGGTGTTATCTCCGTGTGGTGGCAGTTACGATTGTGTTTGTGGGTTGCCGCATGTTCACATAGCCCGTCTCCGGGCTATGTGATCATGCGACAGGGTGCCACGTGTCCATGGCGGTTGCGGTGATGATTGCGGTAGGGTAAAAGGACATGTCATGTCGCATGTTTGCATAGCCCATTTTTGGGCTATGCGATCATGTGACTAACCATCATGTGTCGCTGTTGTGGAGTTAATGGCAAAGTGGATAAAGATCTAACAGTGCCGATAATTTTCCTTCTTGTCGCTGGTTCGCAAGATGATTTGGCAGTTCGCTAGTTGGTCTGGTGACTTGGTGAATGAGTGGTCACGGGGTCGCTAGAGTTTTTAGCAGAGGCGGGAAGTATTCCATGAATTGGCAAAAGTTCCTTTATCGCCAATTCGCTAGATGACTTAAGTGGCATTTTCAACACGTGCAGTCATGTATTCGCAATCTCTAACTGGAGTTAGGCCTTTCATTCCATGACTAGGATTTTACCTTGTCGCTAGTTCACAGAATGTTGACCTGGGGTATCTGATGAGTTAGAGTTGTGAAGCCCGAGGAAGATGAGAAATCTACGGTCGGGACTTAATTGCTGATCTTCGATCGAATCAGGACTGCTAATGTGCTGCTGGTGCCAAGACTTAGCCATTGGAGTTTGAATTTGAATCTTAGAGATATTTCTAGCGACTACAAAGGACCAAAATTGATGATAGGAAGGGCCCGAGTTGGTGAAACTGATCTTCTCCGCCACTCTAGTGTGCTCCAGGGTATGAGATGATTACAGAGAGGAGTGTCTTGCCGTAGGGGAATAAATGAAATGTACCAAAAGCAGTTGCAGGGTCGCTTCCAGTTTGAATTTTGCAGAATTTTGATTGATCTTCGGTGCCTTTTAGAGATTCTTTCATGATTGAAGATCAAGTGTTAATTGCATTCAAGACTTAGTGTTTTCCCTCTGAATTGTATCAGATTTTGAAATGCCTAATTGATGGAAAACTCTAACCATGGTTACCCTTATCTTGTTGCATCCTAACTTGTGTGGGATTTCAAGGTAACCATGGGTATATATGTTGTTTTTGCTGATTTTCAAAGGGGTTCCAGCTGAGAGTTCCTTTCTGGTTCCATGAAGGGTTCTTTTCCTGTAGATTTTCTCCTTCTCTCTGCATATAGGGTGTTCTATTTCCATTGCTAGTTCAGAGAATATAATGCATGATGCAACAGATTTGTCTTATGTATGAGGACTCAATTTATTCTTACTGTCACCAAGCTATCCCCATTTGAATTCTGAATGCATTAATCATACATCAAGGGTGTTTGATTTGTCTATTTGCATTGCCTACGTGTTTGCAAGTGGAGTTATCTTCATAGATGTAACTAGTTCAAGGTTAGTGTTTATGCATGTATGAGCTTAGATATCAAAGATAGGTCATGCTTGTCTTCCAGTGGATGATGGTTAATGTATTGTCCTTTCATAGGTCTCTTCTAAAGGGAGGGTCAAAATCCTTTGATGGATAATAGCATGCTTGAATGCACAGGTGGGTGTTAAGTTGAGGTTTGGTCATGGTGTATGATTGATGTTAGGCATCAACACATTAAGCATATTATGTTCTTGTTTCATAGCTTTCTTTTACAATAGGGTATTTGACTCTGTGGCCCATTGGACAAGGCACTGGTCTATCAAAGACTTAGGGTATCTCAGGGGTCCCTTCAAACTCATCTTTAAAATCATTTCCTTTTAGTTCCACCCTTTCCCTTTCATGTTGTTAGGATAGGTTTCTAGCTTTCAATCTCATTCCATGCAAGTAGGGCTATTGCATGAGACTTTCTATCATTGGGGTACAGGATACCTATAGGAGATTGATTGCTATTCCACATTAATCTATCTACAGGCCTTTGGTTTTGTCATGAGGTGTCTTGAGTGTGCAGATAAGGCAATACCCACCTGAGTGAATGTAGAGCTCAAAGAAGAAGGAGGATTTCTCTCTATCCTCATCAATTGGTGTGTTTTTCTTGTCAAGCTTGAGTGCCTAACCTGTGATTCTAAGCCCAACTATTTGATTCAAGCTTGGTCCTATAGGGAAAAGAGCCAGCACCAACAATGGCCCCACTTCTAAGCACATCCACATCAGCCAATAAGAAACCTCCACCTACGCAGACATGTCACACCAGACCCACTGTGGACAATAGACAACCTGGCAAGATGGAAAAATATTGACAGATGGCGCATGATCTCAAAGGCTGAGAATATTCCTTGAGATTATATGCTGACCGTCGATTAAAAGTCTTTCACTATGGGCCCTTCTGACATAAACCAACTCATCATCACACGGACAAATGAAAACCCACCAACTCAAATCACCATAACTACCATCGCAAGGGGTTTTTCGCATGATCACAAGCCATGGAAATGGCCCTTGCGATCATGCAACAAGGCCATGGGACCGCCACATCACCCATCTCTCTGCATCTCCTTGGCCCATCGACGAAATGCTACCGCACTGCCATGGATACGTGTCAACCAGTTGCATGATCGCATAGCCAAAAACTAGGCTATGCAATCATGCGATAGCCAACCCAAAGCCACCACATCACCACCTCAAGGACCACTACCAAAGAAGCCTTACCCTTTCGGAGGATCAGACGGTTGTCATGAAAGTGCATAGCCTTGAAAAATTCTTCATGCTTTAACGATAACCATTGATGCTCTGACACATCAGGACCCTCTACCCCATCTGAAAACTAGGTCCCACCATCCATCGCACCTGCGCACTAAGGCAAAGTAAACCGCTAGGCAGTCGAACAGAAACTGGGACCCGCATGGCTAGGTGGCAAGCGGTCACACGATCGCATGTCAGAAAAGTCTGACATGCAGCCATGCGATAGCCAATTAGGAAGAGCTTGGACTCACCATCCACGTCAGACTTGTGCAGTTGAGGAAATGCTAGCAAACAAGGAACTAGTGCGAGGTAAAAAACACACAATGTTTTCGATGAAAGAGGATCGAAAACACACAAAGTTTCTGACACGTCAACAGATAAGTGCACAAAGCTAGAAGACAAAGGGGTTGAAAACAACGTAGGTTATCAGTAAAAGATCAAAAACATCATTGATTTTTTAAAACACTATGGGTTTTCGACACTGTGACAGAATTTTAAAAATGCTTCCCACAGACCTTAGGGCTTGAAAAGCTTTCTGGGTTTTGCACATTAGCAGACGCGACCTGGGCTGAAGCAAGGTGACACATAAAGAGCACAGGGCAAGACATTTGACAAACACTTGCAGAAGAGAGGCCAATTTCATGAGACTTTGCAATGACAGAAAAAGACCTAACAGATTAATTAACTTATACATAATTCTACGTCATGGAACCCTTGAGACTTTTAATTTTTAAATGAGTTTCATTTATGAATATGTATTGTCTTATGTTATATTGCTTCCACATTCTTATTCATGATTGATTGTAAACCCTTAAGAAAAAAATTATTTGGTAAGCTTAGTAACATGTTTTATATTAATTTATGTTGGGTTTCCTTGTGGGGCATTCCACGTTAGGTCACATGTAGGATGAGTTTCATTGTATAGCTCTCACCCCTTGGGTTATCCAGACAATCTCTCTTGACCTTGACCCCCAAATAGGCATATGAGGAACCAAACACCTTTTGCGAGGACAAGGCCATTTGATTGTGCCATCTAGATTGTCACATTCTCCCACTCACATTTCTTGCCTATACAATTTCCAGTGGCATGGATGAGGCATCAATTAATCATTTTAATATGTATTTCCCTCCTTCCAAATTTATTTATCTAGGCTATCGCGAGATTAATCAGCTCATCAATGGGTTATCCTAGCATAGTCATTGAGGCACCAGACTCCCATTGAGAGTCACCCACCTACTATACCTAGGCTCTTTACCCATAAGCTAAAATGCATGAAAAATTTCATGCATGTAAAAAAAACTTAATTTTAAAATATTAAAATTTATTTTGGTGGTAATTTATTTTGTCATTAACATATATGTAAAATAGATTATAAGATATCACATTAAATAATTCTCTAAGTATGATTTTAAATATATTATATAATCATAAATAGACAAATCTGTTATATTTAAATCATAAATTAAATTTTTTAATTATTAAATATTAATAAAAAGAATATTTGATTTCAACATCACTTGGCCTTAATGAGAAATGCATTGAGGGTATAGGAATTTAATAGGTATTGTTTACTTTTAAAAATTTGTATATAATAATAATCTAGACTATCATAAAGAATATTTTTCTTTTGACTACACTAGTACTTTCATAGAGTGGGAGTAAAGTAAAATTATCTTTTTGTATAAACCTTTATATTATTTTTTTATATTAATTATTTCACATTAATGGACGAAATTGAAATTAATCAAATGACTTGGAATATATCCCATAAATATGCTAATAAAAAATGAAGAAATATTTATTTAGAACTTGTTTATATGGTAATATGTTTCACTAGTTCTCTAATGAAAGTTCAAAGTGAATACAAACTAGTAATAAAAATCATAATGTTCAATACTCCTTATCTCAAAAAAGAATTAAAAAAATAACAAAGTGGACATTTTGTTAGTAGTAATGAATATGCTAGTGCTCTAACCAAACTATAACCTCAATACAAATTATGAATAAAAATCTTAATGTTCAACACTCCTTAGATCCTAATAATGAACAAATGAAATAACAAAGTGAACATTTTGTTAGTATTAATGAATATGTTGGAGGGTTTAGATTTTATTTAGTAATCAAATAATGTTCTATTTCAAATGAGATCCTTGTTGTAATATTGTTCCATCATCACTAAAAAGAACTATCCTAAGAAGGGAGATCCACGTCATGATCCCCCAAGATGAATTATTAATTGAGTCATCTTTCTCACGTTATTATCTTGGCCCCAATCTTAGATTGAGTGGATTGGTCCCTTTTTTTTCATTAGCATGTCTCCCTCATTTTTCCTACTAATTGGAATGTTTAATGTTTCAATACACATGTCATGTCCTCAAATACACATATTATATTATGCAACATTAGTCAATTAAAATCAATCATTGATGAATAATAATGTTATCCATTTTAGTTTTGTCCACATTCAAATAGGTGGATTGACTAAGATCTATTGAGGTTTATATTTAATTGCTTAGACTAGTGTTTGATTTTCTTACCTTTTTACATTTTTATGAACTATTATAATCTGTGTCCTCTTTCCTTGCATAAAATCAAAACTATCAAAAGAAAATATTTTTTACTGAAAGAATATATTATTCCTTTCTATTTTTTTATTTCTATATTGTTAAGCTTATTAATTCTAATATAACTTTTCAACTAAGAATAGATTGTATCTTCTTATTTTCCATATGCAATCTACTCCAAGTCTAGTGAAATGCAAGATCATTTGATATGCTTATAGCTATAGGCCAAGCATTCTGTTATAGCTCAAGTAGCTAGTAAAGACCTAATCTACATGTTAAACCATTATAGTTTTCAAGATAAGATTCAAGTGATCGATCTTGATAAGAAGTTTGAGAAAATGAAAAGTAATTTACTCATTAACCTAATGATGTCTCTGTGAAAAATCATTTGTATACATGCGATATAAAAGTGCATAATAAAATTTAGATAAATTAAATTAATGAAATAGACATAAATATCAAATGAAAACCACATATTCTAGCTCAACAATGATAGATGCAAAAACTTAAGGATCACTTTGTTCACAATTATGAGTGCTAACTATATCATTTGGATTTCTACGCAATAGTTCGAAAGTAAAGAAACCAATTAAGTTATCAGAGGACAAGTAAAAAAAATTAAGCATGCCTCATTTAAAATAATAAAAAATATGATTCCTTGTGTAGTGGAACAAACAAGATCTATCCATCACATTTTATTATAAATATTCATAGTTTACATTTACAATTTCAATTAGGAGTTTTTTTTTTGACTTAGTGCCCATGGAGGTCAATAATTTGTGTTTAATTTTTTTTGTAACTCAAATGTATCTTTATAAATGATGGTTCCACAAACTTGCTAACACATAGACACGTCATTGTGTTCGTCTTTATGTTTATGAATAATGGCAAAAATAATTTGATTATGATTATGCTTGAACCATCGTTGTAGTGTACATGGCTTTGATTCCTAGCCTAAACATAGAAATTACAATATATAGCTATGTTCATTTAACTTCTATTCTAGTATACTTATACGCTACAAAAATGTAACAAGCTGTTTTTCTACAGCTTCCTCTCTATAAAATATGATGCTCATTAATTTGGTAAATTGTGATACTTAACAGATCATTATTCTAAACTATAATACACTATTTGTTTGTGAGTATTTGTGGTCTCATGTGCAAATAGTAAATAGAATTCTAGCCATCTTTTTGGATGCTGATGTTCTTTAAATCACTTTTAGCTCACTCTATTAAAAACAACTACAAATTTCTCTAAAACAACATTGAATTGGAAGAAGTATAAGAAAATATATATTTGAATTTATTATAATTCATATTATCTCTTCGATTATACGAAAATATTTCTTCAAAGTTGCTCTATTGAATAGAAACCATATTGTAAATTGTTTCGTCTCCACCACGCCATAAAAGATTGACTGCCACATTCAACCAGAAGCGCTTTACGGTATACTTTTTTAGGATACCGGCTCTCTATAAAAATGTTCTAAGTATTGCAGTCTTTCCCATATTGATCTGCATCTAACAATACCATTAGCTGAATAGTAAGACATTTTCTGGACGTTTAAGATACAAAATATGAAGAATCTTATGAATGTGAACCTGAGAAGGGTACTTGTTGTGTTGTTCATTTTGTTTCTGCTGCATGTCGAGGGTAGTACGGATTATCCTTGCAAAACTCCTCCATGCTCCACACTGAGTCTCACGAAGAAGGCCGTGATAGCAGGCGAGACTTGGGCATACAGGCGTCTCTCTCGCAATGTTGATGTCCCTACTTCTACCTATCAAGAAGCGGAGAGCGAATGAAATACATAATCATTGGTATCCTATTCTGATTAATAGTTAGGCGAGGCAAATAAGACCAGTTCTTTTGGAGAACTCATTCTATTCACCATTTGATGTAATTCGATTCAGTCTATTCAAAACAGTGTTAATTTGAAGTCTTAGTTGTCTAGAGGTTATTGAAGGCTTCGAAATCATATAGAGCGTGTATTGGTGCTGAATACTTTCTAGTTGTACAGTTGTTTTGTGTAGTTTATAAGTGTTTATGTGAGTCTTGTGTTGATTACGTTTTCTATTTTATATTTCTATTGTTAGCCACATGTATTTGGGTGATTGAGCTCCTGATTTTGGGTTCTATTTGATGTAATTTGATGCAGATTTAAATGGTTGTTATCTAGTGTACTTGAAGCACATATTTCAATATGATACATTCTACTTGGTTTCCATTAAGTTTGAGGTCCGTTGAGTTGATTTCTGGTGAAAACTTTTTTATAGCAGATTTCTGAATTTTTTATATTTGCAGATCCTAAATCGAAGTTGGAGTAGTATTAAAATCTAATTGAAAATACTAGCAAGGGTCATTACACATAAAGTAGTCGGCGTGACAATAAATAATCTAGTTTTAAAATATAAACAATTTGTTTGTTAATAATTTATTAGCTCGTAACATATATGTAAGATAGATTGCAAAAGATCACATTAAATACTAGAATAAGGATAGTAATAAATATGTTATATAATTAGTAAAAGACCAATTATTTATATAGAGTCATAAATTAATTTTTTAAGTTATTATATATAAATTAAATTAGTATTTGATTAAAACATCATTTGACCTTTATGAGAAATGCATTCAAGGTAAGGGCATTTAATAGGTATTGTTGACCTTTTATAATTCATATATATTAAAAATCTAGACTATCAGAAATGATATTTTACCTTTAAGTTAATATCATTCACTACTACTTAAATAGAATGGGAGTAAAGAAAAATTTATATTATCAAAGAAAATAGAAATTAATGAGATGAATTGGAAAACTAACTATTAAATAGAGAAACTAAAAAAAATAAAGAGAGATATTTACTAGTAATATGTATCTATCGTAATGTCTTTCATTATTGCTCTAATCAAACTAGAACCTAAATATAAATTATGAATGGAATTCATATTGTTAAACCCTCCTTATCTCAGGAATTAATAACATAAATAACAAAGCATGCTCTTTTTTTAGTACTAATCAATAATCTAGAGGGTTCAAATTCCATTTAGTAATCCAATAATGTGATCCATCATGCCCTCACATCACTATCGAAAGAGTGACCCTCCTTATCTCAAGAATTAATAACATAAATAACAAAGCATACTCTCTTTTTTAAGTACTAATCAATATTCTAGAGGGTTCAAATTCCATTTAGTAATCCAATAATGTTTTCCATCATCCACTCACATCACTATCGAAAGAAGTGAGATCCAAGATAAAGATCCCCATATGTCTAATTAATTGAGCCATCTCATATTCTTAGCATAGCTTGAATCTAAAAGTGAGTGGATTGGGATCTTCTTGTTCATAATTATGTCGCCCTTAGCTTGCCTAGTTGTTATCATGCTTAACATGGGAAGACATATGTCAATATTTTTAATTTTCTCCACATTCTAGTACAGAGATAAAATAAGATCTATTGTGGCTTATAATATCTTAGTTACATAAGTGTTTCATCTTTTCTTTTTATTTTTTTCTTTTTCATGTTATTATAATTTGTCTTTTTTCCCCATGTTATTTGTAAGGGGTTGTTGATTCACTAAATGAAATTCAAGAGATGGGTTTGAGCGGCGTGTTGGACACTCTCAGGTGTGGTGTAGTTTGATGTTTGGTGCATCATGTGAGGAGTATCTGATGGGGAAATGTTGTGCATAAGGTGCTCATAATTGAGAGGCGAGCTGGGTGTTCAAAGTTGTGGTGTAGGAACTATATGGTGTGGCTCTGAGGTGTAGACTAAGAGGATCAGTGCCAAAGTGCATCAAGTGAGGCTAAGGTGGTCGACCTCCCTTAAGAGGTATGAAGTAGAGCAGTCCTTCCCTACTATAGTCATACGGGATGGTTTGAGGTGATATCATGGATATCAGAGCAAAGAAGAGAAACTCCACCTTGTCGCTTGGTGGTAGGGTTTTGTGGTGATTTCAGGCTTGATGCCCCTATCTTAGTGAAGTAGAGTAGCTAAGCATATCTTGGAAATGACTCATGGGAGTTGTTTGAGATCTGAAAGCTAGGGAAGCAAAGTAGCTATTCCTAAGGTAGGAGACATTAGAAAAGTGAGTTATTTAGTCCCTATGTGGGAGGTAGCAGTGCATGGGGTTTTTTGAGTAGGAGATTTGGAACTCATGGTGAGTTATGTGTGGGTGAGTGTTGCTGAGCCGGATATGTATGAAAGGTGGATTGGTGGGGTGTCACAGTGGGTGGATATGTTGATTACCTAGAAGCTTCAATGTGTATTGGTATTAGGTATCTCAAGGATCATGGGGTCCACTATGGTAGTTGGAAAATGGTATTCCAGAGGAGTACTCAAGGTGATCCAAGCCATGAGGAAAAGTCTAGAAAGGTGATCGAAGAGGTGAGTTGCGGTGAATGACTAAAATGGTGTGGCATGGTTCATAGGAAATGTGCTATGGTGGTACAACCGAGTTGGAAAGAGAGTACAATGACCAAGGAATTGGATGGATCATGGAGCTGAGGGTATGGTGTTCAAGTAGCTATACATTACACAGGGAATCCAAGGAGCCACGATTGCATGTGTGCATGGAGTTGGTCTAAATACAATGGATGCATGAGTAACATGATTCGTCAAAAGATTCATGTAGGCAGAGATCAAAGGATCGAGGTAGTCAGTGTTTAGGGTTTGGATTCAGAGCTAGCTATGGTGGTTAGCAAGTCTCCTGAGGATCCGTTTGGTGCTTCAAGGTCTATGGCAGATAGGGGCAGTCCAACATGGGGTGACAAGATGGATTTGGATGTGACTTGGTTGCATGCTTGAATGGACTGGAGGACTTAAGATGTTATGAGGTACTTTAGGGGTGTTGAGTATGCTTTGATAGTATGTGTAGCAAGCAAGAGGACTCAGTAGTCCTAGTCACTCAATTTGAATGCAGTGTTCAATGAGGGAGACTCAAGGAGTCCCAATGTATTAAGGAAATACAATACATTTCTCGGGTAACATGCATAGTTGAGAAAGGGGAGCTATGGTGGTTTTAGAACATTATCAGAGTGGTGTTTTTGTGATCATGGTGGGCTCATATGGTTGAGTTCACAAAGGTTGATGTTAGTAGCTTGTATCTTATAGGGGATATGGAAGGTGAAAACATGAGATAGCTAGTAAATGGTTCAACATGGGTTGAATAGGAGTAGACATGAAGGGCTCGAGGTAATGTATGAGGTGCACTAGATTAAGTGATTCAAAAGGATTTAGCATGTGCTTCTATTCTATAGGGGTGTACTTCAATGTGACAGTCAAGTGATGGGTGTTTGATGAAGGGGAAGGCATAGTCTAGAAGTGAGAAATCAGCTCATCAGCAACGGGAGGTTTTCCAGTGCCATGTGGAGTTGGAGATTCTTAGAGAGATAGATCATCCTAGGCACAATCTAAATCCCACCCCATGACAGTTGGTATGAGGGCATTGATATAGATTGATATCCAACTTTGGGAAAGTTAGTATTAGAGAAATCATTGTAGAATTTGGTTAGTGTGAAGATGGTCAAACAAATATACAACTTCGGGTACTTGTTGATATGGATAGTGTTGGATATGGTTTTAGTAGTGGAACTTGGCTTTTGTAGTCAAGAGGTGGAAAGGTGCCGCTAGACCATAAATTTGTGATGGATGTGGTGTAGCATTAGCTGTGTTATTCACCAGGTCAACAAATTATCTTAAAAATGTGATGATGGTAGTGTCAGGGACATATAAGAGCAGAGCGTGGTTGGGATACAAGGAGCAATGTGGTGTAGGAGCTAGATGGGGTAGTTTCAAGGAGAAAAGGTTGGGTTGGAAGGAGAAGTGTGTTGTAGGAGTTGTATGGTACAATTTTAAGGAGTAACAAGTTGCACTATAGGGTGGCTACATCGGTCATTTTTAGTGTGGAGTAGGATGGTGTGCGGGAGATTATCCAAGGTGAAATTGTGGGCCTGTGTCAATCAGATTTAAAAAGAGAAAATACATGGGTTGCATGGTGTAGTTAGGAGTAGGGACTCATTTGGTATGGGAATCGAGGTAAATCAAAATGGGATACATGGTGTAGTGAGGGGTAGGATGTTGTTAGGGACTTTGGTTGAAGCTTAGGAATGAGGGTGCTACAAGGTGTGGTACAGTTGTTTAGCTCTGTCAAGACATCATCTGAGGTATATGGTTTGGGCCATAAGGCGTGGTGTGGAGTAGGATTTGTCTGGTGTAGAAATACAACAATTGGGCTGCATGGGGTAGTGTGGTGTAGAAATTGCATGGTGTGGGTTTGAGGTAGAATGGTTTGAGCTACATGGTACAGTGAAGTTTGAGGGCTTACATGGGGTAAGTCCAATGTGGAAAATGTTTAGGCCATTTCATATGGTGCCCTCTAGGATTTTCATGGTGGAAATCTGAGGAGAAATGAGTTGATGGTGTGGCAAGTTGGCTTAGTGGCTTAGGTGCCAGGTTAGGTATTAGTGTCATAAATCAGCTAAACTTGGGTTGTAGGGTGGATATGATGGTCATTCTTAGGAAGGTGTAGGTTGGTGTTTGATGCATCCTCTGAGGTGTAAGTCTAGGTTGTAAGATTCAGGAAGTGTATTGGAAGATGAATGTTAGTGGGCATTATGGGTCAAGTTGTTGGTGATGAGTTAGTGACACAAGAGGGCAAACAAGGAGAGGGGAAAAAGGAAAACCCTAACTAGATCCACCTTGTAGAGATCACACATAGAAGAAACAAACACACAAGTGAGAGAGAGAATGCATATAGCTTTCATACATTAACTTCAATTGATTCATACATGTTAGGCTGTAAGGCCTATTCGGTTTAGGGAAAATATTAAAATCAACTACAATAGTCCTCCAACATGTGAGGATCTAAAGCAATCTTCTATCTCCTAGCTTCTATCTCTGATGTCCTACTTGATGTTCTCATTGATGTCCTAAAACTATAAAGAAAGACTCCACTATATACAAGAGGCTACTGAACAAGTCAGCCTTTAGATCAACCATCAAAAGAAGGAATGACAAGATCTAGGTCCACACACTTTCCAATGATAGATACTAGCATTAAATCCATGACCATAATTATTTGCAAGAGTGGGTCTCAATAGGAAACTAAAACAAAAAAATCGGTAAGCAAGGATAACTGAGTGCTAGAAAAGCATCAACAAGAGCTAGGGAAATTCACTGAGCACTAGAGAGATAACCGACCAAACCCGGTAAAAAAAGGAAACTAAGAAACTACCGACCAAATCGATCAAAGAAGGAACCAAGAAACACAGGAACAACACAAACATAATTTTCTGGTGACACAAGATTACCAAGGACCTAAGATGCTCCTACATCAAACACCTGGCGTTACTTGAAAATGATTCTCTGAATCATGAAGAATGTACGATCTGAGCTGAATCCAGTTTAGATTGTGAAATCCATGAACTATCTTCAATCGATCTATTCTTCCACTTAACTAGATATTCTATATATTGTTTTCCTCTTGTACTTCTGCCAATTCTTTGCTCCAAAATATTCTCAAATTCTTTTATTTGTTTCTTAGGATAATCATTTGGTACTGCCATTTCTTCATCTGACTCATGTTACTCACACAAATCAGCAATGCTGAAAATAGGTGATATATCTATGTCATCAAGTAACTCAATCTCATATGCATTTCCACTATCAAATTTTTTCAAAATCTTACAAGGACAAAACTTCTTCATTTTTAGCTTCCCATATGTTCCAATAGGAAATCTTCCTTTCTTCAAATGAACCATTACTTCATCACCAACTATAAAATTATTATGTCTTCTTGATCTATTAGCCCTATCTTTTTATTTATAATTACTTTTTCCCAACTTGTGTTTCACATCTTCATGCAATGTCTTCATGTAATCAGAAAACTTTACTCCTTTAGCACTTTTTTTTCCTCCATCAACAATATCCCTCAAAACTGATATACCTTTCAGTTGTATGCCATTTACAATCTCAAAAGGTGACTTTCTAGTACTCCTATTTACTAAATTATTATATGAAAACTTTGATTGTGCCAAAATAGAACCCCAATTACTCAGTGTGTCTCTAACTAAACATCTCAAAATATTTCCCAAACTTCTATTCACAAATTCTATCTATCCATCATTCTATGGGTTAAATATAGAACTATATTTCAACTCAGCTCCAAACTTTCTCCAAAGAGTCTTTGGAAAGTATCCAACAAATTTAATGTCTCGGTCAGAGATAATACTCCTCAATAATCCATGTAATCTGACAATTTACTGAAAGAAAATATCTACTCTATATATATTGCATGTGATGTCTTTCTACAGGGTATAAAATGTGACATCTTAGAAAATCTATCCATAACATCAAATATAAAATCATTACCTCTTACTATCTTTGGTAAGCCAAGAACAAAATTGATATTGATGTCAATCCAAGGTTTACCAGGAGCATAAATTGGTGTATACAATCTAGTATTCTAACTTACTCCTTTTGCAACTTGAAAAATTCCACAACTTTTCACAAATTTATGAACATCTTTATACAAATATGGCCAAAAGTATTTCTCCTTAAGGAAATTCAATGTTTTATCAATACCAAAATGTCTAGCCAAACCACTACTATATTTCTCCTTTATCAAATTAGTTCTCATTGCTCCTCTCGATATACACAACTAAATACCTTTAAACAACATACCTTCTTCAATGAAATAGTCTTCCCATTTAGTAAGTTTAGTTGATCTTGAATAGGTGCTCTGCACTTTCTCTATGGCTCAGAAAAATTAGGATCCGTTTCATACAATTCTCTCATGTCATCAAAACCAAGAACTTCAATTCTCATCTCAGTCATCAAAGATCTCCTTCTACTCAATGTATCAGTAACTCAGTTAGTGACTTCACTCTTATGCTTTATCACAAATGTGTAACTCTGCAAATACTCAACCCATTTCATATGTCTCTGATTCAACTTATTCTAACTACCCAAATACTGTAAATCTTTATGATCAGTATACAATACAAATTCACTTGGTATCAAATAATCTCTCCATTTCTTCAAGGCTTGAAAAATAGCATAGAATTCATGATCATACACAGAATATTTTCTTCTTGCGTCATTTAATTTCCACTAAAGAAAGCAATAGGTTTACCTTCTTGACTCAACATGGATCCTATTGCACTTCCACTTGCATCACATTCCACTTGAAATATCTCATTAAAATCAGGCAATGCTAACACAAGAAATTCAAAAACCTTCTGCTTCATATTCTCAAAACTTTGATCAGCTCCATGTGTCCACTTGAATTCTATTTTATCTCCTCTCATAGTTTCAGTCATAGCATTAAAAATTCAACTAAAATTCCTAATGAACTTTTGGTAAAAACTTTCCAACCCATGAAATGATCTTACCTCACTAGCATTTTCAGGTGTAGGCCAATTCAAAATAGCTTCAACCTTTTTAGGATCTATTTTCAAACCATTAGCTGTAATCACAAATCACAAATACACAATCTCTGCTTTCATGAATAAAAACTTCTTTAGATTTATCAGCAATTTTTCTTCATTCAATCTCTACAATACTTGTTTAAAATGCAACAAATGTTCTTCTCTAGTCTTACTAAATATCAGAATATCATCTAGGTATACAATCACAAATTTACCCAAGAATTTCTTCAAAACTTCATTCGTCAACCTCATAAAAGTACTTGGTGCATTAGTTAAACCAAAAGGCATAACCAACCACTCATACAAACCTTATTTTGTCTTAAAAGAAGTCTTCCATTCATCACCTTCTCTAGTTCTGATATGATGATACCCACTTTTCAAATCAATTTTGGTAAAATACTTTTCTTTAGTTAAATTATCCACTATATCATCCATTCTTTGTATAGGAAACCTATATTTCACTGTTATCTTGTTGATTTCTCTGGAATCAGTACACATTCACCATTTTCCATTCTTCTTAGGTGCCTATACAAAAGGTACTGCACAAGGACTAAAAATTTCTTGGATTAAACCTTTCTAGAATAATTCTTGATTCTTGGTACATGTGAATCGATGTGGTGCCTTATTCGGTAAACTAGCTCTAGGGATTAGATCCATACAATGATCAATGCTTCTCTTCAGTAGAAAACCATTAGGTACATTATCAAAACTAATTTCACTATACCCGATGAGTAACTTATCAATCTCCCCAAGGATACTATCCTCTATTTTCTTACTCAGTTTGTTAGGAATCACAACACAACATACATCATTCTTCTTCAAATCCTTAACAAAATTTCTTCCTTCCATCAGACAAAGTTTCACAGATGTACAAACATTACTAATAGGTTCTTTAATCAAAGGTAACAAGATCTATCTTCTCCCATCATCCCAAATAGTATATTTATGCAATCTCCCATCATATATAGCATGTCTATCATATTGCCAAGGTCTACCCAAAAAAATATGACAACAATCCATAGGCATGATATCACATAACACCTTATCATTGTATACACCTAAAAATGGTCATCTAGACTATTAGCCCCTTTTGCTAAATCATAAATTGCTTATTCTTGATCAAATCCTAGTTCTATCATTTATTCGATTATTTTCTATGGGCTAACCATTTTATCCTAAGTTGCACAAATAAAATATTATTCTTATTTTATAAAAAGGAAAAAAGCACTTTTTGTCTCATATGGACACAAAAGTCAACTCTTATTTTCTCATTGGAGGATATTTGTTCACATGGATTGATCCCTCTTTTGCCTCTTAATCTCCATGGTTCATTCCTTCTCATTTCTTATAAAAGGAGAGCTCTCTTCTTCATTTTAGATCCTCAACTTTTTATGCTAATGTTATGCTGTAGGATTTCTAGGTCACTTTGGAGCTTTGTTTTGGAGATTTGGAGCATTCTTGGCTTTTACATCTACATATTATCATAGTTTCATTTCTTGCATAGTAGCTTCATTTTCATGGCATTCTTAGCTTAGATTTCCTTTATGCTTTAGATTAATTCATCTAGCTTAACTAGGAGGCTTTGTAATACTTGCATCTTTCATTTTCATAGCTTAGCTTGCATTTCCATTTCTAGCATAGCATTGCATTGCATTTTCATTCTTGATTCTTGAGGATATTAGCATTCTTGCCCTTGTCTTCATTGAATCTCCCATTGCATGGTTTACTAGCAAGGTTATTGGCTTAATAGCTCTAGCTGAGAGCATTCTTAAAAACCTTTGCACTCCATGCCTAGGGAGCTATGGATCAATTTTTGAGACCTCATTCTTGATTGTTCTTGAATGTAATGATTCATAGAAGTGTGACACAATTATAGCACACATTTTTGGTGCCCACCGTGGGGTAGAGTAGCTTAACTTTGTCCTTTACTTTTTGCATTTTCGCAAAAATTTTCATCAATTTTCGGCTTTATTTTCGGTCTCTGATTTTTCTATCTTAGAGTGTCGCGTGACATTTTGCCAATGTCGTGAAACAGTTCTTTGTATAGCGGCATGACACTTTACTAGTTAAAAGTGTCACCCCCTTTGATAGAAAGTGTCCCACTATTTGAGGATTTCTGTCGCCTGCATATAGCGCGAATTGTCGCCTAGAGATAAAGTGTCGCACCCGTATACGAAAAAGTGTTGCATGACATTTCTAGTGACTGTGTTGTCACCTGTACCTGATAGTGAGATTTTTTTGAGCTATTTTAGTTATCTTGCAATTTTTGGGTTCTCTGCTATCTTTTTGAAAATTTTGAAAATTTTTAGTATTTTCAAATCTGTGCCACTTTGGAAAATGAGTGCCCATTTTTGAGAAAATTTTGCAAATGGTATAAAAAATTGAAGTGTGATATATCATTGGAAAGGTCTTTCTGAGCCTAATCTAAGCATGATGATTTCATTTTCAAATTTTGTCATTTGATCAGTTATTTTACTTGTAGATTATCTGATTTTTTATGTGCTAACCATTGTGGAGCTAACAAGTTATGGTTGTAGGTGCACTTGCTTGAGATATTTTTCCAAAAGAACGCATGTCAAAGAGGGCTACTAATGGTTTTTGCAGGGCTTCCCTAAGCACAAAAACCAAATCAAGTGCTTGTTTAATTGCTTTATTTATTGAGTGCGGCATATACTAGTTGTTTCATTTCATAGGCACTTAATACCTTGTTATAGGAATTTTGAGGTGGTAGGAGAGTATGCTCTTCACCCTTGCGGTGAAATAGAAATCTTGACCCATCTTGGGATTTTGAAAGCAAAGGGGTAACTAAATCTTTGCTTGGTGTGTTTGGAAGAAATTTTTAAGATAGGGGAGTATGCTCTTCACCCTTGTGGTGAACCAAAAACCTTGAACCTCAAAAATTGATCTACTCTTTGTTTAGATTTAGGATCCTTTAGAGGGCCTGCTCTTGAGCAATCAAGAGGAATGACCCAAGTGGGGACAAGCCTTTTGCCGGCTCTTCCAACCCACTATAATCTCAAGGCTATCGAGGACACAAAACCTTGGTAGACATAACACTTGTCTTCACTTGATGTGAGTAGCTCATGGGATTGCAACCATGGGAAACATTGAGCAAGAATGCTTAAGGTACTCTTGAGGCCGTGAGGTCCTAGTCCTTGATGAGGAGCAAGAGGGGTGTTATGAACGGAAGCCCTTACTATGAACCATTAGATAGAGGCCACCTTATTTTAGCTGCTTAGCTTCTTGGTGCAAGGATTGATCCAAGTGGACTTACCCGGATCACCCCAAGACACTCACCATATGTGTTACTTTGGTTGTGTTTTTGACACTTCCATGACAATGCCAATACCTCTTGTGGGAAAACACTTGGTGTGAAGCAAGGGAGCATCAAGTTGTGGGCCACATTGCTAAGTAATGAGCCTTGTCCTTCTATGTGGTAATTGCTTGAATTGTCTTCGATTGTGTTATACCAGTGTAAACGTTCTCAACATTCAACAAAAATGGTAGCACTCATAGAATTTTTCATTTTGATATCACAAGTTCTTGTCTTGGTAAGGTTTCTTTTTCCCTTGTTCCAATTGTTTTATGACATGTTTGATCCTATACTGTTTGCAAACCTATCTTTTATCTGTTGTTACTACTTGTCAAACTGAGAAATTGCACTATCCAACCTACAATATTGACCAACTTGCTTTCAAAACTGAGTTTTTCATGTTCACTGGTCAAGAGTCATGCTTTTTGCCTTGAAACTATCACATAGTGAATATTTGCTATCTTCTTGATTTGTGTCATTTTCGGTCTTCCTTGGTCAGTCTAGGTCAGATCTTAGGGGTTATTACATGTTGCTCAATATCCAAATGAATTTCAATGGTATCAATTTTCACAAAATGACTCTTGGTCACCTTTCTTCCACATCTCTCATGTCTTCCTAGTCTCCCATTTTCATCCTTTCTCTTCTTTCTTCATGCTTCTTTCTCTTCGTCCTAAAATTTTCATGTCTTCTTGATTCTTTTCCTCTCATTATCTATTCTACCTTCTTCTATTTCATCTCTTCTATTCATTTCTTTCATGCTTGATTCCTCCTTTTCTAGAATCATGAGTTTCAACTATCTTGCTATAGAATCTCTCTTGAGAAGGGATGATCTCGAACTCATTGCTCAATTCGAACAGTATTATTTTTCCAACCATTCTGCAAGTCATCAACTTAAGGAAAGAGTAAACAAAAATATGCTTGAGTCTGACACCTTTGCTAGGATTATAGACATGATTCTCTCACAATCTCCTTCTTCCAAACACTCTTTATCTTCTAGGTCTTCTCATCATTCCTCATCTTCCACATCTTACCATGTCTTTTCCAAACATTATTCTCCTTCTTCAACTTCCAAATCTTATCATGACTCTTCTCAACATCATTCAAATTCTTCCTTAGCTAAGTTTTCTTTTTTCACTAAGTCTTCCATTTCCTCTTCTTCACGATCTCGTTCTTCTTCTACTTCCCCCAAGAGTCTTTCTTTTCTTCATGAGCCATACCATAATGAGCAATGTGACAATCCTTGTAATACCTTTGATGACTATGATGATGGACAATGTAGTGATACTTATGACACCTCTATTCCTCAGAGTCCTCCTAGTCGCAGACTCATGCTTATTGAAAATGGGTTGTCATATTGGAGATATTGTGATGGTGATCCATATGATTCTAATTTTGAAAGAGAGTTTGGTTATTTTTGTAGACAATACCTTGATGATGATCCATCTACTACTGCTAAGGATTATGAAATGCAATGCGCTGATTATAAACGTTACTACTACAAGAATCTTTCCTCTAAGAATTCCACTGCTGAAAATCAAAATTGCACTTCCGAGCAAGATCATGTTAATGCTGAACCTTTGTCTTGTGATGGTCCCCTTCCATCCCCTACTTCTTCCAATACTTATACATCTCCTAAAGCTTCTGAGTCTTCCAAATCTTTCGCAAATCCTTCATCCAACAAAGATCCTAATGCCTTTCATGCAGTTCCCTATAGTTATCCTCAAGGGCTACCTCTTAAAGAAACTCAAGCTCACCTTCAATTTGGTGTAAATACTTCTAATGATGCTAAACCAAATGATCTTAAGCCTTCATCTACTATACTACCTACATCAGCTAATTCTTCACCATCTCTTCTAAAGTCTTCCATACAATCCCAACATGCTTCCTTGTCCTTAGAAGTGGCTCCATGTCCAGAGGACTTTAAAAATGATAAAGAAAAGAATATAAAAAAAGATCAAGATCAAGAACCCTCCATGTCATCCAATTATTTTCATGATGTCTCTGATCTGTTTCATGGTTCCTTTGATCCTCTATGCTCTTCTGCATTCATTCCACCATCTCCTAAGCAAGATCAAGCTACTACTTGCACCATTGAGCTTATTGACAATCAAAATAACCTTACCACACTTGCACTTTCCAAAGATGATGTTTCCATTAAGGTTATTAAAAATGGTGTTGTTACTGCTAATGTTAACCCTATTGAAGATCAAGAAGAAAATTTGGCACTTGTGTTATCCAAAGGTCCTTGTCAAGATCAAAATCTTCCATCTTCTTGTTCTACCACTCCATGCTCGCTTCCGCTTTCTACTCTTCCTAAGTCTTTGCAAGCTTTGAACAATCCTATCAAAGAAGATGCTCCTATTCAAGTTGTCCACAATTCTATTAAAAATTCCAATGCTCACTCCAAAGATACTGATATCCTTGGTTGTCATATAGATGCTGATGAACTTATTGATTATCCTTTTGCATCTTCCACTTCCATCCTTGGTCCTCTCCCACCACTGCTAAGGGGTTCATGTCTTCCTTCCATCTTGGGTCCTTATGTCCCTTCACTTTCCCCTCCTAATTCTCCTAATTTGTCATCTATTTTGGATCCTTACATCCTTCCATCTCCTATCTTTCCTCAAGATAATATAGATGCATACCCTTAAATCATTTTCATCCACCTACCCATCTAAACCAGTCATATCCTACTTCCACAAGTCCCAAGTCTTTTGGAAGTAACTTGAATGTTCAATACAAGAAAAAGAAGCAATACAAGAATCCATCAAAAAAAGAAGATCACCATGTCTCCTCTAATCGACATGGAAACATAAAGTCAAAAGAGATATCTAAGAAGAAAACTAAAAGACAAGTATGGGTTCCAAAATCCATCATTAAAGATATTCTCTCTAGATCATCAAAAGGAAATAAAAAGCCTAAGGCTATATGGATTCCAAAGTCTCTCTTGAAAGAGTCTCATGTTGAGCAAAAAGTGAAATTGACATTCAAGCTTCCAAAGACTTCCACTTCATCTTCTTCCAAAAACATTATTTCATTCCATGTGCCTAAACCGCAACCTCTGCTAAATATTCACCATATTCCTTCTCGTATTCCTTCATTCACATTTCCTTCACTCTCTCACCACCCTTCAAGGTGTGTGTCGATGTTGATCTTGCCTCTCTTTCTATCTCCCCTTTCACAACCCTTCAATTCATTATCCTTCTACCTTCTATCCTTTTTCCTCATTTACCTATTCCTCATATCCTCCAACCTCACTTGCTTTACATAAAAACTTATCCTCCATTTTTATCTTCCATCTTCCTTTCCCTATCAGCATCTTTGAGCATGTCATTTTAAATCCTTGGCATGTTATGGTTTATCCTTTCAAGGAGCATTATCTAAAAAGCTTGCCTTCTTCCAAAAAAATAGAAAAAATTAAAAAATTAAAAAAAAAAAAAAAAAAAAAAAATTGAAAAAAATAAAAAAAATGAAAAAATGGAAAATGTGCCTTGGTGGAAACCTGGAAACAGGTGCCTTGGTAGCAAAAGTAAAGAGAAATAAATTCATCCTATAGTGAAAACCACTCCCTTGTGGCACCTTGGATAAGTACCGTGATGAAAACCTGGCAATCAGGCATCATGCGTAGTTCTTCTACATATTTCATCCATTCCATCTTCTCTCTTTGATCTTGACAATGCTAAGCTATAAACAAACATTTGGCTATCTTGTGAGCTATCTTACGATGATCTTGCTTTCATTCCATTCATGTTTAGCCTTCATATTTATTTTCCTCCATTTATTCTAGCCTTTCGCTATCCTTTTCCTGTTTGGTCTTGATCTAATAAAAAGAGTAAAACATGATGCTATGAAGTCTCTTGACAAGTCTACACCTTTGGAATGCATCATTTCCTTCTTTTCCAGTACGCATTTGTGACTTATCCTATGCTAGCCTTTCATTGCTTGTCCAAATGTGCTTTACATGACAATTCTTTTTCCCTAGCTTGGGTACTCTTAAGGAGTTTGCTCTTGAGGATTTATTCCCTCCATTCTCCTTCATTCCATAGTCTTTTATCTCTTCCACAAGCTTGCTACTCCCTCTCATTCCCCACCTTGCTAGAAATTGGGACTACACGATGTGATCTTGCTTGGGAGTTGGATGCCTATTTTGTCTGGGGGCATTCTTTGTACATACTTTTTGATCCTGAAAATTTTTTAAAAAAAAAATTCATATATGATGCTGAAAAAATCCTAAAAAGTAGAAAATGTCCTGAAAAAATGATCATCTCGCTTTGATGTATCTCAAAAAAAATTATATATTTCAAAAATACCAAAAAAATCAAAATTAGCAAAAATACAAAAAAAAAATTTATAAAAAGTCCTAAAAAAAATACAAAAAAATTATAAAAAGTCTTGAAAAAATTACAAGAAATCTATCAAGTGGTGAAAACCTGGAAACATGCACTACTTGAGACCTTTGCACCTATGTCTATCAGTCTTGCATGGCACTCATTCGCTCCACTTCTCGCTTTGCCTCTCCTAGCCTGGAATTGACTCTTGTCTTAGTCTAGGGGGCATACGTTGTTTTCAACTTATCTTGGGTCTCCTTGTGCATCTGGGTTTCTTAGGCACCTCGCAAATGGTATTTTTAAACACCACCCTAATTGTTTTTTTCAACACTACCTTAGCGTCTAGTGTTTCTTAACACTTATCAAATATCCTACTTGCAATCTAGATGATGCAATATTTCTCACTGGCAGATGCGATACTCAAAGTTTGACTCTATGACCTACACACACACACTTGCTGAGATTGTTTAACTTTATTTTTCTTTTTGTGTTGTCTATGATGATTTCTTTGATGAGTGTTTTCTCCCTAAGAAGTTTTCAATGATGCATAGCTAGAAGATTGAGGGTATGAGAACATGTTTTATTTTTTTTATCTACTTGTGGGTATATTTTGTTGGTCCTAACTGTCATGAGCATTTATGTTGGTCTTACTTGACACATTGGGATCTACAAAGTATTATCCTTGACTATTTTGTGAGTGCATGCTTCTAGTTATCCTAAATTTCATGTGTCTTGATACAAGCATAATCTCGCCATATCAAACTTAGGTAATCTCACTGAATTAGTCATCTTGACCTCCATGTCTTTGATGCTTAGGTGGGATTTCCACACTTCTATCTGATATAGATCATATTTAGATTCACATAGTTATGCTAGTGTGTATTGTATGATCTTGTGATGCTACCAATAATGCTCAATGATGAATATTAGATGTCTATTGGCTTTGTGACCTTGCAAGTAAACCACTTTTCATGTAGCTTGCATTCTTAAGTTCATGTTAGTTTAGTTTTGCATCTTTCATATGGAGAGAGCTCTCCTTTCATCTTTCATGGACTTGTTAATCAACTATACTCACCTTTTGCTTCTTCTTGATCATGTCTTTCACTTCTTGTCTTTCATATCCCATCATTTTCTCTTCATTTCAGGATCGAAACCAAAATCTGAGTTCACCTTGATCATCCAAATCACTTTTTCCCCCTCTTTCACATAGTTGGCTGACCTTTTGAGGCCTGATCCTTCGATCTTCACTGGGGCATTCTTCACCTCTTCATCCCCATCTCTTTCAAACTTCCAGTCTTTCATTCACTTTCAAATCCCAAGTTCAAATTCTTCCCCTCCGTGGTGTTTTCGGGTTGAGGGACCACTTGGTTCATGCCCCAGGTCCCATGTGTGGGCATCTCTTCACTGCTTGATGGTTATTTTATTCTCTTTCTTCGATTATGATTTCTAGTGATTTGATCATGTCTCTCTTGCTTCTACTTTCCCTCTACCTGGATTTCACTTTCGATCCCGAGGGGGCAGACACATCATATCTTATTGGCTATCTCTTTCCTAAGTGTTTAGTACTATCGCTACCAGGCTGACCATGCAAGATTTACTATTTTTTCTGCACTTCATTCTTTGGAGTCAGAACGCTATTGCTTGCCTTCTTGGCTATCTACTTGCCTTCTTGGCTGATTTGAGTTGTTTTGTGATCCCAAATTGATCTCACATTTCAACTTCATTCTTTAACTACATGTGTTCCCAGATCGATCACACATTATTCAAAGAGGGGCAAATGTATACACCTAAAAATGGTCATCTAGACTATTAGCCCCTTTTGCTAAATCATAAATTGCTTATTCTTGATCAAATCCTAGTTCTATCATTTATTCGATTATTTTCTATGGGCTAACCATTTTATCCTAAGTTTTTATTTATTTAAAAGAATATTTCCTCCCCTTTTAATAAATAAAAAGCCCCCACTTTTCCTCTTATCCTAAGTTGCACAAATAAAGTATTATTCTTATTTTATAAAAAGGGAAAAAGCACTTTTTGTCTCATATGGACACAAAAGTCAACTCTTATTTTCTCATTGGAGGATATTTGTGCACATGAATTGATCCCTCTTCAAGCTCCACTGTTGATTAAATCTTTTTCCTCTTAATCTCCATGGTTCATTCCTTCTCATTTCTTATAAAAGGAGAGCTATTTTCATCATTCTAGATCCTCAACTTTTTATGCTAATGTTATGCTGCAGGTTTTCTAGGTCACTTTGGAGCTTTTTTTTGGAAATTTGGAGCATTCTTGGCTTTTACATCTACATGTTATCATAGTTTCATTTCTTGCATAGTAGCTTCATTTTTATGGCATTCTTAGCTTAGATTTCCTTTATGTTTTAGATTAATTCATCTAGCTTAACTAGGAGGCTTTGTAATACTTGCATCTTTCATTTTCATAGCTTAGCTTGCATTTCCATTTCTAGCATAGCATTGCATTGCATTTTCATTCTTGATTCTTGAGGATATTGGCATTCTTGCCCTTGTCTTCATTGAATCTCCCATTGCATGGTTTACTAGCAAGGTTATTGGCTTAATAGCTCTAGCTGAAAGCATTCTTAAAAACCCTTGCACTCCATGCCTAGGGAGCTATGGATCAATTTTTGAGACCTCATTCTTGAGTGTTCTTGAATGTAATGATTCATAGAAGTGTGACACAATTATAGCACACAATCATAATACTTCCCAATTTTCAAATTCACATAACATTGTTCACTTACCAAGAGTATATGCTCATCTTTGCTCCATGAAATATGATAGGGCGGATGTTCCAACATTTTCAGTTGAACTTTGTAACCATTTCCTCATATGCCAAATTCTCCTAGCTACCATTGTCAATAATAACTTTCCAAACTTCATCAGAAACTCTACATCTGGTCTTGAAAAAACTTTTCCTTATTAGATCTTCCTTATTTCTTTCAGTCCAAAGTGCTTTCCTTACCATCAAGTTATTTTCCTTCTCAAGTTTATTCGGTGACTCTTCTTCCACCAAAGGATTTCTACTACTACTGACCTTCTTACTTACATGTGTACACTCAAATGATCTATATCCTTCTTCTCCATAATTGTAACAAGTTCCTCAGAAACCACCTCTTTTGTAACCACCTCGGTTGTTATTGCCTCTACCTCTAGATGAACTTTCACCTTTCCACTCAGTCTTGTCTTTATCTAGATTTATCTTTTCAGGTTCAGATCTACTATTTTCACCATGAGACCTACCTCTTCATCTAGGAAATCTACAACCTCTACCTATTTGTCTTTTCTCATGTCTCTTGTTCAATTTCTCCTCAGCTTTCAATGCAAATTGATAAGCCTCTTCTATGTTCTCCAATTTGACCAAATTGATTTCTTCTTGGATGGAAACTCTCAAATCATTCAGGTACCTAGCAATTCTATCCACATCATCTTCATCATGTCTAGATATGATATCTAATCTATAGAATTCCTTAGTATATTATTTTACCGAGCTATCTTTCTACCTCAAACTTTGGATTCGCCTAACTAGGTTAATCTGATAATCACAAGGTAAAAAATTTTCTTTCAATTTATTCACCATCTTAGTCCATACCTTGATTTTGTCTTTGCCTTTCCTCATTTTGTCCAACTATAGATGTTCCCAGCATAAGGATGCATGACTTGTCAAATTTTTGCTTGCAATTTTCACCTTCTTTTCCTCAGGTACATTTTCATACTAAAATTACTTTTCCATCTCGGTGATCCAATCCATCAATTCATCAGAATCTAATTTTCAACTATACTCAAGAGGATTAAAGTGTGGTGTAGACTTTAGATTTGTCAAAGCCTTCAACAATCTTTCCTCATCTTGATCCATCACAGGTGCAGGTTCTACATCACCTTGTTATTCCTCAATTTTATCATCACTAACATCTTCAAGATGTCTTCCTCTTCTCTGGGCTATTTCAACAGCTTATAATCTAGCAACAAGTTGTCTCAACATGTTTGCCAATCCTGGATCCCCATCTCACCACCCACAAGCCATCTTGAAACCCTATACAATTGTAGGTCAGATCGCAATCTGCTACCCCACAACAAATTAACTAGGGTTTGACAAGAAGGAACCCTAGTCAAATCTAGATTCACAAACCTAGATCCAGATCTCACCTTTCTCTAATACCACCTGATGCATGAGGGAAGACATGGATAGGGGCCAATGGAACACCCTAACCAGATCCTCCTTGCAGAGATCACATGCAGAAGCAACAAACATACAAGTAAGAGAGAATGAAATTAGATTTCATATATTAACTTCAATTGATTCATACATGCCAAGTTGCAAGGCCTTCTCAGTTTAGGCTAGATATTATAATCAAGTATAGAAGTCCTCCAACATGCAAGGATCTGAAACAATCTTCTATCTCCTAGATTCTATCTCTAATATCCTACTTGATGTCCTAAAACTACAAATAAAGACTCCATTATATACAAGAGCCTACCAAACAAGTCATCCTTCAGATCCACCATCCACAGAAGGAATAACTAGATCTAGATCCACATGCTTCCCAATGATAGATACCAACATTAAATCTGTGACCATAATTCATTGCAAGATTCAACCTCGATGAGAAACTAAAATAAACTTGGTAAGCAATGATAACTAAGCACCAAACAAGCATCACCAAGTGCCAGGGAAATTCACTAAGTGCCAGAGAGATAACTGACCAACCTCGGTAAACAAAGGAAACCAAGAAATAACCAACCAACTTGGTCAAAGAAGGAACTGAGCAACATAGGAACAACCCAAACATATTTTTGGTTACACATGATTGTTAAGGACCCAAGATGCTCCTAAATCAGTTAGATTTAGGTCATGTTAGAGGGTCGGTCATAATTCTATCAGAGTGACACAATAGGAAGTCAATGAAATCAAAGCTTGAAGAGGGCAACATGGAAAAGAAAAATTAGGAGCTATTTGGTATAGTTTGGTGTAGGATTATGTTTGGTACATGCTCTGAGGAAGGTTGTGTGATTACTAAGGAGGGTACATAAGTTCTAGAGGTCTATTGATAGACTGGTTATTGGTGGGAATTTTGGGTTGTGGTGTTGAGGATGATTTTGGCTGCATGGGGCATACCATGAGGTCAGTCAATAGGAGGGCAAAGTGACACAATGAGAATTCAATAGGCTAAATGTTACATAGGTGAAAACTTGGGAAAGAAGGGGCTTGCATAATTGGGTTGTGGCAGACATGTCTTCCAGTGGATGCTAGGAATGATTTTTGGGAAGTTGAAGGTGGAAAACATAATTGGGGTGTTTTCATAGGGTGATGCAGGAAGACCGAGTTGAGACATAAGTATTTAGTATATGGTTCTCAAGGTGCCATCATGTATCGTTAGCTTAATTGGAGTGAGGAATCTAGTGGATTCATGGAATGGGTCAGTGTTTGGTATGCTACCAGCATCAAGCATGTTATGGTGATAGAAATGATTTAATGGTATATTATAAGGAGTAAAATCAATGTGCATGGAACAAGGCATCTACAGATTACTTTGACAGGTGCTTGGGTAGAAAAATATGGGTCTCTAAGTTGTGGGTCTGGTGATAAGGACCTCACCTTTTTTAGAGTGGGGGAGGATGTAAGGGG
Source organism: Chamaecyparis obtusa (assembly GCA_027943335.1). Lineage (NCBI taxonomy): Eukaryota > Viridiplantae > Streptophyta > Pinopsida > Cupressales > Cupressaceae > Chamaecyparis > Chamaecyparis obtusa. The sequence continues at coordinate 52,411 of BSBK01011834.1, forward strand.
TTGTTGATTCACAAGATAAAACTCAAGAGATGGGGCTGAGTGGTGTGTTGGGTGCTCTCAGTTGTAGAGTAGGTTGATGTTTGGTGCATCACCCAAGGATTATCTGATGGGGCTATTCTATTCATGAGGAACACATAGTAGTGGTGTAGGATCCTATCTTGGATGGATCTGAGGTGTATCCTTTGGGATTGTGGGGTGAGCTGGGCATTCATAGTTTTGGTGTAGGAACCATATGGTACATATTCAAGGTGTACACTTAGAGGGTAAGTGTCAAAGTGCATCAAGGGAAGATAAGGCGGTTGACCTCCCTCAAGAGGGATGAAGTAGAGTATTCATTCCCTCTATTCATATGTGACAGTTTTAGGTGGTATCATGGATATCAAAGAAAAGAAGAGTAGCTCCACCTTGTCACTTGGTCATGAGATTTTGTGGTGGTTGTAGGCATAAGTCCCTATCTCAGTGAAGAGGAGTATCAGAGCCAATGTTGGAAATGACTCCTGGGGAGTCATATGAGATCTTAAAATAGGGGAAGTCAATTAACGATTCCTAAGGCAAGAGACACAAACACAGTGGGTTTTTTAGTCCCTATGTGGGAGGAAGTAATGCATTGGGTTGTCTGATTAGGAGAGTTGGAACTCATGGTGAGTTATGTCTGGGTGAGTGTTGTAGAGCTAGATATCTCTGAAAGGTGGATCATTGGGGTGTTTTAGTGGGCACACATCTTGATTACCTAGAAGGTTGGATTTGTATTGGGATCAGGTATCTCAAGGTTTGTGGGGTACAATATTATGGTTGGAATATATTGTTCCAAAGGAGTGCATAAGGTAAACTGAGCCACGAGGCAAAGTCTAGAAGGGTGATCAAAGAGGTGATTTATGGTGCATGACTAAAATGGTGTGGCATGGTTCATAGCCAATGTGCTATGGTGGGACAACCAAGTTGCAAAGGTAGTAAAGCAATATGCTATGCTGGTACAACCAAGTTGGAAAGTTAGTATAGTGACAAAGGGATTGGATGGATCAAGGAGCTAAGGGCATGGTACTCAAGTAGGTATGCATTACAAAGGGAATCTAAGGAGCTAGGATTTCATGTGTGCATAGAGTTGATCTGAATATAGTGGATGCATGAGCAATAGGGTTCACCAATGTAGTCATGTAGGAAAAGATTGAAGGATCGAGGTAGTCAATGTTTAGGATTTGGATTCAAAGCTAGCTATGGTGGTTAGAAAGTCTCATGAGGATCAGTTTGGTGCTTCAAGGTCTATGGAAGAATGGGGGAGCCCAACATGGGGTGACAAGTTGGATTTGGATGTGACTTGGTTGTGTGCTTGAATGGACTAGGGGATTTAAGAAATTTTGATGTGCTTTGGGGGTGTCGAGTAGGATTTGGTATTATGTGTAGTGAGAAGGATGACTTAGTGGTCTTAGTCACTCAGGAAGGATGCAATGCTAAGTGAGGGAGACTCAAGGAGTCCCAATGTATTGATGAAGTACAATGCATTGATTGAGTATAATGCATAATTAATCAAGGGGAGCTATGTTGGTTTTGGGGAATCATCAGAGTGGCATAGATATGATCATGGTGGTCTCATATGGTTGAGTTCACAAAGGATGATGTTAGTTTCTTGGATCTTATGGGCGATATGGGAAGTGAAGACATGAGGGGGATAGTAAGGGTTTTAGCATGGGTTAAACAGGAGTAGAGATGAAGGCTCAAGGTAGTGTACAAGGTGCACTGAATTAAGTGATAAAAAATGGTTCGTCATGTGCTTCTATTACATAGGGGTGTATGTCAATGTGGTAGTCAAGTGATGGGTGCTTGATGAAGGGGAAGGCATAGTCTGGAAGCAATAAATTAGCTTGTCCATAATAGGAGTTTGAGAGTAAGGTTTTCTAATGCCGCATGGACTTGAAGATTATCAGGGAGATGGCTCATCCCAGGCATGAGCTAAATCCAACCCCGTGACATTATTATATGGGTGTCTCTCTCACAATCTTGATGTCCCTACTTCCACCTTTCAGGAAGGGGATAAAGAATGAAATAGATAATCATTGGTATTCTATTGTAATTAATAGTTAGGCTAGGTAAACAAGACTAATTCTTTTGGAGAACTCATTCTATTAACCATTTGAGTTATTTTGATTCAGTCTTTTCAAATTAGTGTTAATTTGCATTCTGAGATTAAACTACATCAATTCAGTTTCATTTGTAATGAATGCCATGTGTGAATAGTGAATAATATTGTAGGCACATATTGAGATGTCCTTATTACTGAAATCAATTTACATTTATCATTGTTGATGGTTGATTAATTGATAACGTAGCCAGTGAATAAGAATATCTTCGGTTTACCACTATTTGCAAGGAAGAATCTTATGAGATGAACATTTTTTGTATAACTTTATTTATAATTAAGTAATTATTAAACATTATTATGTACATTTTATATATATTATGTAAAATGTGTTAGATAATTATTTACTTTGATTTTTATAATTAAATTTCCTACAATAATCCACAACATGATATCTAAGATAGTCAATTGATAAATTTCAATGCAAATTAATCATTAAATTTTCTTAAAATTAATTATGAATATTAGTCAGTATTTAGATTCAATTGAAAATCAAATTAAGAACTTAATAAACTTCTAAGTCTATCTATTAAGTTGTAACACCTAGAAAAACTAGATGATAAAACCAAGATAAAACCATCAGAAAATAAACACATGTAACCATATAGAAAAAAAATTTTTATTAACATTCCTCAACTAACATAGAAATTTACAAACTGAGCAATAAAGTTGTCAAAACATAAAATCTGTTCACATTAGAGTAACATCAGTACTCTTAACAGTAATTACATCTTATACAAATGCAGAATTTTCTGCTTAAGTTCTCCTATGAGATCTATAAACTGTCCTAACGATCAACAGTAATGCAATAATCTGTTTCCCATAGATTTTAACTGCTGCCAACCACTGACCCATACTCATTGTCTTATCCATCTAGGCTCCTGTAAAGTCAAATAAGAACACAAACAACAAAGCAAATAGGGCTCAAACACAGTATCAAAGAAACATGAATAACCTCAACTTATCTGCATAACAAAGTTAGAGAAACAACCACGATAATACATAACCATCAATAATACTACAGAAAACTAAAATAATACTTCTTTCCAATATACTTTCACAGACAATGGAAAATACTAGATTTTCTTTAAAACAGAAATAAACTCGCATAGAATATGACAAGGTAATGATCCAGTAGTTCATGGGTGTCTACATATGAATTCTACATCTTGTAGCAATCCTATATGTTAGGTGAAACCATAAAATTTTAGTATTATTATATGAAATCCCAAACCCATGAATTTTAAATATTACCACTTAATTAAATAACTGTCATAAACTTTCCCATAAGGATCTAGACTAGTGACGGAGGGCATCCGACAAAATTTCTATCACCACAAGTTACTCGCTTTATGACAGCCACCCAATCTAAAGGATCACACTTGCATAATCTACAAACACATGACCTAACTGCTATTGAATGAAAAGAACTTCAGAAATCTAACTCATATAATGGTTATTCCCATTTCATCAATAACATATTGAAATCATATTTAGAATACCAATCTAAGAATCATGTTTCAATCAATCCCATCTTGACTGAATCAAAACCATTCTCAAAATTCTATTTGAAAACATCCATACATTGATACAACCATTCCTCTTATAGCATTATAATGAAATGAATTACACATTATAAACTATAATCTTAAAATCAAAACGTAACTTCTTGAGAATAAGAAACAATAGTAGTTTACTGAATACTTCCAAGAAATATAATATAAATGATACAACCAAATAAGTTTACAGTTTTGTTTCCATAACAGTGTATGATAAGACAACTTTATATTCTGCACTGTTATTTAAGTAAGCACATCCTTATATGTACATGATGATGTACATACCAGTATATATCACGGCACATATATACACATATGTAACTCAATCATGCCTACTACCATATAAACGTGCTTATAACATTTCAGAATGCATAAAACATATAACAATTTGTTCTAACTCAAGAAAATGTTTTCTCTATAAACTAATTATATCCTATTCTTTATGACAGTCATGAGACAATTCTCAATGTAATAACTGTTTCAAAACAATTGACATCTATTTGAAAAGACCAGTCATGTCTATCAAACTTTTATAAACTCATAAAGAATACTACCCACTGTCGAAAGTAATCTACATACATAATACCATGACAAAAATAGCACAACTATCAACTATAAACTGAGACCAAAACAACCTTTAATTCATTTACAAACTTCTTAACTTTCGACAACATCGAACTTATTCATATTACACATACTCAAACCAAACCCCCATGACCGATAAGATTCTTATTCGTATAACAGAAATCAAACAATGTATAACCAGTAATTTCCCAAATGCTCATCCCAAACATACTGGAAACACATCTCCTAAAAATAACCATTACTGATGAACACTCGAACATTCTCCAAAAATTACTTCTGCATGTCCATAAAGTGCATAATCTCAGACCACGACCTTCCCCTAAACTTAATACCATATCAACCACAGTATTTGAAACTGAAAAATAGTAATTAACTCAACACTAAAATCTCTCATACGAAACCAAATTCCTATGCCCTGGTTAATTAAAACCCAGATCACAAACTTAACACACCTAACACAGTAGGGTGAATAAAGCAACATACAATGAATTTCACTTTTACTTCCCAAAAATGAATGCTTCCCCATGATCCCCTTTACTAAACACTGAATAAGAATTACAAATGGTTGTGTACGTAAAACTTAACATGCTCAATAAACCCCATACTTCCTAATAACCAAAAGATGCACACACAGTGACATAACCATTGTCACCTAAAAACATATTAACCCGCGATTCCATTTTACACAGTCCCATTTCAACATTCATAAAAATGACTAAAAATTTGTAAAGCAATATGTGCAAACACAGCTTAGTCATGAAAATCGAACAAAGCCCTAAAACAAATTTCATCGCAATGGAGTATTATCCTTTTCATTTCTAATTTTTATAAGCCATTTTCAAACAGAGTAAACACAAAATGACTCCCATCAATATAATGCGAAAATGCCAAAACTTAAACACTACTTGCATCAAATCTTATTTCATAATTAACAGAGCAAAGAAAGAGTAAAGTTTAGAAAAGCCCCCTACCTCTTCACAGAAGACTGAAAACCAAAACCCTTCAAACAACACTGCACAGCCCTGTTTCCAAATTGCCGTGAAAATGAATCACAATCCTCTTCCATTTTAACGAAGGGAAAAGAGCATAAAGACTCCATAATCAAATACAACCCAGAATGTTCGCAGTGTTTTGCGAATGAGACTGGTAATCAAAAATTCCCACTCACAGAGAAATACGGTACCATAATGAAACTCAACTGAAACAATAGCTCATAAAACTGAGCTTATCACCAACCCCAACACACAATACAAAGTATGCCAAATGTCGCAAAGAGTACCATATTGAAAACAACAACTGCAACTATAATTAATTCCCACTCTTTTCAAAACTTCACAGCATATTGCCGTGGCAAGGAAAACCAAATTGCCATCGACTTAAGTGTTAAGTCTTTTAAAGTTTGCCACCTTCTAACATATAAACTCTAAAAAAAAAACATTACAATTACTAACCTTCCACTAACATATCAGCATTTCGAAAACCTTATACTAATATTACTAACACTTATCAATACTAATTAACAAGGGTAATAAGGTGTGCTAATTTATATCTGATCCATACTAACTCATAAATAATGGATACTAACTTATTTTATATATTTTTTTAAATTTATTTATCAATAATAAAAGAATTTAATTAAACTTACTAACATATACCAAAGCATTACTAACTTGAAGGCAAACGAATTTTTTAAACAGTAAATTAAAATTAATCTCTTCCTATATAAACGCTGTTAACACAACTCTACAAGATCAGAATTTCTAAATCATAAACAATCACAATACAAGTGTAATTCAAGATTACGAAAATAAACATCATATACTAATCTTTTTAATGAATGTAAATATATCTACTAATAACCAGAACTAGAATTAACAAAATCACAATATAATCTGTCCATGGTTCCAGTGTACGTGAAATCACATAGATCTCCACAAATAGTACTGTAAACAATCAGAGATCGCAGAGATAAATCCTAAATTGTAACAGAAAATAACATTCTAAACCAAACATGAAATAATAGATAAAATCTGAAGCTAACAGGGGCATGACACCCTCCGCCACCAGTCTAGGCTTACTCCTGGAAGCCTAAAAATAAATGGGGATGAGATATCTTCATAGCTCCTGCATCTTCCCAGGTTGCAGATGACTCATCATCAAGATCCCATAACACTTTTAGCTGTTCTATTCTGCGTCCTCTGAGATTTAGCTCTCTTTGCTGGATTATCTGCACTGGTTCCAGCATCAATTGACCATCTACCACCTGTAAATTGTTCCAATTTAGAACGTGAGCAATGTCAGGAATATACTTTCTCAACACAGATACATGGAAAACATCATGAATACATGAAAGGCTGGGAGGCAAAGCAAGTCTGTAAGCAACTGGACCCATGTGCTCAAGAATTTCAAATGGTCCCACAAACCTAGGAGACAATTTGGAACCTTTCCTGAATCTAATAGGACTTTTCCGAGGTCTAACATGAAGAAAAACCTTATCTCCAACCTCAAATTGACGTTCAGTCCTATGCTGATTAGTGTACTTTTTCTATCTATCTTGAGCTGTAGTAAGATGTTCCCTAATGCGTTTAACTTGCTATTCCAAATCCTGAAGCATCTCGGGCCCTAGAAGAATTCTGTCTTCCAGACTATCCCAGCTCAAAGGTGTTCTACAAGGTCTACCGTACAAAGCCTGAAAAGGTGCCATACCTATAGAGCTGCGATATCCGTTGTTATAGACAAATTCAACCAAGTGCAAAAATTCCTCCCACTTATTCTGCCTATCCATCACATACATCCTAAGCATGTCTTCCAAAATCTGATTGACACGCTCAGTTTGTCCATCTATTTCAGGATGGTATGCTGAACTGAAATTCAGCTGAGTACCTAGCTCTCACTGAAGAGACCTCCATAATGAAGAAGTAAAGACTGGATCTCTGTCAGAAATGATTTTCTTAGGTAACCCATGCAACTTGACAATCAGGTATACTGTGAGACTGTAGTAAACCAGCTGGATGTTGGTGTTCAGCTTTTACCCTCTGACACTCCAAACACCTAGCTACAAAATCAGCAATATCCCTCTTCATACCTGGCCAATAATAATGCTGCCTAAGATCAGCATGCATTTTCTTTACACCAGGATGTGCAGAATAAGGTGCTTTATGAGCTTCAATCATAACTAGGTTCCAAAGTTCTCCGGCTTTAGGTACATAGATGCTACCATGATAATTCAGCAACCCATCAAGGTTAATAGAATAACCTTCAAATCTACCTTCCAACACACTACCACTATCCAGCACTGCTTTAACATCCAAGTACCAGGGATCTGCAACTAAACTCTAGAGTATCCTATCTTTCAAATCAACAGAAAGAACCAAAGAAGCGATTTCATGGCATCTTCTGCTAAGAGCATCCGCTACTTTGTTCTCTTTACCTTGGACATACTTCATTTTGAAGTCATATTCACATAGAAACTCCATCCATCTGCGCTGTCGTGCATTAAGATTGGGCGGTGTGAATAAATACTGTAGACTTCTATGATCGGTATGTAATTCAAAATGTTGACCTAAAAGAAAGTGCCGCCATTTAGTCAAAACATGCATAACTGCAGCAAGCTCCAAGTCATGAGTCGGATAATTTATCTCATGATCCTTCAATTTCCTAGACTCATATGCTATGACTCTACCATCCTGCATTAGAATAGCTCCTAATCCCTCCAAAGAAGCATCGGTACACACAACAAATTCCTTAGAAGGATCAGGTACTGCTAGTATCGGTGCACTGGTCAACCGTTCCTTAAGGTGCTGAAATGCCATTTCACACTGTTCTGACCAGACAAATTTCTTATCCTTCCTCTAGAGAGACGTAATGGGATGTGCTATTTTTGAAAAATTAGCCACAAATCTCCTATAGTAGCTAGCTAGTCCCATGAAACTTCACACCTCCGAGACATTGGAAGGAGTTGGCCATTCCACAATAGCCCTGATCTTAGCTGGATCCACAGCAATTCCATCTCCCGCAATAATGTGACCTAGATAACTGATCTCATTTTTGAAAAATTCACATTTTTCAAGATTAGCATATAACTTGTTCCTACGAAGACACTCTAAGACTTGTCTTAGATGCTGCTCATGCTCTGCCATGGAGTTAGAATACACCAAAATATCATCAAGGAATACTACCACAAACTTATCCAAAAATGCTCTGAAAACCCCTTGCATAAGACTCATGAAAACTGATGGTGCATTAGTCAAACCAAATGGTACCACCGTGAATTCATAATGCCCATATCTTGTGCAGAAAGTTGTTTTATGAATATCAGCTTCTTGAATCCTCAATTGATGGTATCCAGATTTGAGATCAATCTTGGAAAATATCTTGGCACCCTTCACTTGGTCAAACAAATCATCAATGCGAGGCAAAGGATATCTTTTTTTGATGGTGACTTTGTTCAGCTATCTGTAATCAATACAAAGCCTCAAAGATCCATCCTTCTTCTTAACGAAGATCACAGGTGTTCCCCAAGGTGAAACACTAGGCCTTATAAGCCCTTTCTCAAGCAGTTCCTCAAGTTGCACCTTAAGTTCCACCAATTCTTGGGTAATCATGCGATAAGGAGTTTTAGATATAGGTTCAGTTCCTGGCAGGAGATCAATCTTGAAATCCACTTCTCTAATAGGTGGTAACCCTGGAATCTCTGAAACAAACACATCTAAAAACTCTTTCAAAACAGGATGATCTAAGTTGGTATTCAAAGCAACTGGATCATCAAAATCATTGATAGAGATGGCATACAATTGGCATCCTTTACTCAAACATCTCTGAAGTTGCTTAGCGGAAATAGTTCTGACCAAAATAGGTCTCTTAATACCTGCTATAATTTTGGCCATCCCACTATCATCGTTACAATTAATAATCTTCTCTCTACAATCAATGATAGCTTGGTGCTGATCTAACCAATCCATTCCCAAAATGATGTCATAAGAACCTAGAGGAATCACTCTAAGGTTGACTGAAGTAGTGAAAGCCTTAAATTGAATCTTGCAATCAAAAGCTATCATTCCTGATTCTACCTTAGATCCTGATGCTAACTCAACTTGCCATGCCAATTCAGCTTTATTCACAGGAATTCCACATTGCTTAACCAAATTGGAAGAAATAAAAGAATCTGTAGCACCAGAGTCAAACAAGATAGAGATCTTCTTACCTTGGTAATTACCTCTAGCTTCAACCACAGTGTTCTGATGACCTACCTATTTCTGATCGACAGTGGCAAAGATACGGTGGTTCCTTCCCGAATCACCAACAGTAGCCTCAGAACCTGTACCCTTAGACCTGCCCTGGTTATTGCCTCTAAGAGGACAATTCCACTGAAAGTGACCCAGCTGACCACACTACCAACATTCTGCTCCTCTCTTGGTACTCTTATCCTGAGTTGAGTTCGCTGGAGGCGAGACTACACTCTGTTGTACACTCTAAGTTGGTTTCTGAAACTTCGATTGCTCAAGAACCCTGAAGCTTTTGTTGGATCTAGAAGATTTGTCAAACTTCCTCTTCTGAAAATTACCGGTAGGTTCACTGGTTGCTGCCTTGAAATTCCCTTGAAAGGGTCTCAGACTCTTCCCACTATTCTAAACAGGTGGATTCCCTGAACTCTTAACTGAATTACCTATCTTCATCTCTGCAAGCTTAGCTTGATTAGTCGCTTCTTTCACCGTCTTGGGTCTGAAAGTCCTTACTTCCTCCTCAATCTTAGGGTTCAAACCCCAAATAAAATGTTGTACCAAGGGCTTTTCATTCTCCACCCATCCCGAATATTTCTTCAATTGAAAGAACCTCCTTTCAAACATCTCCACAGTCGAATTGCCTTGAGCAATATTGAAGAACTCCTCGGAACTGGATTGTTGCCAGTAATCGGACATGAATCTTTTCTGGAATCTTTCCAGAAATAATTCCCAAGTAACCTGAGAAATAGGAATCCTGAGATGTTCTAGTTCCATATTCCACCATATGGATGTGAAAGATCTTAACTGCATAGCAGTCCATCGTACCTTCACATTGGTATGGTACTCATGAAGTATGAAACACCTTTCGATGTTTAGAAGCCATGCCTCAGCTTTCGTACCTCCTTCTGTACCATTAAAATATGGTCCTTTGATCTTAGAGAGATCTTTCAACTAAGCCCTTACAACTAGATCCTCTGCTACAGCAAAATTAACATTTGGAGCAAGTACAACAGGTGCATCAACTCCAATAGGAACATTGTTCCTAGCTTCAATGTTATCTAATCTGTCAAGGATTCGTTGAAGAATCTCTTCTTGAGGTACCTCTTGACCTCCCTGATCTAAACCAACTTGTGGTTCATCAATACCTTCATTAGGCATTCCCTGATGACCACCACCTCTACCATGACCACATCCACGGCCACGTCTTCCACCCCTACCCCTGCCTAAACCGGCATCGAATGGGGCACCACCTCCCTGAGCTCCTCGAGTAACTAGAGGCATGATAAATTCCTAAAGAAAAGATCACTTAATCAGCAAGGAAAGTACTATGATAAAACCCCTACATAACCCACGAGCCTTAAGTGTTGATAACCTGGCTCTGATACCAAATGTAACACCTAGAAAAACTAGATGATAAAACCAAGATAAAACCATCATAAAATAAACACATGTAACCATATAGAAAAAAAAAAATTTATTAACATTCCTCAACTAACATAGAAATTTACAAACTGAGCAATAAAGCTATCAAAACATAAAATCTATTCTCATTAGAGTAACATCAGTACTCTTAACAGTAATTACATCTTATAAAAATGCAGAATTTTCTGCTTAAGTTCTCCTATGAGGTCTATAAACTGTCCTAATGATCAACAGTAATGCCATAATCTGTTTCCCATAGATTTTAACTGCTGCCAACCACTGACCCATACTCATTGTCTTATCCATCTAGGCTCCTGTAAAGTCAAATAAGAACACAAACAACAAAGCAAATAGGGCTCAAACATAGTATCAAAGAAACATGAATAACCTCCACTTATCTGCATAACAAAGTTAGAGAAACAACCACGATAATACATAACCATCAATAATACTACAGAAAACTAAAATAATACTTCTTTCCAATATACTTTCACAGACAATGGAAAATACTCGATTTTCTTTAAGACAGAAATAAAATTCAATAGAATATGACAAGGTAATGATCCAGTAGTTCATGGGTGTCTACATATGAATTCTACATCTCGTAGCAATCCTATATGTTAGGTGAAACCATAAAATTTTAGTCTTATTATATGAAATCCCAAACCCATGAATTTTAAATATTACCACTTAATTAAATAACTGTCATAAACTTTCCCATAAGGATCTAGACTAGTGACGGAGGGCATCCGGCAAAATTTCTATCACCACAAGTTACTCGCTTTATGACAGCCACCCAATCTAAAGGATCACACTTGCATAATCTACAAACACATGACCTAACTGCTATTGAATGAAAAGAACTTCAGAAATCTAACTCATATAACGGTTATTCCCATTTCATCAATAATATATTGAAACCATATTCAGAATACCAATTTAAGAATCATGTTTCAATCAATCCCATCTTGACTGAATCAAAACCATTCTCAAAATTCTATTTGAAAACATCCATACATTGATACAACCATTCCTCTTATAGCATTATAATGAAATGAATTACACATTATAAACTATAATCTTAAAATCAAAACGTAACTTCTTGAGAATAAGAAAAAACACTAGTTTACTAAATACTTCCAAGAAATATAATATAAATGATACAACCAAATAAGTTTACAATTTTGTTTCCATAACAGTGTATGATAAGACAACTTTATATTCTGCACTGTTATTTAAGTAAGCACATCCTTATATGTACATGATGACGTACATACCGGTATATATCACGGCACATATATACACATATGTAACTGAATCATGCCTACTACCATATAAACGTGCTTATAACATTTCAGAATGCATAAAACATATAACAATTTGTTCTAACTCAAGAAAATGTTTTCTCTATAAACTAATTATATCCTATTCTTTATGATAGTCATGAGACAATTCTCAACGTAATAACTATTTCAAAACAATTGACATCTATTTGTAAAGACTAGTCATGTCTATCAAACTTTTATAAACTCATAAAGAATACTACCCACTGTCGAAATTAATCTACATACATAATACCATGACAAAAATAGCACAACTGTCAACTATAAACTGAGACCAAAACAAAATTTAATTCATTTACAAACTTCTCAACTTCCGACAGCATTGAACTTATTCATATTACACATACTCAAACCAAACCCCCACGACTGATAAGGTTCTTATTAGTATAACAGAAATCAAACAATGTATAACCAGTAATTTCCCAAATGCTCATCCCAAACATACTAGAAACACATCTCCTAAAAATAACCATTACTGATGAACACTCGAACATTCTCAAAAAATTACTTCTACATGTCCATAAAGTGCATAATCTCAAACCACGACCTTCCCCTAAACTTAATACCATATCAACCACAGTATTCGAAACTGAAAAATAGTAATTAACTCAACACTAAAATCTCTCATACGAAACCAAATTCCTATGCCCTGGTTAATTAAAACCCAGATCACAAACTTAACACACCTAACACAGTAGGGTGAATAAAGCAACATACAACGAATTTCAATTTTACTTCCCAAAAAAGAATGCTTCCCGATAATCCCCTTTACTAAACACTGAATAAGAATTACAAATGACTGTGTACGTAAAATTTAACATGCTCAATAAACCCCATACTTCCTAATAACCAAAAGATGCACACACAGTGACATAACCATTGTCACCTAAAAACATATTAACCCGTGGTTCCATTTTACACAGTCCCATTTCAACATTCATAAAAATGACCGAAAATTTGTAAAGCAATATGTGCAAACACAGCTTAGTCATGAAAATCAAACAAAGCCCTAAAACAAATTTCATCGCAATGGAGTATTATCCTTTTCATTTCTAATTTTTATAAGCCGTTTTCAAACAGAGTAAACACAAAATGACTCCCATCAATATAATGCGAAAATGCCAAAACTTAAACACTACTTGCATCAAATCTTATTTCATAATTAACAGAGCAAAGAAAGAGTAAAGTTTAGAAAAGCCCCCTACCTCTTCACAGAAGACTGAAAAACAAAACCCTTCAAACAACGCTGCACAGCCGTGTTTGCAAATTTCCGTGAAAATGAATCACAATCCTCTTCCATTTTAACGAATGATAAAGAGCATAAAGACTCCATAATCAAATATAACCCAGAATGTTTGCAGTGTTTTGCGAATGAGACTGGTAATCAAAAATTCCCACTCACAAAGAAATACGGTACCATAGTGAAACTCAACTGAAACAATAGCTCATAAAACTGAGCTTATCACCAACCCCAACACACAATACAAAGTATGCCAAATGTCGCAAAGAGTACCATATTGAAAACAACAACTGCAACTGTAATTAATTCCCACTCTTTTCAAAACTTCACAGCATATTACCGTGGCAAGGAAAACCAAATTGCCATCGACTTAAGTGTTAAGTCTTTTAAAGTTTGCCACCTTCTAACATATAAACTCTAAAAAAAAACATTACAATTACTAACCTTCCACTAACATATCAGCATTTCGAAAACCTTATACTAATATTACTAACACTTATCAATACTAATTAACAAGGGTAATAAGGTGTGCTAATTTATATCTGATCCATACTAACTCATAAATAATGGATACTAACTTATTTTATATATATTTTTTAATTTATTTATCAATAATAAAAGAATGTAATTAAACTTACTAACATATACCAAAGCATTACTAACTTGAAGGAAATGAATTTTTTAAACAGTAAATTAAAATTAATCTCTTCCTATATAAACGCTGTTAACACAACTCTACAAGATCAGAATGTTTAAATCATAAACAATCACAATACAAGTGTAATTCAAGATTATGAAAATAAACATCATATACTAATCTTTTTAATGAATGTAAATATATCTACTAATAACCAGAACTAGAATTAACAAAATCACAATATAATCTGTCCATGGTTCCAGTGTACGTGAAATCACATAGATCTCCACAAATAGTACTGTAAACAATCGGAGATCGCAGAGATAAATCCTAAATTCTAACAGAAAATAACATTCTAAACCAAACATGAAATAACAGATAAAATCTGAAGCTAACAGGGGCATGACATAAGTGATGTGAACTACATTTTTGAGATAAATCTTCCTTTAGTGAATTAAAATAAAAAAGCTTTAATTTAATAATTTTTTGACTATTTATATTAAGAAAATTCTATGCAATAATTAATGATAATGCTTTATTCTATAATTTCACACGACTTAAGAATGTAGCGATAAATTTTCTTAAATCACTATGTAAAATAATCAAATTATATATATAGACTCTATATCACAAATTCAAAGATAGGAGAACATATTAACAGAAATATTATAATGAACTATATATTTTTTGTACACAAGTTGAAAGTGAAAGTAACAATATATAAGTTATAAGTGGAAGTAACAATGTATTAACAATTTCCTAAACCTACACTTCTTGATTGCAATAATAAACTTTTTCTTAACCAAAGTCCTCTCAGGATTCCCTAATGTTGCTACAAGAAGTAACATAACTAAAGCATAACTAACTATTCAATAGTCAACATTAAATACAATGTGATAAATGTACAACATATTGTCCATTAAAGTTAGGTTTGTTTTATAGCTTCAACAATAATTCAACATTTTTATACACCATCCATAGACACATATCATTGTAAACCAACTAATATAATCATCTCAAATATTGACTTCTTCATCTGATTCTTCTACTAGGTTATCTAGATGCTCTCTAAATCTAGTTATATGTTGAGAGCCTCCACCATAAATTACCTAGGCATAGGGATTGGATGAAACTTGACCTGATAATGGAAAATATAATATAGATTTTGGCTTATCACCTTCAACAAGTTAGATACTTTGTCTAGTTTGTTCTAAAATCTAATTTGTATGAATTCTTTAAT